>VZRE01002385.1:0-161725 GCA_013396775.1 Cephalopterus ornatus
TCAACACACTTCTTATATATTTTCCATATAATGTACCTATGAATTCACAGAGTAATGATCATATTAAATATTCTGTGAACTCAAATAAATATATAAAAGAGATAGCACTTGGTGGTTTATTTGATACCTCTTGAAGTCTTGCAGTCTTTTGCTTAGATTATAAACTTTGCTGGATAATTTAAAACAATCCAACCAATTTTTCTTGAACCACAGATAGCAGTTCCTTGACCCTTCTTTCTGTCTTTTTCTCTTTGAAATAATTCACATTTATGAATCATACCCTTGACAATTACAGCTGTAAACTACTGACACTTAAGAAATATTGTAATGCAGAAGTAATGCATGAAATAGCGATGAAATTTCTTTGAAAACCAATTATATACACAAAGCCTTGAAAAGTACAGATGCCTTTTTATGGTACTGATGTGTCCATTGATATGAATCAAATATTTCCTTGATTTAAACAAAAAATATGCCTATTAGAAACATTTGTAAAATAAACAGCTCCTTGATCTCTGCCCTCATATCATTTATCTTCTTCTTTGGCTCTAATTTTGTTACACTTACTGAACAAGTGGCCCTTAATGAAACAATTTGCTGTGCTGATAGAGGATGTCAAAAGGAAAGCACATGCCGTTTCTGCATGACAGAGACCATCCTGGCACATAGCTGCAAAGGCAAGCATGTTCTTTGTAAAAACAGAAACAAACAAAAAAAAACAAAACCCAAAAACAAAGTCCAAAAAAGTGATGTAGGCAGTGTAAATGCTTCAAAGAGCTATTTATTTATAAACTAATAAATCTTTACACACAGACAAAGAGACACTGAAATAATGAAATTTCTCTTTTAAATGCCTCCATGCTAGGTTTTTCCTTTTTTTTTTTTTTTTAAATCCAGTTTTCTACAGACTCTTCTGCTTGATCACAGGATACATGTGACCATGAAGTTCACCTGATGTCTAAAGATCACGTGATTCCTATCAGAATTTAAGTCATTTAGAATTCATCTTTACCATTATTAGGAAAAAGAAAATAATTGCAGGCCCTGTATCTGTAAAAAACTTCTGGAAAAAATCTGCAGCCATTGTCTATTTAGGATTAAAAAAAAAAAAAACAACAAACAAAAAACCCCCCCAAAAAACTCCCTCCAAAAAAACAACAACAAAAAACCACAAAAAACATAACATCAAAAAAACCCAAAAAACAAACTAGGCAAAAATGTCCAACTCAATCCAAAACACAACAAAAAAAATTCCAGACAAATCCCAAAGAAACCTTCTATAAGAAAAAATTCAGGGAAATTCTCATAAAATTTCATAAAATATTCTTTTTGAATTTAGACAGAGTTCAGTAAAGTCTTATACATATATAACCCAAGACTACTATAGTAATGTCATCCTTCTCCCTGATTCCACCACTGTATTTTTCACACTTCCCTGCTCGAAACACTTGAATTTTGAACCTGATTAAACCATGAAGGTGTCACAATCACATTGTACTCACCAGAAGGGAAAGAATAGGGATGAGGTTGAGGAGGCCAAAAGAAGGGAGGAGATGACTTTTTTAGCCTAGACTGACAGCTCATGAGGTCTGTAAAAGTGATTTCAGACAACTAATCCATTCAACCGTGTATTGTACCAACCCTGGCATTTGCTAAGAAATTATGAAAGATGACTCTCTGGGTGGAAAGGCCTGTACACTGATAGAGCCCTTCTGGCTCAGTGCTGTGTTATACTTCTGTACAGACTTAGACCATATTCTCACCTCTGGGATGTAGATAGAAGTAGTCCATGAGCTATTTAATCCAAGCACCATTTTGCTTTTATATTGTTTATCAGTTGATCAGCTGCATGGGAAGAAGAGAATTTGGCCTTCAACATATCTGTCAAATTCCTTAAACTTCAAATTCCTGAGATTACATTAAGATAGCCAAGGGATTATCCAACACCAACAGAAAGCCAAGGGGAACCCTTACTAAATATTCACTCACAATGCCTTTTATATCTCAGAGAGTTAATAACAATGCTCCATGGACACCTACTTTATAATTTGTCTCTCAGCCAAAATTTTTAGTTAGTTGAAAACACTATCATTGAAGGATTGCCACAAAAGGACTTGGCTAACTTCCTTAAAACATCAACCCATATAACATGAATCAATATCACTAGCATGATGACCTCAAGAGATAGAATTGCTTCAAAGACACTTTATTTCATTTTCGTTATATATCGTAATCTCTCTGGAGGCATGTTTGTTGCATATTCGGGGGTGTTGTTTTTTGTTGGTTTTTTTTTAAGTACAATTTTGGGCGTATACTAGGATGGTATATTTTAGGAGAAGCACACTTGTGCTGTCTGAACTCCACTTTTTTTTGTGATTATTCATCTTGGTTTCCATGCCAACACACACAGTACCTTTAAGCATGTTTTCTATTTGATCTTTCTCATCAAATCAAAATGTTCTAAGCATTGTATCTTCAAGTTACTCCGGAAGTCACAGCAAATTTTGTCCACACAAGAACTGAAGATCAGAATTACTTTTTGAGGACATCTAGATTTCATGTTCTCTTGTGCAGTTATTTAGAAATTCTGAAAATTCAATGATTGCTACTCTGGAGGTTTATTTACTGTCCGTTATATACTTCCTGGTGTTATCTTGCAGTAAGAACTTTAATAGATTAACAATAGATAGTATTCTTGATATAAAGGAATGTAATTAGCCATTGATTTCCCAGTTATGATATTTTTAGAAAGCTGACACAGTAGAGTAACCTTGATTGTCAGGTTTTAGGCCACATTTTGGAAAGAAACACTCCAGAAAAATAACCTTCAGAACACTTAAAGTAGAAAAGAAACAGAAGTGAAAGCATACAGTGAGCTTGGTTAGGGGATTGCATTTCTACACTAATTAACTTGTTTGGTTGGGTTTTCTGGGGGCAGTGCTTTTTTTGGGTTTTATTGATTTGGTTCTTGACGCAGCCCGCGGGAGAGATAGGCAGGTCCACTCCGGGGAAAAACAGGTGCTATGCCTCGGCTAGCCGAAGGGCTGCGGCATGCATTCCAGGCCCTGGTAGCTGTGACGCAGGGAGGCAGAGACCACACGAGCACACAGCACCAGGGACCGGGTGGGAGTGAACTTTATTTACATGGTGACGGCCGCTTTTATAAGGTTTGTTGTGGAAGGGTCTGGAAGAAAAGCGGAGCCTACCAAATAAGGTCAAACTGGGAGTTACTTGTTTACAAACCTGGGGAGGATAGGTAGAGAAAAAGGAGGCTTCTTTCAAATTTAAAATGGGGAAGGTAACATGGACATACATGGTACTGTGACCTTATAAGGAATAACAACATTAACAGAGCTTAAACCGATTATATACAAACGAATAACAAAGTATTTAACGATTATAACTACATAACCTCTGTCTTAAACTTGTTGTAAAGCTCTTCTGTAAAATGAGTTCCCACAGGTTCTTATCCCAGGCAGGGGAAGAGCAATGCACCCCAGGAACCTTCATCTTGTCAGCTAACTCACCATGCTATGTATTCACCACTTGAAAACTAGAAAGAAGATGATTGAGTGATTTCAAAAAGCAATGTTTCTACAAAAAACACATTGCTGTCCTTTCATATCTGCTGCAACTATCAGATTCCAGTCTTAAGATCAGGTGATCGTGACTGGGGAACCAGTTGATAAAGTATAAACGAAAGACTGCCACCCAGAGGGACCTATAAATGACCTGAGAGGAACCTTATGAAATTCAACAAGGTCAAAGGCAAAATCCTGCCCATATCCAGGAAGGACAGTGATACAGGCTGAGGCTTGACTGGCTTGGGAATCAGCTTGGCTAAAAGTAATGAATAGGGTTCTTGGTAAAGTGTGTGAATGTGAGTCAACAGTGTGCCCTGGAAGTAAAGATGGCCAACAACATCCTTGGCCAAAAACATGGCCAGTGGACTGAGCAAAGGGGTTTTCCCATCTACTCAACACTTGTTAGACCATGCTGAGAATACTGGGTACATTTTTGTGTACAAGGAAGCAATTGATAAACTTCAGGAACTGCTGCACAGGCCGCCAAGATGGTCAGAGGACTTTCCTTGTCAGAAGAGGTTGAGGGTCCAGGGCTAAGCCTGGAGGAGAAGATGAGTCTGGCAGGACTCGAAAGGAGATCACAGTATCTATGAGGAGTATATCTAGA
Organism: Cephalopterus ornatus; assembly: GCA_013396775.1. Taxonomy (NCBI): domain Eukaryota; kingdom Metazoa; phylum Chordata; class Aves; order Passeriformes; family Cotingidae; genus Cephalopterus; species Cephalopterus ornatus. Next base: position 4,192 of record VZRE01002385.1, read on the forward strand.
AAATGGAGACATACAATGGTTTGAAGCAGGAAGATGCAACACAGCATAAATTGAAGCAGGAAAGCTTGTGCCTGGATAGAAAAGTAACAATATGTGAAATACCAGGACATTCAGATTGGAAATAGAGACAGAGGAAGTAATATGTTAAACATCCAGACACAGCTTCTCAGGAACAGCAGATAACAGTAAAAAAATTAAGGCCCAGAGCCACCGAAGAAACTGCTGACAAACTTAAGGAGACTCATACAGCAGTTTAAAGAATAAAAAGAGGGGAAACAAGAAAACCATGGCTCTCATGAGGAATGACAAATGCCATATGGAATATTCGAGGGCGCCTGTAGAATTGGGAAAAATGTATTGAATGTTTACAGGAAGGACCAAGACCAGGAAAATGAAAGGATTAAGGTGGATCAGGAAGAAAGAGTGGTAAATGAAAAGGGCAGGGGAGAGAGAGGATCACATGTAAAGAGGCTGCTGCTGAGCACCCTTGTCTGGCCAAGCCCTGTGCATGATCCCCACAGTCTGTCCTGTCTTCTCATGAATATCTGATCCTGGGTACTTTCTTGGATGAGGGTTCTGTGTGTGTATGTGTGTGTGTATGCTCAAGTGCTGATCTGCTGGCTGGCCATATGTACACTCTGTGTGATTTTCTCTGTTTGTGTGTCTGTGGGTGCATGTGTGTTTTTAGAAACTGTGAAGAAGAACCCTCCTAAATCTTAATATAGAATGTATTTGGTTCTCTTAACATTAAAGAAAAATCCATTTCACCATGAAGACTGTCAGGCTCTGGAGGGATGTTGGCTGATCTCTCTCTTCAGAAGTTTTCAAGACCAGACCGGACAAAGAGTTGGCAACTTGCTCTAGCCTTAAAGCTGACCCCATTCTGAGCTGAAGGTTGTACTTGAGACATGGTGAAGTCTTTTCTGATCTGAATTATCCTATGATTTATGAGTAAGGATCCTACAATTATAATTCTGAGAGGAAAGCCTGTGGGAACTAAAATTGTGCCACGTTAGCTTGTCAGGTAGGGTTAAAATGCCATGTTCCTGAAGTGTTATCTGCACAAAAAGATGTATGTAGGCTGAAAGATATGCTGACTAGCTCAGACAATGCCTTTTGATTCATTACTAGTCCTTTCATATAGTTTTATATGCTATTAAAATATTTTTGACAACCTTCCTTCCTTCTGTTATCTCAGCAATCCCCAATTCATAAAAGTGGAAGTTAAAAAGGAAAAGGCTCTGCACTTTTACACTTCAGCTTAAAATTGTCCATTTATTTTTATTCATACTTTAATTAGATGGATTTGTTTCCTGGTTGTTACATTGAGCTGATGGGAGTATGCACAAGTTTACAAGATGTACTTCAGTGTGACTGTTGCCAGCCATCAGGCATATTAACATAATGAACAAAGACAGACATTAGTGTGAATTGGGTGTGAACATCTATTTTACATAGACTTTAAAGAAGTCGAGAAGAATAACAGGCTCTAAGTCAAGGCTTCCACAACGAAGTGGTAAAGAGGGAAACTTGGACCATTAGAGACCATAGTAGAAAAGTGAGAGGATCTATTTACTTGTACACCCTGCTTTAAAAAGTTAGGGAGCTGGATTTTCTTAGTATTGTGTTTTCCTTCTAGAACCACATAGTCATGCTCCACTCTGCCATAAACAGGAGAAAGTTTAATTCCCAGTTAAAGTACAGAGAGCATCTTCATACATTTTATGGAATAAAACTGTGTCTGAGATGAATTTCACAGAAGCAGCTCACTCCAGCTCAATTTGCAGCAACGGTTTTGCAACCACATCTGACTCATATAGAGGAGTATTCAGACATAACATACATATATAATCATGAGGCTTTCTGCAAATACATGTATGACTTTTATTTACCTGTTATATGTTATAATAATGTTGGTTTTTTTCTTTATATAAGATCCCATCAATAAAAGCAGCAGTTCTTGAGCTATAGATTTAAAAAAATCAGTATTTCTGATTTCAGTTCATGCTGTGCTTTCAAAGTGTCCATGACAAGCAAATATGAATTTGACTTAAGCTAGACAATTCAGACTTAATGACTGCCATTCCAATTTTCAAATATGCAGTTTTTTTTCTCCAGTGATAAATTTGTATTCCTACTCTAACAATAGAAAACTCCATTTGTTTTGAGTGAATTCAGATATGAATTGCAATGATTCAAGCTTGTTGAGCATGGACAAAGTTTTTGGCACCTGTCCTGTAAATGTATTGAGTTAAATCAATAGAACATTCCTATTTCTTAATAATAAGCTATGCAACACTAATCATTCTTGAATGATTGTTACAGGTTAAATCAACAGACAGACCTATTACAGAATGCCTTTCTTAGGTGAGAATGTCTTTGTAATGATGTCTGTAGTTTTTAATCAAGAAACAAAATGGATAAGAAATCTTCCTCAATGTTGAGATTACAGATTTGCAATGACAATGGTTTCCCTTTACTCTAAGGGTCCAGGCACCCAGCTGGAGTAATTTGGCAAGGCTCTGGTAAAGTCACTGGAGCAATACAAAAATGCTTGAGCTGGATATATGCTTCCTGAGAACAATAGGGAAAACCCAGCTGTATTGTCAACAGACTTTTGAATACAGTTAAGAATAAAATCCTTCACACATGCACAAAAAAGCCACCCACTGTAAAAACACATTTTCAAGACTGAATTGATTCATGAATACCATGTGTTACCAATCATAATAATTACATATGTTAGGTAAACTTAATGAGAAAACTCAGGCAATTTTTTTATTCATTCACAAAACACCCTCTTCTTCCACAAAGCACGATAGTCTTTCTTGTTGTTATTCATAATTACATTCTTACAGTTTTCTTTGAATTGCAAGGTTTCCTGGTTTTTGGTGTTCTGTTTTGTGGTTTTGTTTTTTGGTTTTTGTTGTTGTTGTTGTTGTTGTTGTTGGGTTTTTTGTTTGTTTGTTTTTGGGTTTTTTTTTGTTTTTGATTTTGTTTTTTTGTTGTTGTTGTTTTTTTGTGGGGGTTTTTTGTGTTTTTTTTCTTTGAGTTGGTAAAAGGGGATATTTGTTTACTATAAAAATCAAAGAAAGTAAAAGGTAAATAAAACATTAAATAAACATCATGAAACCTTATGTTTTTAATATGTCTCACAATTCATTTTGGGGGATTAAACACAAATTTGACTGTAGATTCTTGTCCTGATCCTGACAGAGACTTGAAGAACTTCTCTAAGTTATTTAATCCATGAAATCCATGACACTGATATGCTTTGAGATAACTAGACTGGAAAAGTTGTTTAAGTGCAAAATATTATTATTCTTCCTGTACAAGAAAAGGTTTTTGTCCATATCTGTTACATTGTAATGATAGCAGTATAAAAGATTGATTTTCTTTCTACTCAAACTCTATATTTCAGCCAGGATCCAAGAGGCTTAATACAATATTCTTAGTGATCATCATCATCTCAACAAGTTCTAATTTACAGGTGTCCAAACCTCGGAGCCTCTTGACTTCTTAGCAGAAATAAGAAAACATGAAGTTTCAATAAAAAAAGTTAAGCATTTATAAACAAAATCTCCAATGCCAGCTAGTCACAAACCATATCTATAAAATATTAATGTACCAATTAAATTAAATTTAAATGCAAGAAAAGAAGATGCATTTTGTACCTAAAGAGTATACAGAAATGGCTCAAGATACAATCTGTTTTCATCCAAGCACCTTTTTTTATTATGTTTTATTATTTCTTTTTCTTATTCACTTTAATAACTGATTTTTAGGTGGTATGTGAGTCTGAGCAAGGAACTAGATAGATAATATTTAAGGAGATTTGTATCTTGAGCTCTGGCTGGAACCAAAAGTCTATGTAATTTTCCAATATCATTTCAAACAACCAATGGCTGAAAGATGATTGAAGTAAAATATGAAGTCCTCCATGTTCCTCAGGACCACACTGAGAATTAATAGACTTTTATTATTCTACCTGTGTCACGTTTGATGGACAGGGAGAATGGACACACCATAAAGCAACATAGCCACTGCACATGATTTTATTAGCAACATGTATTGCAATGCAAGCACTGTAACTCAGGATAGGCACCTCTCTCTTTAAAAAGTACATCTGTCCATAAAAATTAGTCTTCGGTGCTAGGCCGCACTTACTCACTGTTTAAGCTTAAGCCATGACTCTGTTTCTGTACAACTGTGTGAAAATTTGTGAAGAGCAAAATTTGAAGTAATTACAATTTCAGCAATAAAAATCCCCAAAATATAACACTTTCAGATGTCTATTTGTTACTCCACAAATATTGATTAGCCAGTTTAGGTAATTGTCACAAAGTTTGCAGTAGGTGATGTAAAATGAGGTTGTGGGAGCTTCTCCTGCTTGAGGCTGGAGATCACATGATGTAGATTAGACCAGAGAGAAAATACTGCCATAATAATCTTGTCATGATAAATACCAAAATGAAGAAATTAAGATTTTAGTTATAAACAAAAAAGTAGCAACTTGGAGTAGAAATAGATAGAATCAATGCCTGTATATTTAATCTCACCATACTTCTAGGTCAGTGTTTGCCTGTACCCATGTACAATAATTGAGTGTGAGATTTTATTCAGTTCACTTTGTAGTGAAGTTTACACATATATGTTGAAATGAGAAAGGCTTTATAATCATCATTTATATTTTGATATCAACCATCTGCCCTACAATTTGCAAAATATACTATTTTACCTATTGTGAGGTAAAAAAACCCAAATAATGCAAATTACTGAGGCTGATGGAAAGAATCATTCTTCCTCTCCTTTTATATGTGTCTTCTCTTTTTCATTTTGAACTTTTCATAGCCAGAGGAGCCTCACTCTGGCCATCACTAGAGGGTGAAGCGAAACAGCAGCTGAAACTGTGAGGCTTCTGACCATTACTGTAATAATGTTAACATGTAAGAACTGATTTGCTTGATTACACATGGAACAGTCACTCAGCAAAACCAGTACTGGAAATTTATATTGGTTTGATTTTATTTATTTGTTTCCATGTAGGTAGGAAAAAGTTTTTCAAACAAGTTCATCAATATAGGAAGTGATTTATGGGAAATTCTGTCAAAAACTGTAAGAAACTTTTCACTGCCCCCCCAGTGAAGTGTCTCATGGCTGCACCATTGCTTGGGGAATGTCTGTGCCAGGAGTTTTTGCCACATAGATATAATGCCACTTGCACCTTTGTTCTTTGCTGACATTATGTTTCTTTGATGCCCAAAACAAAACTAAAATCTAGTTTCTCTGGGCGATGCCTTTTAAAATTACAAAGGACTCAAAATACAAGTAAAAGCTAAAATTTGCTCAAGGCATCAAATGAAATGAAGAAAATTTATGAAATAATGACTTCTGTCCTAAAAATAATGTCACAAACTGGATTAGGGTACGAATAAAAATCATTTAAGTGTGTCATTTGCTGCTATTGTTTTCCTTGTTTTTTTCTTTTCTCATTTCAAGAAGACATTTGAATTTTCACCCACAGCTTTTGTAAGTTTTATTACTGTAGTCAGATATTCTGACTTAGTTATGCCATTTCATGCTCTGCTTATTCATACCAATTAGTTAAGATGCTTTACATTTATGATTACCCCAAATTTTTCTACTGTAGACAGAGGTTACTCTGCACTCTTCTCACATACCACTGACAGAATCAAAACCAAGAAAGCATAAGAGGAACATTCACAAATCATGAGAGAGAACTTCAGACTAAAGGTTAGATGCTGCCTATAGGATATTACTGTGCAGAAACAGTAGGGGTGATTAGCTGTTTCTTTGGTTCTTTTCTTGCCTAGAAATACGTGAAGTATTCATGAAAGAAAATTAAGATGTGGGGCAAAATGTGTTTAAGCCAAAAAGAATCTATTCAGCTTTGATTCTGTTTTGCTCATCAAAGCTCAAAAGGCTGCTAGCAAAAAAAGGAGAAAGTTTATGGACAGATTAAGTATCCATTGGCAAGTGAACAACAATAAAAACATTATGGTAAATCTTGGAGAAGGATCTAATTCCCTTTTGGCATTCTTAGGGTAGCACATTTATCCAGGTGGGGATGGCTTTGTTCAAGATAGAATAAAATAGTTAACAAATCCACTGCTGAAAGGGATGGGTTTGGTTCTGTTTTCTTTTGTACCCCAATGGGAAAAAACTGTGTAAATCTTCCCTTATGAAACAATTCTGTAACAGACAAATGAAGCCTTGCATTAATATGAAAGATTCTACGCACCAAAGTAAAATTGAATCTACAGAACTAGATGTTTTTCAGACTCTCACTTGAACTTAAAACTCTCAGGCTATCCCACTTTAAGGCATTCAGTCATTTAACTGCATAGTGAGAACCTGGAGAGAATTTCTAGAAAAAGGACTGACAATTGTCTTTGTGCTAATATTAGTTGTATTCCTTTTCCCATACAGATTCCCACTGAAAGCTGGGAGGGATAATATGAAACGGGAGGAAATTGCCCACGGTACTCAGCACTCGTGAGGCCTCACCTTGAATCCTCTGTTCAATTCTGGGCCCCTCACACTAAGGGGCTGGAATGTGTTCAGAGAAGGGCAATGAAGCTGGTGAAGGATCTGGAGCACCAGTCTTATGAGGAGCAGCTGAGGGAGCTGGGATTGTTTAACCTGGAGAAGAGGAGGCTCAGGGGAGACTTTTTTGCTCTCTACAACAACCTGAAAGGAGGTTGTAGCCAGGTGGGAGTCAGTCTCTTCTCCCAGCTAACAAACAATAGGACAAGGAGAAATGGCCTCAAACTGCAACTGGAGAGGTTTAAGCTGGATATTAGGAAAATTTTCTTCACCAAAAGGGGAGTCAGGCACCAGAAGAGGCTTCCCAGGGAAGTGGAGTCACCATTCCTGGAGGTATTTAATAGATACGTAGATGCAGCACTTACGGACTTGGTGCTGGCGGACGAACAGTTGGACGCGAGGATGTTAAAGGCCTTTTCCAATATGAACAATTCTATGGTTCTTTGAAATACTTTATTTTTCCCTGGAGACATTTTCTGCAATAAGTTTTTAGTAGATAATGCTTTATTGCATTACTGGAATTATTGAATTCTGAAACGTGTTCTATTTCCCATCTCTTAGCAATCATAACTTCCAAATAACAAGTGTGTGGACTTACTTATTAAGTGAGTGATCCCTGAAGCTATTCAATGTCTTTTGAGCTGCAGATCTCACTTTGGAGATCATCAGTGTCTTTGAGAATTCATGGAGAAAAAATATCAGATTAATAGGGGGGTTAAATAAAAGTTAATAACAATAATACATCTTCAAGTTCATTACAATCTTGCAAACAATACTCTTTGACCTCCTCCAGCCTGCTGACTATCAGTCCTTCTTATGTCTGGAGAAGTCTCCTGAGATTACTCATTTCTCAATGAAAAAGATTTCTGAAAATGCCATGAGGCAATTAGGGAAAACAAATGCATCTGACTGGCCAGAGCCTGCTAGGATTGTGAGGGTGGTGGTAGGAAATTAAGCAATGGGTGTTGCTGCCAGACAGAACATGCTGTGAACATGTGGCTACTTTAGATTGCTAACAATGAGGAAAAACAAATGCGAAGTGTGAGCTTTTACAGAAATTCATACATTATATATTTCTTTTACTGGAAAATGAAACCTTATAAAAGAGAGGAAAAAAGAAAGTAGTAGAACTAGCTGGCACAGAACTACAAGAGTATTAGAAAAGAAGGAAAATAAATAAGAGGCTGAAGTCTTTCAGTTACAAATGAGGAAAAATACTGAAATTTGCCAGCTGAACCTGCTGTTAATAATTAGACTGAGGTTGCTGAGAAAATGAAACACTATTTTTTTACTTCAAATTTTAATTCATAAAACAGGTACTAATCTTGTTCATTAGACCTGCCGGCTGGAGCCACGTGCCTGGCTCTTGGTTAGGAGTGCTGTGCTGTCTACATTATGTCTGGGGACTTTTAAAAGTGTCTTCTGGTTTGTGTTCTTAACAGAGGTGAAACTGGATCTCAAATCACAGGCCAAGGCCCCTAATGTTGAAAAACTATGGGTATGGTTCCTGCTCAAGTATTTTAATTAGGTCCACTCCTTGAGGTAGATTTGTTTTTTTATTTTAGTTGTTCTTTAATGGTGAGAGAACTTTAAAAAACAAGAACAGCACAGAGTCCCAGAGAGTAGAACTTGGCCAGAGCAGTCATGCAATTTATCTGTAGCTTTATTTATGGGTTTTATATGTATCTCTTGATACAAGTCTCATATACTCATCTGGCAGATTAAAAACTGCTGAGATACATGTTAGTTCCTGTTTTAGATGGAGCACTGTCTCTAGTTGCCTAACTTGCTACCACGTATTACTGGCAAGGCAGTGTAGAGTAGGAATAACTTGTTAGATTCCCTTTGTAGCACATTGTCAGTGCTGTGGTAGTGTATGGCCACCAAAATAGCATCAAAATTTGTACTTGGAGAAGTCAGTAATTTACATTTCAAGAGTGAGATGACCAGTTAACCACAAGGTAATAGAGTTTTATACTGTGACATTTCTTTTGGTTTAGGAATATATTGCCAACAAAAATCTTAATATTCAAATCACTTATTTCTGTCTGAAAGGTTGATTTTACATTTAAGTCAAGATTATGTATTTTAACCTTAATTTTTCTCAATATATTTGTGGAGTCATTAAAAATAAGGTATTTAGAAATACTGAAACACTTTAGATTGGGAACATCCAGAAAACAACTGCTTGCCCTAAACTGTTTGTTTAATTTGAAAAATATTCACATAGGAAAAATGGTGTGCAAACTATCCTTCTATTATATCTTAAGCATGAGTGGAAGGGACAACCCCTGGTGCAAACTCCTTGATCTTGTATATGCTTTACATGTTAGGGGGTGTGTGGGGAGAGGGAGAGGGTCCAGAGAAGTGGTAGATGCTCCATTCCTGGAACCATTCAAGATCAGGTTGGACAGGGCTCTGAGCAGCCTGATCTGTTTGAAGATCTCCCTTCTCATTGCAGGGTGGTTGGACTAGATGGCCTTTAAAGATCCCTTCTAACCCAACCTGTTCTATAATTCTATAATTCTACATATGAAAAATCAGCTTCTACTGTAGGCTTTTATCTCGAGTTCAGTTTTAGGCACAAAATCCTTACTCTTTGTTTGAATGGTATTTACTGAGGGGTTATTAGGAGTGGGATTAATCTTTACTAGATTTAGACATCTAAAGGTATAAGCCTTTATAAAAGACTCCATTTATAATCATTGAATAAAGTTAGATGCCTCCCAATTTTTTTTGCTCTTTCTTAACATCCTGACTAACCTAAGAGGAACTAATCACCTTCTTCAGGAGCCTGTCTCGGTATAGAGACCCAGAGCAGGTAGCTTACATCTGAAGCTTAATGCATAGGAGGTTACAGGTAAGAAAGAAGATTTGCATCTTACAGTCCACAAAATCTTTCCTGGATATCTGTATTGGGTCTTCTACATATTAGAGGTATGTAATTTGCAAAGGGTCCATTAAACCCAAATAAATACCATGATAGCTTAATAAAGATGCAGATTATTGACACTATACAGTAAGTGTGCAAAATGTCTGTAGTTTAGTAACATCATGGGCTGGTTTCAAAACAATGCTCAAAAATCAAGTGGGTAAATTGCAGTCTAGATGTTCCAAATTAGTCTGGCCACACTAAGACTTCGACATTTGTTGTTGCAAAAGTCCTGTGGGATCTCAGAAAATATCTCTATTTTCTAATATTACTAACAGAGGGGTAAGAAATCCAGTGCATTTGGTGACCTTGCTTCTCACATCATAAGTTGAAAATACTTAGATGCTCAGTGTACAAGAATTTTTGCCTCCACAGAACAAAGAACAGTTGTTTGAGGACTTGTTTGCTAATAAAATCAATAAAATCCACCATCATTAATCACCTTGTGCTTTTGGCTTTCTTCTTTATGGAAAGGACCTTTGGCAGCTTTACACTGGTGACAGTTCCAGATATTGATTGAATATACAATACATATGCATATGCATGTGTGTATGTGTCTGTATCTCTCTCTAAATTTCACATTCACTGTATCACGAACCAATAAGATTCTTAAAGGTATATACCATAATATCAGCTGGTAAACAGTTTGCTCTATGTTTAGATTATGTATAAATTTAACGATATTTTGATTAAAGCTCTAAGGCCAAAGAGACTGCAGTTGTTTAGCATAAATTCATTGTTAAAGACACCTCTTTTGTCAATGGACAGAAAAATTTAACTCCCGGGGTTAAATAATCGATCCCTTCTGTTTCTATAGAGTCAGGGAAGAAAGGGACCATCTTCTGCGAGTACCTGGCTCTCTCCACTGACTCTAGAGGGAAGCTAGAAGGCTTCCTGAAGTTAGATTAGTTGATGTGCTTGGTTCTTTACTACCACACAGGCTATGCCAACACTAAATCTTTGTTGTGGTTTACTTTTTTGAGCTGTCTCCTTCTAACTCCTCAGCCTATTTACTCAGAATGGAAGCATAGGCAAATACTTCAACAAAATGAGATCTAACTTTTGTGAGTGCTCCTTGCATTTGAGGGAAACAAACAACAGTGGTAGGTGTGGATCAAAAATCCTTGACACTAGTTCACTGCTGACTCAAAGGGAGTAGTGAGACCTACAGAATGACTAACACTTGGTGGTTTGTTTGGGAACCTGCCATGTAAGCATTTGAGCATAGGCCAAAACTTATCTTAGCCCCTCTCAGGTGGACTTCAGTGATGTCATAGGCAAAACCAATACCTTTGTCAGCTATAACTTGAACATGTGTACTGCTAGGTAAAACTTCCAATGCTGATAACAAAGAGCTCTATAGCTTAACCCGAAGAAGACTCTTTGTGGCAGTCTGTCAGACTCTGGTCAATCATTAGAAAACAATCTAGTTGTACACAGACAGAATTATTGTTCTGGATAGGATTTCAAACAGGTCTCAGGAAGTGAGTCAACCCCCTTGAAAAGTGAATGGAGGCTGGAGTCCTGTTTCCTGAGACACCTTTGAAATCCTAGCTTATGTTACAGTATGGCTGTTATCCAACCTTAACTTGGGACAGTTAAAGGGTTTTCTTTCTCTTTTCTTTCCTTTCTTATGCCAAATTAAAAGTATGAGGGCCTAAAGTGCATTTACACCGAAGCAACTCTCCACTGACTTTGCCATATAAAGAGGCCTTGTATTAGGTATTTATATGATTTATACTCACTTTAAGACTCATTTCCACCTCCTGAGTGGTGTGAAGCAACCTTTGTTGAGATCAGATTCAGGTCTACAGATTCCAAAAAGCAGTCAGGTTGTGTTGCTGAGACCTGCTGCTGCAGAAGCAGAAAGTGTTCTGCTTCAGTTGGCAACAGGGCAAAAGGGTTGCCTCACTATCCAAACAAACTGTTCAGTCTCTCTGCATCAATCCAATGTCCATTCTACCTGAGAACATTACATCCAAGAAGACCCAGGCTTTGAGAGTGATGAATAGAAAGACAGAGACAGGAAAGAGAGAGCAGGTGCTTGGGTACTCTTTCCAAGAAGTCATATAAATGATAGGGAAATATAACTCAGCTAGTGGTTCCTTAATTTTCTAATAGAGGATTTAAAATTGGGAGTAGACCTCTTTAGGAAACTATTCTTAATTTCCATGTAATATTTTTTTTTAAGAATGCAAAATGTATTAGCAATCCTAAAAGATCCAAATTGAATATGTTACCTCTTCTGAAAGGATACCATCTGAGGTAAGGGAGCAAAGTAAGGTTTTAGTTTTGTTTTAAATGGAAAATTACTCTATGTTATGACTCATCAGAACAAGTTAATTTTCCTATTATCGTGTTTTACCTTAAAGCTATAATTTTATTTTAAAGTCCATAACAGTACATCTGGGTTGCATTCTGGAAATGAAGCTGATCTGTAAATATGACCTGAAGCATTTGAAAAACAAAAAAACTCCCTTTCCCTCATATTTAAAAGTAATGAACATCAATATAGTGCTTTGGCCTGCAGTGGTATTAAAGAGTGCCTATAAGCGAGTTCAATAACATTATCTAATTAATTTTCCTGAATTTCTGAGATGTAGGAGGAAAGTTGTTTATTTAACTTCTTTTACAATTGAATGACAATTAGAAACAGCTTGAATAACTTTCTCAAAATGTTTCCAAGCATCATTTGCAGAGGCAGACTTAAAAAAAATCTTTTCTCAGGTTCTGATATAATCACAAGTTCCTCTTGTTGTTCTTATAATTATGAAGAAATGTGTCCTTTCAGTTGACCTTCTCTCATGCATAAAAATGAGCTCTGCAACATTCTTATGTCTCTGCATTGAGCAGCTCTTGAAAGTTCTGTGAAGACTGTTGTATGTCCTCAAAGTTTTTAAGAGATCTCAGCCTGTCATGAGGGTGCTTGACCCTTGCCAGTAACCCAGATACTCAATGCATCACCTCACTGCCTTCCCGACATGCATATAAAACAGTGTGACTTTATATTTCCTTTTCCAATTACTCACAATCTAATTTAAGCTGTGTTTTGCAAGCACTTTTTTATTTTCCCAAATGACAAGTGTATTACCTAAGACTGTCAGCTTAGCTGCCAGCTCCCCAAAGCAAACCCAGCAGGCTGTGACCTCATGCATGCAGCACGCAGGACTGAGTATGAGCAGGGGGCTCCTAGGAAATAGATGTGAAGTCTGAGCCCTGTCTTAGCTGCCTTGGTAAGCATGTTTATGATAAACTTTATCTCATTATGAGAGGGAAGGGGGAAATCTTGGTCAAAGTCCAACTCTAGAGCTTATGTTGAGACTGAACTTTTCTGCTCTCCAAGTCTGCCATATCAAATTAGGGAGAATAAAACCGGCTGCTTGCCCGATTATTTATAACATCACAGGAAACTTTGAATGACTTATTAAGGATGGAAATAGTGCTCTTTCCTCAGAAATGGATCTTGCTTTGCCAAGATACACAGTGACTGACTATGTGTAAGAGTGGTACACAAATACCTTCCACACTGAAGGTTATTAAAATATACCTGGCCTCGTTTATCAGCACTTAGATGATATGCATGCACCCACACTAATACCTAAAAAAAAGGCTCCAGGGAGCTCTGCTCAGTGTTGTTAGGGGCAGAAACGTCATAGCAGGAAATTTTGTGTTAGATTTATTTTCTAACTCACTCAGTGACCATGTGGCTAGTTATCCCACCTCTCTGCTCCAGCATCCTTAACACAAGGCAAAAAAGCTGACCTGTAGGTACTATCAACCAATCTTTATCAAGAGTTTTGACTCAGAAAATGTGAGTATCTCATTTATGAAGAGGACAAAGAGGACTTAAAATGGGAAAATAGCACATAGTATTTGAAAGGGAGCTGTGTAGGATGAGTGGCATAGACTAGAACCTGTGTCCTCATAGCCCAGTAAGTCTGGCTGTGGTATTATTGACAGATAAGTCGCAGGGAAAATCTGAAAGATGGAAGAATATAAATTTCATGCATGAAATTAAATTAATTTACCCCATTCCAAAACTTCCACAATATTGCAACTGCTTGAATTCAAAAACAGTATTCCAAAGAGCACAGATTTGGACATCTGTCCACATTAGACTATAATAATTACTGCAAGAAGAGTGCAAGCCTATAGGGTTATAAGGAAGTGAGAGAAAGCAGACATTGGCTTCAATATAAGGAAAATTATATTACATATGGATTTTTTTTCTTATTATATGTAACTAATGCTTTCTGAACTATCTGTACAAATAAAAATAACTATTGTTGGTTCATCTTGTCACTACATCCCTTGCTTCATTTGCTGGTAGTTTTGTGAAAGAGAAGTCTTTTTCAGAGATATCAAGCTCACTGTAATCTTTGTGAAAGAGAAATGAACAAAACAAACTACCTGTGCTGCTTTGACTTTTTTGTTCCTCATGAAGCTGAAAGAGGAAGGGAACACTCACTGAGTTTAGAATAGGAGCGGACTGATCTTTTATTTTTAGATTTCATCTACTAAATAGAACTTTTTCTGTGGTTACCAATGTCCTTTAATTTCTATCACTGTCCTGGATGAGTAGAAATTCAGTTTCTTCATTTTTCAAAATATTTTCTGCCCATTTGCCAACACTAGGATCTAACTTCCTTCATTGAGCTATTCAGAAGAAGGTGGCATTGGGCACACACAAAGCCATAGGGCAAGGTTCAATATGCTTAGCTTGAACTTTTAGAAATCTGTTAAGGGTGCAAATCACGAAGAAAAAGTACTGGAGGGCTGCTCACTGACTCAGTGCCTCAAAATTAGATGCAAGTCTGAGGAGTGAAATTAATGGTTCAGCGTGGGACACCTAAACTTTCCGATACAGCCCTCAAACATAATTCATATCAGCCAATATGTTTTATGGTGGATGTCTAATCTACACATTTAAAAATGCCAGAGAGGGAAGCATCTAAATTTTTTTTCTTTTTTTTCTGTATTTAGGCACGTATCCATGGTCCAAATTAGGTTCTGTGCAACTACGATTTGCAACTAAAATGCTTTCCATGCACTTCTATATGTAAGTCATATGAAGTGTCATCAGACAACTCTCTCCTGCTTCTTTTTCAGAAGATAGCCAGCAAGAAGAGAGAGGAGGAGGTGGTATTACTTAACACGTTTTGCATAACAGTCTTGCTAGGAAAGTACTTGCCGCCTTCTGCTGACCTATTTTTGAATGAAAGTGCCTGTGGGAGCTGTGCCATGTGCTGCCATTGCTGTCATTATGCATGCAGTGAGCTTGGAGCACACCTACTGCACCAGGCCACTGGGCAAACTTAGCACAAGGACACACTGTTTTGCATCCCAGATGGAGTGAGTGGGGAGAATGTGCATTTCATTCATCTGAGAAGGTGACATTTTTTGATGTGTGCAGAGACACACCAAGTTAAAAAACTTAGATGCCTATGGACTCTCAGACATGTGAGTACATGGAGTTTTTTACATCATCCTTCTTGATGTGTTTAAATTACACAATAAGTGTGTGGTAGGTGCCTAAGTGCTGGTTTGGATCTCACCTTGGATTGTTTGGATATTGCCTATACATGAGGCAATTATTTTTACTCTGTGTTCTGCAACACGACAAAAATTTTAAGCAAGCTTATATTTTAACCAAAATAACATGGGGGAAAAAACACCATAATTTTTTAAACCTTGAGCTCCAGCAGTTCTGCCTCTTTAATTTTGAGATTTCTGTACAACTTACTTGTAGTTTTTTTGTTTGTTTTGTTTGTGGTTTGGTTTTGTGTTGTTTGTTTTTCTTTCAGATGCCATACATCATACTCTTAATGGTTGTCACTGTCTAAGCAGGTAAATGGCAGAATTTTATTGTTCTGAAATATCTCACAAAATATATTGGAAAGAAGGAAGACTGCAAGAAAGAAAACGGTGTATGGAAAAAATGTAGAAACATTTCTGGCTTTCCTCATGGCTTAAGAATGGTCTTACATACTCAGAGATTCTTATGAATATCTTTATAACTCTTTAAAAGGCTATAAGTACAAAGGGTAAATCCTTAAGGTTAACAAGATGGACAGTGGGGTAGTAAAAAAGATGCAAACATACCTGTAAACCTCCTTACCAGGAAAGAAAAAGACTAATTCCCTCCACTGCCAGGTTTCCTCAGTCTAATTGTTTCTGAAAAAAATGGAACATTCTCATTCAACACATAAAGTCCCAGTCCATTTTTTTTTTTTAATTTTTCTTTATATACTTTCGAAGACTAAGCTGAAGACATGAAATGTCATTAAGTGCAATTAGAGTACCTTGAGTTGTTTGCCATGTGGAACTCTCATGTGTGCAGTCTCAAAGACCTCAATCCTCTCAGCTGATCCCTTGGCTCATAGGCATGGTGTCCAGAAGACAGAATACAGCAGATGCTGAGATAAATAAGGGCAAGCATATGTGATTGCAAGCAATTGAGTTATCCCAGTTTAATGAGTTCCCACAAGGAGTAATTACTTGTGATTTTCTGCCTCCATCATAAGGGTGCTGAATACTAACTATGCGGAAGCATGAAGACAGTAAAAGGCTGCTGACTATCAGATCTGATCTCCTTGTTCTTGTTTTTAATAAGACACAACACACCATAAGCACAAAGATCAACACTGACCCCTTTTAAAGTGTGGTTCTTTTTTGCACCTCTACAGATGTCTGGTCAAATTTGTGGGTTATGGGCAGTAATCAGTTAATCTACAGAGGTGGTAGGGTAGATGGACTCCTTTTGGTGAAACAAGAACTTATTTAAACTTCCTCAAAGTTGAAGTGAAGCCAGTTCCAAATTTTCCTGAGTTTTTAAGAGAGTGCTTAACTGTTAAGAAATTATATATAGAGAAATTTATATGCATATGTATAAATACATATTCATACTCACTTTTATTTTTGCATTTTTGAATTCCAACTGGCCCTTCTCTTGGTATATCTTATCCAAACAGAAGAAGGAAGTTTCAAAAAGTTTTCAGAAAAGCAAGCTGTCACTGCATTTCCTGAGCATCTCCACTGTGATTCTCTGAGTCTCTGAAATACTGCTTGGATCACAGGGGGACATTCCTCAGAGGGCACAGCTTTTTCTGCACAGATTATCAGTAGTCTTTATAAAGTCTGGTTTTGAGGTATTTTTACATACCCAGCAGATTAGAAAATGAGAGTGAGCTATATTTTGGGGTTTTTTTTGTACTACGTGTTGTCCATTTCTGTGGCTTGAAACTAGAAAACAGTAGCTAAGCTGAAAGAATCAGTATAAAGTTTGATGCCAATAAATACAATGAGTCTTCTAGGAGGATTTTATCTATGCTCTTGTTCCCATATTTCTTAAAAAAAATATGATATTCTATCCACAAAATATTCACTGTTAAGAAAAATATACCTTTAAAATAATATATTTAATCATTCCCATCCTATTGCTTTCCAGCCTTTTCCACCTTGTGTTGCAGTCTTCAGTCTAAGGCTACTGCTAGAGAGAGACAAAGATAATCAAGAAGAGCTGGAGATCTGCTGATGCTGTATGATGACACATTCACAGTTATATAAGTGTCACAGAACTTCTTTCTTGCTGTGACATTTTTCTTAATAAAGGCAGTGGTTTTGTTGGAAACTCTGTGCATGCTTATACCAGGGCTAAATTTGTTTCTAATTATCTGGCACAATTGCTGTAGCAGAGCATGCTGTGTATGCCCGCACTACACAGATAGGGAGTTTGTGAGAAGAGACACATTTGGGATTTAGAATGTGAAAAGCAGCTGAGGAGTTCACCACGAGACAGGGGTGTGAAAACTTTACTTACAAGTTGTTTTTTTCCCACTGTGTCCTCCCTGCAGCTGATGGAGTAATAGAGTTGTAATGGTTTGCTTACAGGCAGTCAATTAAGCACCTACAGTTACTCCACAGGGTGTAGATTTTACATGAGTGGTTTATTCATAAATAAAAAGAACTACTGCATGTTTTGCTCTTATGTTCTCCATTTCCAAACATCACTACTTTATTCATTCCAGTCTTGTCACACTCATATGCAAGGTCTTTGTTTCCTTTTCTGACCTCTTTACTACCAGGGTAGATTGACACAGACTGATTTGTGATATCCCGCTCCCCAGCACACTGTACTTTTTTTTTTTCTTGCACTAGTGGTACTAGAATTCACATGTTAAGGTGTCAGTTTTGAACAGAGGAACTTAAAGAAAGACCATGAATCTGAAAGAATTAGTAATGCTGAATTGTTATTATGAATCCTGAAGCTGTTATTGCACTGTGTGGTTTTGAAGGGACAGAGCTACTTTTAAAGAGGGATCAGTCTGTCTAAGCTTCTGACAGTTCACGAAAAGTGAAAGTCAAATGTTATGTTACACCCTTTCCATATGAACAAGGAATTAAATGTACAATGCATATGTAGAAATTATTCCAAAAAAAGGAATGACAGTCACTATCCTTACTTCCCCCATGAAGTTGAACACAATTCATAGAATTATAAGTATTGAGAAAGAATATACATGGCCTGTGCTGGAAACACAATTTTAACTATTTTCTGGTCTATGTAAATGTAGATATGTGCATGTATGTATATACAAAGAGAGAGCAACATAGAGATAAGGAATAGATAATATTTCATAATATTTTAATTATTAAAATATGAAATAAGTAAGAGTCATAGGCAAAATCAGAATTGTCCCATAAATCATGTCTCCATTCCTCTTTTTTAATTTCCCCTGTCCCCCAGCTCCAATTTATACATTCCAGTCATTTTAATCTTTAGTCAACACTTTTCCCTTTTATCCCCACCCCCATGCCCTTCCTCTCCTTTCTCTTGTCCTTCTCCTACTGAGGTCTTAAAGAGGAATGTGGGTGGGCAGCAGGCAAACAGGCAGTAGGAAAAGGCTGTATATACAAATGTGTCCCATGTGTCCTGACATGTCCTTGCCCTGAAAATGGTCACACTTGCTGTTGACAGGATGATAAAGTTCAGCCCAGAATCAGTGCCCATAATAAGACAATCATGTCACTGGCCCAGTCCCATCACAGACTGTTGTGGAAGAGGAAGTGCAGCTATGATACGAATACAATCAACTGTAAGAAGTATTTTATTTCATAGGAAGATCATTTCATGTGAGATATTTTCCCTATCCTTTCTCTCTCTTTTTCAGTATTTAATATAGCTTCTTTGCACTGTTGATTTATTTACAAATAATGTGATTCATGTCTATAACACTGGGTATATATAAATGTATAAGTATGATGCATATGTTAGTAGTCATTGGGGGTTCTTTTTAAAGAGTAATAAGTATTTTTAAGAGTAGTAAGTATTATAATTAATAAATAATAAGTATTATTAATAATAAGTATTACTCTTTTTAAAGAGTAATAAGTTATAAAAGATTTAGTGTCTGCCTAGAAAACTTCGGATGTTGACATTTGGATGTTGGCACATCCGTTGTTACCACATCTAACATTTGCCAGGTTCCATAAAACACTGCCAGTCTGCACTCTTGCCACATGTTCAACTCCCTCTCTAAGAAGTGGGACTTTATAGCATCTAGTACACAGCAAATATTTATGTCTAAACACACACAGATACACAAAATATATTTATTTTGGTCATTTATTCACACAAAAAGAAAAATAACTGCACAAGGAAGCAATATAGAAAATATGCTTTCTAGACTTTGGGGTACATTATTTAACAGATCTGTTTTTTTCAGAATGGAGTGTATCTACAGATATATAGCTATTATTTAGCTTGACTATTTTTTCATACAGTAATTTTTTTTTTGAGTGATAGCCACTCATTAACTGATTTCTTATGGTAGCTGCAACAGGGGAGTTCAGAAAAAAGACATGAAGGGGAGAAGAGAATATTACCACTCTCCAGTCCAGAATGTATGTGTTGGATGTAGGAGTTAGCATGTGCTACATGTTATCAACATTCTCCAGGGTGCTTTTGTCTGAGTAAGCTCAAAGCAGGAGCTGCTTTTCGTAACTGCTGTATAGGATACAGAGCACAAAGCTCTAATGCACACCTATGATACAGTGGCTTGGACAGAATCCCCATACCATGACTGACTGGGAATAGTGGGATTGCATTTCCACAGATTTATCTGTCAAGAATATTCTCATTTTCCTGCAAACATGCTTTAAGGCTTTGATTCCTGAGACAGATAGCATTCCTTGGACCCCTGTGGAGCACTGCCAGTCACATGGACAACTGATTCACCATCCAGCCTAAAGATGGAATTTCTGTAACACTTTAAAGCCTTTTTCAGAGAAACGTTTGCTGTGAGTACTGGTGGCTTAGAAGTGGCATTTAAATAAGTGCAGACATAGCTGAAATCTAGCAAAGTAAACAGAAAGAGGAAGCTGTATGGAAAAATAAAGTGATTTGCTAGTCTATAGCACAGCAGCATGTAGTGAGATTGGCTCAGCACAACCTTAAAAGCAGTCCCTTACAGCTCAGAGCCTCTCAGCTGTCAGAGTGATGAGTTTAGAGAAGCTATATGAAGAATTTACATCTTGAAGGTCAGAGGTGAAGAAGATGATGATTGGAGTTTGCTGGAAGTATCTTTGTCCCAAAAGTAATACAGAAAGAAAAAAAAATCTCTATACTTTTTTGGGTTTTTTGTTTGTTTCCTCCTTCATAACAGTGTATACTCTTTAAATTTCTAATACATGTGACTTTAATATGTAACAATTTTATTCTACAACATATTCAAGAATCTGTCCTTGAAGATTACTCCCCATCACAACAGCCTTCTGGGCAATCCAGTCCAGTTTGAATAATTCACAAGAGCAGATACAGCTTCATTAGAGGGCTAAAGTCCATTTGGTGTATTTGAAACTACCTGCCAGGGCTACCACAGTGTATGAAACTGAGATTGTAATCAACTTTGCTAACTGTTTTGATAAACATTACTATTTTCTACAGAATATATTTTAGCCAGTTTTAATGAGAATATTTGAAATCAAATATCCAAACCTCCCAAGTTTTCAGCTGAAGGCAACAATACCAGCTCAAATTTCTTGATTTGGATGGGAGAGCAGAGTTTACCAAAGTGTTTTGTTTTTACTTTTTTTAACTGAACTGAAAAATATACTTGGAAAGTACCACCTAGACCACCTCTGTCTTCCAGAGACATTCTATATTGCCATCCACTAAAGAAGTGATAAGGTAACATAGTCTTGAAAACTCTGAATCCAGACTTTTTCCACACTCATAGGGTTTTCTGTTCATGTGTAAGAGAAAGAGCTAGACAGCTGTGAATTTTAAATCAAGACACTTGGTTACTCTGACTTTCCATAAACTATTTTCTAGTCTACTGTGTTCTGATATAGGGAATCAAACCAGATATCCGTCCTGGACAAAAGCCCAACCAGAACCATGTTAGTTGACATAATTCACGTGTTTCTAATGTACACTGAGTCTCCTACACACCAGTTTCACTAACAACTTGGCATGCACTCAGTGGTGGCATCATTTCAAGGGATAGAGGTTAATAGAAAAGTTTTTAGTGCTGAATTCTGTTTCCTGAAACTGCTTTGCTTAGGGGATCAGTGCACAGGCTTCCTGGAGTTTCCTTTAATTGTTTGTGGAGATGTATGTTGCAGCTACTGAAGAGAAACACTGTGGAACAGATAAATTTAGTGGGCTTTGATTTATTTTGACATTTTATTTTATAATTTATATGTATACCAGACCTATTGTATTTAACTCTGCTGTGAATAGACTGTGAGTAGTGACGTCCTAGACCAAATGTGACAGACCATCACTATAGACTACTACCTATCAAAGTTCTTCAGTAGTTCAGTCAAGAGCAGTGTGTATTTCTGAAACTGAGATTGCAGACACAATATCTGCACTGCAGTCATGACTGAACTCAGTTTTGTGCATAGTTTGGAGATAAATTTAATGAGCTGTCAATGTCGTAATCTAAATGTACAATATTAATGTCAACTCAGGTGGTTTAGAAAGAGCTATAATTTTTGGGGAAGCCTAATTTGCGCAGTCAATATGCCATCACAGTGTCTAGAAGACAGCACTACAGGACATGCTACTGCTGTATCCTTCTTCAAGGTGTTTGGAAAACTGCTCGCAACCGTCGTACTAAGCAATACAGTGAAATCTTTCCTCTTTCTTTTTACTCAATCCCACTCCCGGAGCAACGGACCTTCGGGTCTTGTGCACAGGGACCAAAACCAATGCTAAATAGCAGTGTAGAGGTGAAATAAAGGAGGAGGATTCTGAATTAGCCAGATGTAGGGAGGGACACAATACAGAGATTTATGTAACTAATACCCATACATCTCCTCAGATGATCATTGCATTATTCTTCTGCCAGGGCTTTAAGCTGCTGACATTCAGCTGGCTACTTTATTAATTTATTTGTCTAAATGTTTGAGATAATGCTTCAAAGTGCAGCTTTGCAATCTTTCTGTAACATTTTTCAGCTGGCTTCTCTCATTGCAATATCTTTGGGGCAATAAGTATGTCATCCATCCTTAAAACTGCTTAAAAAGAAAAGATAAAAAAGGCAACACAAAAGGAAGTAAACCTTTCACCTCTTCAAAGAGAAGCTATTCACAGGATAATTGCTGACCCATAACATCATTTCCCACTAATGGTACCTCAATTGTTTGGAGAGGGCTTGGCCAACATTCTAAACAATGATAACCTACATTTACCAGCATCCAGTAGGTCAGATGTGAATTGAAGTACCCACTAGAGATCGTGGCTCTTATCTTTTTTCCCCTGAATGATCCACCGTTAAAGCACTTAAGAATGGTTCTTGTCATCATAACTCACTCGTTTACTTTCAGGGGCTTGTCATCAGCCCAATATTTCCAACCAGCTTTCCTCTTGAAAGCTTTCCTCTTTCCCTCTTCCAAAATGGAAGGAAATACCTGCTGGAAGTTTAAATTCAGTCTGAAAGAGATGACATGAATATATGTCTTTTGTTCTAAGCATTGTGCATTTAAAGAAAAGACTGCATTAAATAATTGTAAACTGCTATGAATGTGAAAAATCTTATACTGAAAGCAAAATATGATGAACCTGGTCCTATGTCCACTACATATAAAGAAAAAGTTACCATTTACTATAATGACAGAGGAGTAAATTTTCTCATTGACCATCACTGATTTAAACATAAATTTTGCCAACTTGGTTAACATGGAAAGCATTGGAGGGAGGGAAAGGGGAAGCAGAGCTTAATTACTACTGGCTAAGCAAAGCAAAATCCCACTAGGTGTTTCAAACAGATTCACTTTTATTGTGATTATGGATTTTCTT
Source organism: Cephalopterus ornatus (assembly GCA_013396775.1). Lineage (NCBI taxonomy): Eukaryota > Metazoa > Chordata > Aves > Passeriformes > Cotingidae > Cephalopterus > Cephalopterus ornatus. The sequence goes on from VZRE01002385.1 coordinate 26,997, forward strand.
ATTCCTTTCTCATTAATATGCTAGTGAACAGGTTTCACTAGAACAGCATAAATTCAGCACACATTACAAATTATTTGCAGAAAACAGATCTCTTATTCACACACTTGAGAATTCACATCAGGATTTACATGCTTGTGTCAAACATGATAACTCTGTATTAATCTGTCAGTGGCATTATGACTCAGCCTACATTATGATGAACAAATATTTCCCCATGACTTTCTTCTTAGTTATATAGTATGTGTCTGAAAAGAAAAATGTTTATCTAACAAAAGTTAAATACAAAAAAATTACATAAGTCTCTCACAGATGAATTAGCAGGTTGATCTAAAGAAGCTCCAGGTTGTCTTATCTCATAGGCTTATCATAGCACAATCAACTCTTCTCCAGGATTATGCTCGATGTTACTATCTAGTTAACATGTGAGTTCTCAACTTTTTTTTGGTGCTAAAGAAAAAGAATTAAATGTTCATCTGTAATTTTCTAGCATGGAAGAGACTGTTATATAATTTTAATTGATAAGTTGCTGGGAGCACTGTTTATATTGTTTAATTTTCAGCATCTAACTTTTGCTACCAATCGGGGGCTTATATTCTTACATATTTAATTGAGAAAAAATGAGATACCTCTTCATAACACATTTCAGAAGTTGAGAATTAGGATCTTTGTCTGAAAGAGAGGGAAGGAATAATCTCTTTAAATTTTCTATACCTAGACATTGTAGATAAGTACTTAATTATGAACTTCTGTATGTGTGGTGTAAGTATTTCTGCATACTTAAAGACTGAAATGGTCATCTTCAGTTCATCAGTTCAGTGAGTCTTTTGGTGCTTCATCTTTGATATTTCATGACAAGTTGGTGTATATATGTGTGTATCATAATGACTTAAGTGATTTCCTTACCACATATCCATATACAAAAGGCCTTTGAACAAGGATTGACGAAAATAGGAGCTTCCAATAACAATAAGAGCCATTGCCTCTGTGCTGAAGGCTTGTCTTTTCAGTAGAACTGAACATATCTTCTTGGTGCTCAACATCAAGACTATCCAAATATGCCCAAGTTTACTTCACTAGAAAAAAATGTGAAGCTGAATTTAAGTAGGAGCAGTCTTTTTGAGAGCAAAAGAAAGCAAGATGATAAAAGCTCATATTTATCTTCCGATACGCAGTTAAGCAGTCTAAATTTGTATTTTTTTCATAATATTTGGAGCTGGTTTCCTTGGACATAAAGCAGCTGTGTTGCTGTGTAGCCATATTGCTTGCTAAAAGAATCCTTATCTTTATGTCTAATTTCTCAGTTATATCTTTTGAAGCCTAGTCATTGCTCATATTATTCATCAGAGGTATTGAAAATAATTAAAGTATTTCCAAGGAAGTCTTGAGAACCAAGTGCTGAGCTTCAGGGTAAGGGGGAGTTGTCCGCAAATTGCAGGAATACATCATTAAGCTGAAGAGCAAGAGATAAACCATTTTGGTGTGCAATACCCAGGAGAAGGCAAGAGGTGCAAGAGAAAGCAAAGGTCATTGCGTATTAAGCACTGAACTAATTGAAGTTGTCATGTCATAGTTTTGGATAGGGATGGGTTTGGCTGCTACTTTGCACCTAGTGTATTGATAAATCTGTTATATTGTGTCTTACTTGTACTAATCTAAGTGTAAATAAAAAATAAAATTCCAAATTTTTTGGAAGAATAATTTCACAGAGTTCTGTTATTTTCCTAAGATAAAGAAGTAATATATTCCATTTATCTCCTGTCATTACTGATTACTTCAATACTTTAAATAACACTTAAAACCAGGCAGTTTACAAAATAGAAGTGGCATTACCTTTTATACTGGAATGAAAAAAATCATCTATAATAAAAAAAAAAAAGGTAAACAATGCAGATGCAATTTCTTTACCCTAAGAAAATGAAATGGAGAGAAATAATTGCTTAGAAATTATTCATATTTAAATTGTTGTATGCCAGGTATTCTCTGCAATCCTGAATCATACCTTCTATTAATTTTTTGTGTTAGTGCAGCCCTCAAAGAAAAATACTATTTCAATTTTCCATGCTATATTCAAGTTTCATATTGAAAACAAATGCGAACCTTCTTTAGAATAACAACCTTATGTTACTTTTTCCATCAACATTTTTTTCCATTTTCCCTTTTAAGTCTGTAATTCTTTCTGTCTGATTTTATTAAGTGTGTGAAAAGGTAGGCAGGCTGCCCAGATCTTGGAAATTAAACTTCCCTAAGTAGCTCACGTGGTTGCATGAAATCCGGAAGCTCAACAGCTAAGAAAGAAAGAACATATGACAAGATGATCCTACTTTGTATAAGAAGAAATTGAGGACATCCCCATCTACGCATATCTCTGCAAACTGGATTCTATTTATCATGGTGGTAAAATGAGGGAAATTCATATAAAAAGTTAGGCATTCTGTTTGGCATGCTGCAGAGAAAGGAAAAGTCACGCAATCTTTTTTTCATTGATATGGAAAGTATAAGAGCTGTGTTTTTTAAAAATGCAGTGTGTTTGCATGACACTGGGAATGTGAATTATGTAGATATTTAGAGGTATGTCTACGCCATTAGCAACATGGTTATTTTTTCTCCTGTTCGCAGATACTCTTACAAACCAAATGGCAGATTAGATGAACAATGCGCTAAAATCTAAAATTTTGGTGACAAAACTCAAGAGTCCTGACAGACCAAAACATCCTGAAACTTCCCATGCCAGGCAAAAGGCACTGTGAGGAATTGGATTTTTTTGATTGCCCAAAAACATTGCTACTGTAGCAAACTGTGCAAAGAAGCCTCCTGCCAGGAGATTGAATTTAAAGGCGGATGGGAGGAGTCCATAGCCCACAAACTGTTTGCTTTGTGGAGGCCAGGGGTGAGTCTCTGGGTAAGTGACGCTTATCTCCTATGAGCTAGACCCTCAAGGGGGGCCCTCTTTGCACGTACCAAACACTACCTTGGAGAAGGCCTCTCTCTTCTCTGAGGGGCCTCCAAAGCACCTCCCACCACCAACACCCCCTCCAGCCTGAACGACAGTGCAAAACCCAGCACCTCCAGCATGACTGTGCAAAAAAAAACAGCCTGCAAAAACAGCGTGACTGTGCAAGAACAGCACCTACACACACATGCGGGGTTGGTACCAGGAGGGCTTCTGAGGTCATATGAACCCATTGGACTTTATGTTTTGTGAGCTTCTTCTGCCACCGTTCCCTGATGGACCAAGACACCAGTGACAGCAGCAACCACAGTAACAAGGTTCATCTCAGAACTAAGGGTGCTCAGTATGAACTCTTTTCTTTCTCTCTCTTTCGTTCTCTGTTTTTCCTTACACATTTTTGTGAGTGTACTCTTATTCTTTCTCTCTCCTTCTTTGTCTCTTTTCCTTTACACACTTTCTTGGGTAATATCTTTATGCCTTTATATTGCCGTATTACTATAGATAATAACAACCAAAATGGCTACATACCTGTTTTCCTTCACAACCAAATTATTCTAAAATAAACCCTGTATATATATATACATATATATATATATATATCTGCAAACACTGATCATCTAGTATCAATTTACTTTAATTCACCCCAAAGGATTTATTTGCAAGAAAGTGAAAGTTACTTTTGCTTTGCAGGGCAGGTTGTAACAGACACATAGCATTTTGTGATAATCATCCAAATTCAGACCCTCAGACTTTTTAGTCCAGTGTAAACTGTTTGGAAGGCTGGTGATTTTATTTTATTTTATTTTATTTTATTTTATTTTATTTTATTTTATTTTATTTTATTTTAATTTTTTCCCTTGTTATCCATCTCAAGTAATTCATACATTCTAATAATGTCACAGAACTGAAAATTACAAAACTGAATTTTTTCAAAAGCAAAACACACAAAAAATTATGCAACACTGTTCAGTAAAGAGAATAAATAAAACCAAAAGTGTGTTGAAAAAATGAGCAAGCTTCAAGAAAAAAAGTTTCTTGAATGTTTTTTTGTCTTTCTGTCTTTTAAAAGCATCATTGTATATTTCTCCTCCATGAGTTTCACCACTTCCAGTCTGAATACATTTTCATCTTCAGATTGAGTCATTCTGGCCTGAGACTGCCTCATTTGGATTGCAACATGCTGTAAAGACTTATTTTTTTTTTTTACCATTATAATTGATAAATGAAAGTTATTCAGTAATTCAGTTTCAAGTCATGTTAAACTTCGTCTGATCTCAGTGTTCCCTAAAGTGCCATATGCCATTTGTTTCCAGTTGTTGCACTTAACATGCATGCAATATATAAGATTGATCCAAAATCACCAAACACAGTAAAGCGATAGGAGTGCGTTTTAGATGGCCTATGATCAGCGCCACAGGCCTATTTGTGCTGGGATTCCACTTAGACTCATACCTTTATCTAGATTAATCTCCTTTTCATTTAATGGAAAACCCACACTGTGATTTATGATACCAAGTTCACAGTGTTCTCTGGACTGTAGGCAACAAATCTCAGAAATATGAATTCTGGTTTTGCATTTGTATGTGTGTATATTTATACTTTTATAAAACAACTGTGTATATGTACAGAACTAAAACCAGCTAGTGATAATGATAGAGGAATATTAATGAAAAATGATCACTTTCTCAATACATATTTCTGATTTACTCTGATTATTTCTATCTATTTTCTCTACTTTAGTAGCTGAGCAATTTATATGTCCATTCCTGGCTTATAGTTTTCAGACTCAAGGCTCTCATAAGGTGAATTTTATTGTCATTAACTTTGAATATTAAATTGTAATATTTTAAGGGCTCCATCACTGAATTGCACAGCTGTCACATATTTTATTATAACTTCTTTCATGTGGTCAGTTAATGAAACTTATGAATGATATTGAGAATTAAGATAATGGCAACATAAAATAATAATGCAACTATTTTGTATGCTATTGCTCGTCATTCATCTGAATTTGAGATATTTCTTCTTCAAGGAGACTAAAGTGAGTAAGGACACTATTGACTACCGCCCCCTGCAAACCTTCTTTTTTAATTAAAATTAAGGTTAGCACCATCAGCTAACTTGTTTTCTCTTTTTATCTAGGAAGACAGGTTCTGAGGAATAGAGCACCTCATCTTCATACCATCTTAATCTAGAATATATGACAATAAGGATATGTTAGATTCTTAGAATTACAGGAAATTGTTGTTATGATTTCTTGTAACAACAAGTGATTAAGCCTTTAGTTTCTGTTACAGCCTCTTACAGAAACAGATTTGAGTTTCACACATAATTAGAACAGCTGCAGAATTGCCCCAAAGCTTCTCTGAGGTGCCATTATAAAAAATCCCCCCCAAAGTGGTGTCTGATTCTAAGTGTGAAAGAAACATGACCAAAACTTTAACGATATGGTTTAAAGACAAGTTTTCTATGATAAGGACTGAACGGAACTGTTTGTTCTTATGCATTATGTATTGTTCCATAAGGCTTATGCATAATGCATAAAGACATACCTATTCATATAGATACATACAAATCTGAGTCTAGTGAAAAACAATAAAACTGTAAACACAGATGTTTTTAAAAAACTTATCCAGATGCACTTACAAAATGATTTTTTAAAAAAGTAAAGAGTATAAACACTTTAGTGAAAACACATCTCCACAAGACTTACGCAGTCCACAGAGGCTTAACAAAGGCACTTAACAAAGGGAAAAGTTTATGTCTAGATGTTTAGGACTCAAATGAAAACTTCATTAACTAATGATGAGACTAACAACAACCATAATAACAGTTTCCATATGACTAGGGACTTCATCCACGTTTCTAAAAAAAAAAAATTACAAAAGCTGCTTAAAACATGAAAGTCACGACTGGAATCGAGTAACCCACCTCTGCCAAGTTTGAGTAAAGCTAGTTGTTTTTGATTGAATTTGCAATTACTTTTGGCTCAATCAAAATATTTATATCACATAAATGTAAAAATCAGCTCATTTTGATATCTACTTAACCAACTGTATCGGCATTTTTGAGATGTCATGTTTTTAGGTCTTATAAAGACAGACAGGGATGAGGAAAAGCAATATTCATATACTAACTGGAGGAATGAGCCCTTTTTCTGTCCAAAAACCCATTCAAGACATGAGAATGACAGGCTTAACTCTCACCTTTGCTTCAGGGGTCAGTTCCCCAGATTAGCCGTACCTTTAATTTGTGATTAAGTATACCAGAACTGAGAGCTGACAACATCTTCTGGTATTACTATTTTATTTTCTAGGAATGCACAACACCTTTTGAAGGGAGAGAGAGAGAAAGAGAGAACAGTCTAATAGCATAATAGCTGACATCTTTGCCTTGATTTACATTTATTTCCTGTTAAATTTGTTAAGTTCCAAGGGGTTTTTTTGTTTGTTTTTGTTTTTGTTTTTTGTTGGTAGTTTTACAGTGGCAAGTAGGGATATCAAGAATAAAACTCACAGCTAGTAACAATAAATCTCATTCTTATGTATAAAGTACTGTCCCTGGTTTGACTCAGTTGCAGTGGCTGGCTAACATTTATATACTGGTTGGACAGGAAAGGTGAACACAAAGCTGATGGCTATGAAATGAAATATTATTCACAGACATTGATGAGCACAGAGGTTTTTAAGATGTTTTACTTTACCAGAATTCTTTATGGTATAGTGGATAGTAAAAATGACATTTTCGGTCTTTTTCAAGTATCTCATTCATGTAAACAGAATTTACACCAGAACACAGAATGTAATCAGACTGTAAAAGTTCTTAATTTTCTTTCTGAAGGTAAATGTGAAGTTACATTTCCTGTCAGTATAGAAGCTTCAAGCTGTAGTTATAAGTTCTGCAAAATAGCTTAAGAGAAATATTAAGCAGAAATCTCATGCATATTCTAGGGGCAAAACTTGATGATTTGTACAGAATTTCACGTACTACTTTTGAGTTTGTTTAAAGTGGAGAGTTTGAAGCCAAACCCTGGAATAGGAAATAACATATGAATTAAAACAAAAGGGTATTTTCATTCCTTCAGACTGAAAATGCTGGCTATTTTGTGAGCTGTAACTATAAGGTCTCAATTTTTTTTTCATTTGTACCAAAAGGTATAGAAGGGTGAAAGCATAAATGTGCTAAATACTGAATCAGGGTATGTGTTAGAAATAATAATTTTGAAAAGGTAGAATTTGCTAAAAGTATTTTTGATAATATTTCCCCAAAACAGTACCAAGTAATGAGACAATTCTGTAACAACTTTATCAAATCCGTAAAACTTTTTGTTTTAACTTAGAGAAATTAAAAACAGTAAATTAATACACAGACATGGTCTGCTTTAGTTGATCTCAATAGATGAACATAATAAAAAATATCTTCCTCTTTATAAGAACAATTCCCTATTATGAGCATATTTTCATCATCGCTGTCACACAATAAAGACTATGAATGGATAATAAAGAAAGAACTAAGCACAGAAAAGTAAGCAAAAGTCATGCCTGTATACAGCAAAACCCATGAATGTATAGCTATTTAGTAGGTGAAGACCCAGCTCTTCAGTAAAACACTCTTATAGAAGCCATTAATAACACAACAGAGAAAACAGCTGATGGATTCCCTTGAAACCTTATTAGAATGGGTCAACTCGCTCTTCTGAACAAGGCAAGAAAATAGTCACCAGCTGAGTAAAGCCAAAGGCTGACATAATGATGGATGGCCAGATGGTTTTACCACAAAACGAATAACCTGTCCCCAAACAGTAGAACACAGTTCTCAAGCATAAATATACTGACCCAGTATGCAAAAGAAAAAGGAGAATAAGCCAGTTTAAATTGAAGGCCCTCACAATTATTATTACTTCATATACTCTCAGTGATTCTCTCCACTGAGGAAAAAGAATATGAATAAAAATGAGAACTCTGTAAGTTCTTTTGCAAGTGTTATTTTCTTTCTTATCTTCCTCGATGTATTAATAACTATATCTTATATCTTTTTTCTTAAAAGCAAACATTTCTTAACGAGCAATGTTCAAACATCTATCACCTCCTGAATGAGTTTTGTTCTGAATGTAATTTTGAAGTCCTTGTGTTTTCTTCTCTCAGGAATACAATCATTTTGGAGGAAAAATTTTTTCATTAAAATATAGAATTCTTATTATTTAACATAATATTCTATTTGTGTAGATGAGATCATTTGAAAGTAGTTTTTTTAATAATTCCATCTATCACTGCCACCTTAATAAATTTTGAAAGTTCTACTCAGTCCTTAACAAAGGGTACATGAAGGGTTCCAGTGTATTCTGTTCCTTTTCATTTGAAAATATTTAGATGGGTACAGAAGATAAACTCTATTATTTGAGAAAAATGTGGTCCAGAAGTGCTATGTGGAATGCTGCATCATCAAAAGCAACAACCATATGCCCTATCTCTTTCCCAGATGATGATTTGATGATGCAGAGGATAACTTTGGGTGTTGATGGAAGGATTAATGGAGCTGTGATGGAAAGAATCAGAGAAATTACTGTAGAATAGTTAAAAGCAAAGTCTCATATTGAAGTTATGTTGAGAGACACAAATGCTTATAAAATAAGATTTCATTTATTCCTCTGCTCATAGCACATTTTTCTCTTCATTTTATCTTTTAGAACTAAAAAAAGAATAAAAAAGAAAACAACTTTTTTTTTACAATTTATTTTTTCTCATCTTTCTAAGAATTTGATTGATTCTGAAATAAAATCAAGATTTTGAAAAAAAATTTGAAGCTTGCAAAAAAAGTCAACATTATATTTTTCTCTCACCTTTTTTTAAAATCAAAATTCCTTTCTGAATCTAATTCATTCTAGTCAGTCGGACAGAATCCAATCTGACCTTACATGACTAGGACACTAGAACTTTACACATATAAAACACTGCAAAGTAGCACCTTTAAAGAAAAAATTACTGAAAAGAGTAACAATAGGTCTTAAGCATTAAATACATACATATGTTCATATGGCAGAAACATGCATACAACAGACAGATGAATGGTTTAAGAAAAATGCATTGAATCATTTTTCATGGTTATATAACTATATCTACATTATGGGGAAATTCAAACCTTTCTTATATTGTCTGGAATATACCTGTCTTTGGAAGTTTTGCCAGGACTCATGGTAAAAGTTCAACAGAATCCTGCCACTTGCTTTACTGTATCAGACCACAATCTCTTTTTCTTTCAGGCTCCTTGAGTTCCTGATCCCTTTCTCCCCCTCAGTCAAATATTTAGTTTCTTCCTACTATTTCATATCTGCTTGACTTCATCCTGTGAGCAGGCTTTCTGACATGCTGAAGAGAGAAACTGTGACTCACCTTCATCTCAAAGGCTTCACTCAGAGCCATCATCAATATATGTTCGTGGAACAATGAAAGGAAAGTGAATCAGGGAGTGCTGAGTGTGTTTGAGAAGAGGAATTGTCAGCCAGAAGGGAGGATGAAGAGACTGCAATAAATTGTTTTGAGGGGTTCTGTTTGTTTGTTTGTTTGTTTTTATTGTTTTTTCCCCCTCTGAATAAAATCCCTCTAGCAACCCTAAATGAGATAAATGTTCATAAATTAGTATAGATGGTGATTGTCTGCTTTAGTGAAGGGCAATTCTACACCATTCGGACAAGCTTTTGATTCCTCCCCTAAAGCTACAGCAAAGAATTTGGGTTCATCAGTTGTAACCAGTGATGAAATGAAGCAGAGCCTGTTTTAAATGTTACAGAAGTGTAAAGTAGAATAAGCTTTGTGGTACTTTCAAAGTCTACTGAGTGTGTTTATTTTTTATTATATTTCATGGGACACAAGGGGAAAGAGTAAGCAATTAGGATTGTAAGTACCAAATACATGGCAACTTATCTGCAACAATATCTCAGACACTGACTTGTAGGTTGTTTTCAGATTCTCCTGAGGCCTAGAATAGTTCTTTGCACTGTTAGAACCTTGAGACATCAGAGACTAACTCTCCAAAGTGAGGTGAAAAAAAAAATATTCCTTGTTAACAGTACTTTAAAAAGCAACTACAGAACAACAGTTAAATACACTAGTCTGAACTATATTGAGTTTTCTCTCAACATTTTCTAAAACATTCTTAAATATAGACATATTCAGCTGAGTTTAACAAGCATTGTGGATTTTAATTGTATCAGCCTGAAGCTACCATTTATACTATGCACAAAAGATTTCTTGTCTTCATTCCTGAACACATTCTGGCCTGAAAATCTTTCTTCTTAGAATTATCTTCACATGTTTTAAATTACTGTGGAGGAGTCAAATGCACTCAACAAGATGTAAAACTCATATCCACTGCCCATGTTTTTAGTATGGTACATATATTAAATCACATTAGTTTAGAAGCCAGAAGATACCTCTGATAGGTTTCTGCTAGTGCAAGCTTGATTCCATGCCCATGTTTTTCTTCACTGAAGCAGTAAGCCACTGAACTTTGCTTGAACTCAGATTCTCTGAACAGTGCAGTCCATATTTGATGCAATCCATCCCGTTCATATTCAATTTGTATTTCTTTTAACTTAAAAAAAAAATATTATTACTTACTACACAGCTAAGCAAAAAAGGCTGCAACTGCTTCTGTTACTTGGTCAAGAATCTGAACTCTATTAAAACATGTTCCAGGAAAAACTATTTCAAAAAATGCTATTCCACCCTTTAACATTTTTTCCACAAACTCTGAAAACCAAGAAGACAAAGACCTCTGAAATGGAAATTCTATATTATGATCAATAATTCATGTTTGAACAGTTATTTCAATAGCAAGACTCATGATATTAGCAAGTGCTAAAAAAAGGCATATTATTTTCTCGACTGTATTACATTAGATCATAAGTTCTTTATTTAAAAAATAGAGTTTATTTCTTAAGATCTTGTTTTCAAAAAAACCCTTGGTTTTAGTTCTGCAAAAATGATTAAAAAAAAAAAGAAAAAAAAAAGGAGGGAAGTTGTTCTGATAAGTAGCAGCCTTATACAAGAATGAATGAGTAAACTCGTGTTCTACTAGGCTGTCATAAACACAACAAACATAAGTTTGTATGTTCAAATTCCATTAACTTCTTCCAAGAATTATTAGTAGTTTGTCTCACTGAAAACGGGCTAAATATGTTTTGCAGCTTTAATTTGTATAATTTCTTTCTTCAATTGCTCATCTGCTTGAGTTGTACGGTATTTTCAAGTATCTTCTGTGTTTAGTTTTGGTGTTAATTCCAGTGAAATGGTCTCCAGAATAACTTTCTACTCAAACATACAAAATAATATATTCAAATGTCATACAGGTTCATCTCAGAAACATACATAGGGTAAAAAGATGAGAATGATTCGGTATTGGTCATCACTTTTGATCATCACTTATGCAAGTAAATTTCTTCCCATTTTGTGTACTTAGGAGATCCAAAGTTCAAAACCAAATATACTCCAGATTTTCCTAAATGCTTATAAATTATTTTAGTGGGCAACACAATAACGCAGTCTGAAGAGGTAAACCCACAAAGGAAGATACTTGAAAAAAATGTCCTTGTTCCTTTGATTGGTGCACTGACACCTGAGGAAAGGAAGTGGGAAAGGAGCTACCCTTGAGCTGGCTCAAAGTCTTAAAAGCAGACAGCTCTGCTGGAAAAATACGGTGTATCTTTTGAAGTAGATATTTGGTTATATAAAAGTTGATTTGAAATACACTGGAGAACTGGCAGTCTATGTTCACTCAGAGACAATAAGAATCTTAAGATGTGTTAGCAGTTTTGACCAAGAGAGTCACAAGATTTTGGTGAGGCTTTCACATGTACAGACTAATATGCATTGGTAAGGTAGTAGAAATATGGTACAATAGCTATGTAGGACACTGACCTAAACTGAAGTGAAGCCACATCAGTATTGTAAGTCACTGAATCATTTGGTTTCTCTTTCTAAATTTCTAAAAATCTCATTTTGTCTAGGGAAAAGAAAATGTGAAATTTGAATAGAGGAAAAATTGGATTTCTCTTTATATACAACCTTTTCTTCATATGCATCCTCTAAGGAATTAATTACCTTACAGACAATCAACAACTTGTATTGATTGCTCAAAACCACTTTGTTCACAGAAACAAATTATCCCAAAATCAATGTCAAACTTATTAAGCATGAAAAAAATGAAGGCTATGGCAAAGAATTCTGGTAAAATAGCAATTAGTCCTTTCATTGAAATAGGGTGTACTATACTCCATCTGAAAGAAGTATGGAATTTCCCAGAAAAAATAATTTGTTGCTTTTAGTGCAAAAATAAGATATGCCTTGACCACTGGGTGCCACTATTTTTGCATCTGATACTTTTATTTTGTGGAAATATTTCTAGCATAATACACTCTTTTGGAAGACAGCAGACAGTCTGATTTGGAAAAACTAACCCATGAAAATAAACACAATCTGGCCATTGTCTCTGCTTTTTCCTTTGCTATTCACAGAAATTGGGAGATGCAAAGTATTTTCAGAGGAGTGAAAGAATACAACAGTCAGCTCTTCACCACTTATGATTAGCTTTTAAAGTATTGCCACAGAAATTAAAATCATTACTTTCACCCAATTTTTAGGTAATCAAACTGAGCAATTCAGCGTTTCTTTGTTATTGTACTCACCTGATGTGGACCTATGAAATAGTGCATGGTATGAATTATTTTTTGTGAAACGGTATATGCTGTAAAGATCAATGCATGATACATACTTGTATTCATTAGATGTGGCTTTTAAAACCACTGAAAAACAATTCAATGAAAGATAGCAAAAGCTTTTTAAAATCATTATTAGTCTGAGGGGATAAAAAAAATTATTGACACTGTGTCTGAAATGAAATTGGAGATTTAAAAAACGATAGGTAAAATCAGCATCTGCCTCCTGTCATGTCTTTAAAAGGGAGGAAAAAAGTTTCTAATCTTTCCAACTTTCAACATGTTCAACTTTTAGTCCATATATAAAAATCTAGACAGACTTCTACCTCGTCAAGAACAGATCCATAGATTTTAAGGTCAAAAAGAACTACCGTGATCATCTTATGTGACCCACAAAATAACTTAAGCTATTAAATTTCACCTCTCATTCTTTCAATGGGGTAATTTTTTTTTCTGGCTATGTAAGTGAATGTTTTTGAGCCAAATGTGAATTGCTTTGTTTGTCCTTGGAAAGACCCTCTAGAAAAGGTTCTACTATCCTGCTATAAACCAATTCAGTTTATTAAATTCATCTGATGTACCTGCTTCCTCACAGTGAGATTGCTTCAGTCCTTTAGGATTGCTTATATCCTCGAGGAGAAAACAAGCCCATGCAAAGCTGGAAGTTATGTGATTCTATCTATCCCATGTCCTTCAGACCAGCTGCTCAGTATAGCAAAACTCTGAATCAGACCTGCAATGTTAGGATTTGTCTACATCCATGGTTTGCCACAGTTCAATGCTATTGGTTTAGGAAAAGTACATTTTCTATTACAAGATTGCTTCCTCCAGCATTTTTAGAACTCTATAATTTGATACATACATTATACATGTTTTCAGTCAAATAAATGTGTAGTTAAATATACCTTGTCCAAATGTATTGTTTCTAAATAACTTTAATGCCCTAAAACTTAAACATATAGAGGAAGGGATAGGAAGCCCTTGTTATTACATGTCATTCTTCTGTTTTAAAAGGATGACTATTGTAGCAAATTTCTATTAGCTTGATATTTTTTCTAGCAAAAAAAAAAAAAAAAGAACTTCAGGTTGCTAGAACACAGTGTTTTTGAAGGTTGCTGAATTTCCTCAAAGGTTGTTGAGTTGCAATGGTGGACTTGGTAATTTGGAAGGTTTTAATTTTTTTTCCTAAAGATTTTAAAAGTAACATTTCTGGGTTTACCTTTGAATGCAGAAATGAAATTTCTAATGCCATCTTTTAATAAGCTGCTTGTGCATATGTACAATTTCAAACATATAAAAGGGGTTAATGAAATCTATGTTTGTTCACTTTATGAACTTAAAATTACCTATATGTCACACTGTCTTGCAGCACCAAAACTAAGCTCTAGGTACCTTGACACAGGATAAGAGAGTAAAGGATGATAGAGACATTTTAGAAGCAACTGATGTAACATGAGTTTGTGGTTATTTGTTTAATGTATATAAAACCAAGCACAATCTCTGTTCAATCCATAGACACAGGGAATTTCCTGTTTCTGCTGGCATTGGCAATTTTGAGATTTCCTAGCAGAGCTTTCTCAAGCAGGTCTCAAAATCTTAACACTTGTGCCGTTACCTAACTTGGTCTTGATCTTAAGCAGCCAAACCCCCAGCATGCATTCAGAGCTCTCGTCTTAGACTTTTAAAATAAATATAGGCAATGTCCCCTAATATGCTATTTTTCTTGATTATTACTCTATCGTATTGCAGGAAGGTAGATGGGTAAATATTGTAGCTATGTCCTGTTAATAAAGGGCAAAATTAATGATACTAAGAAAGCTGACTCATCATGACTTATGAACCAATTGTCTCTATCCTGACTGTCTATAGTCCTTGTCTTTATTCTATAGCCCTTGTCTTTATTCTATAGCTAGACTAGCCAACATATTCACATGATGAGTCCAAGAAAGAATTTCCTCAAGTGTTGGCTCACACTTGTGTGCAACAGCTTAAATTTTCTGGTGCTGAGAGCAGTAAATCATCTTAGTTTAATATGTTTGTTTAGTCCATGTCACCTGAATACTACAGAAAGGATGAACAGCATCATTTGTAACAGTGAAAAATAACAAACCCGTAAATAAACTGCTGCAAAACCAAAGGACTACTACTTCTTTTGGTCATTTTTGAATGCCGATAGTCAAACAATCATTTTGCTTCATCTGGTATAAAAACTTTTTTACCCTGAGTGACTATCAAACTCCAGGTATGCCAATACAAAATCATTTTGGAATTATAAGTATTGGCTGAGAAAAATGTAGTTCTCAGATTACTGTAAATTCTCCATTCAAAGGTTATCATATCTGAAGACACAATAAACTAATAATTGTCACCAGCCCATCAGCTTTGTCTTTTTAGTGGAAGGGCAAATGAAATCCTGCTAGTAAATACCTGAATTATAGTGAAAGCTCAGGGAAATAAAATTCTTTCTGAAATCAGAGGTATTTCTCTCATGAAATAGTAATACCATTTTTTTTCTTTATGTGATTTATACTGTTCGGTGTTGCTAAAATGTTATGGAAAAAACCCAGGCATTTTTAAATAATAAGAATAATGCAGATGGAAAATTTGACCACACCTTTCTATTTATGAATAAAATTCAGTTAAAAAACTCCCTCATATATTGCTTATAGTCAGTTATGGAAAGTATTCACTCTTGCAGTACGACTACTAACAGCTACTGTATTGTACAGCATAAAAAAATAATAAAAGAATAAAAGATGCTCTGCAATTAAGATAAAAATGAGCTGAATCCTTCAAAATTACTGAAAGTGAGGATGATTTTTTTGCTGTTCACAAAATCTTCAATATAGTTTTTTAATTTTGTTGTAAGTTTCTCACTTTTCTTTGTTTGTGTCTTTGTCAGGAACAGTAATCAAAATTACCCAAAGATCTCTTGTTACATTTTTCACTAATAAAACCGAGAGATGTTAAGAAACATTATTTAATTTGACAGCCCATGCTGATTTCTAAACAAATTTTGAGTAAGTTAGGCATAAGTCAAAACCCAGAGTGCTTATCTATGTATAGTTTCTGCTAAGAAATGCACGTAAATCATACACCTCTATCTATGAAACTCAGTGAGCTGGAGAACACACTGCTGTAAATTTGCTTGTTCAAATAGCCAAAATGGACATTACTAATCTTCTAATGGGCTTTAAAGGGCTTTTGATAAGCTCACAAGACTCTGAAACACAATTGTTTGCAGTCTGCGCTATTTCTGCAAATCTTTGCTGAATCTTTTTAGAGCAAAACCCTTTGAAATATTGAAAAAATGGAAAGGTAAATTTTTCTTCTCTTTGGAACCAAACCCAGAGACTAGCTAATCATGCATCCATTTTTGGAATAGTGCGTGTTGCCTGGAAATACTGGAAGGACTTTTTTAGTTATAAATAAATACAAGTAGAGAAACATTAGAAAATTTGAAATATTAATATCCTGAAAATTTTAACTTGTTCTCACAATTCCAGCCATGGAATTTGTCTAGATGCATGCTATAGAGAGCTAATTTTACTATTTTCCCTATTTTTCTCTTTTGACTCATTTATTTCTATTGGTTTTTTCCCCTACTATGAACTTATTTTGTAACTTTAAGAAATTTGATTTCTTTGAGCATCACTTCTTTCTCTGAAAAGAAGTATAATAAAATTTCCCTTCCTTATTTTACCTTAGTTTTTCTTTTGAACTAGAAAATATTTTGAACAGTTTCTTGTCCACTTTTTGAAAAGACACATAATTTTCACTTTAACCCTCTGTTTTCCAGAACAACAACAATAATGATAATAATAATCATCCAGAATCTATTATCTTGATCAGCAGTCAAAAAAAGAAAAAGCTCTTTATTCAGTTTGACTGTCTACAGAAAGATTTCTCCTCGAAATTATTTACCTAATAAAAGTTTTTAATTTAATTTTTTTCCCAAGATTTTCCTGAGGGATTTATTTTTTCCCCAATGTAAAGCAATCTGTTGGGCTTTTTTCCCCCCTTGATTTCCTCATGTTTTATAAAAAGCCATGATGGCTTTGGTATCCAGGGTCCCATACAACTAGGGATGAAAGAGATTATTCAGGTTTTAGGATATCATTACTTGAGGAAATAATCATTCATCCTGAAGTTTGCCAAAGTAATTATTGCTCACTATAAATCCCCTTTTGAGGACTCCTCCTATTTTTTAATTACTAAATTCTTTGTGCCAGGCCACCGTGCTTGGTGAGAAAGGGGCATTGTGCAGGGGAAGGGTGGGCCTTGAAGGGTCTGGCACTGCAGATGCTCCTACTGTGTGAGGAAATTTAGGAGCAGGCACCTCATTTTGGCTCTGGGAAAGATGAGAGGTATGTGTCTCCTTGGTAGTGGGTAAGTGTCCCATACGATGGAGGGCACTGGGCAGGTGGGATGGTACCCCCTCATCTGTGGGACTGTGCCTGGCTGCTCAGTATTGGCAGCCTGCTTATAGACAGGAAGGATCATCAGCGTCCCAGGAGCCTGCAGGGCCAAGGAAACCATGGCACATCTTGATGACTTTCGTGGTATATTTATAATGCTTGTTTGTATGTTTAATATTCACCTCTAATGCTTACTGATACAGGCACTCACAATAACTTCTGGATGCAATGTGGTGATAAATACAAGGGTCAAGTTTTTTCACTTCCACATAATATACAATGTTGTGCTGTGTTTTGTTTCGTGTACTTCAGTTCTCTTACTTGAAAGCTGTTTTTCTGGCCTGCTGACTCTTCACTCCCACACCAATTTGGAGTACTTCCTAAAGTTAAGTTCTGCAGATGACTGTACATTTATGAAGGTTAAAATATATTAATGCAGTACAGGATTTCTTTTCCTATCTGAGCCAGTAAAGTCCTCTGGGAGAATAAAAATCACAATTTGTGTGTAGCACTTTATTTCTTTTCTATTAATGCTGTGACTGTTCACAGTTCTAGCATGTCAGTGAGGCTGTGGAATAATGACAAAGGTATTCTAGTCTTATGGAAGTACTTTTTTTTTTTCACTATTATTATTATTCTTTCCTCCTTACCAGTTGTGCTAAAGGGAGCCATGCCTCAGCTTCTTTTTCAGATGCTCTTTCTGCTTCCACAATGTGGGTGTACTCCTGTCTATTGATGAGAGAGTTTGCAGGGACTTCCTGCTGTTTTGATAATGGAAGAGACTTGTTAGCATGGCTGTTTCTGAGAGAAATGCTGGGGATGATTTACAGACCATGAAATATATTCTGAACAGTCATATAATGCAAGAGGATTGTGGGTTTTGATGGATCTGATACGGTGCCACTGAGGTAAAGGAGAATTTTGCTGCTGATTGAGGAGAGGAAGCCTTGCTTTTTCATGGGAAACAGAGAGGTCATGATATAACTATTTCCAAAATTTCACATTTATCAGCTTTTATCACTGTATCACTGTAAAGTGGTGTTTTCATTGCCGTTCTTGCTTTAAATTTTAAATAACACTTTCTTTAGGAGCAGTAGTTTTTAAAACACGTATTTGGGTCTAATTCATAATATACAAATATGGCACTGTAAGGGAGTCCGAGTATACAAATTAAATTTATCAGTAAGAATAAATAGTGTAGTACTTATTAAAATAAACTGCAATTTATATCTGTATTAGCATGTTTTACATATCAAATTTTAGTCAGATCTCAGATTAACAGAGATTCACTGAAGGCAAAGGAGTTGACTGTATTTACGTAATGTGGATATCTGCTTATGTCTGACTGTCTTCCCTTACATGCTTATAGTAAAGGTCTTTTCTTTAACAACCCCACAAAACTAAACCCCACCTTTTCAAAATAACAGCTTTCAAAGACTACTTATGAAACAAGGGAGTTTATTAAATAACAGGTAGAAAATTTTCATTTTACTTATTATTTTTAGTGAATTAAATTAACTTGTTATTGTGTTACTTTTTTCAGGCTGAAGCTCTTTCTTTTTCTCTCAGGCCAGACAAATAGAATAAACATTAAACGACCATATGTATAGTTAAAATTTAAGTCACAGAGGGTCACACAAAAATGAAACAAGTACAGCTGTACTGCTCCAGTGCAGTTAAAGACATTAATTAGGTAACTAGGTATAGACAACTGTTTCCACGGGAGAGGTGCATATGATAATGTGCTTCTCTCTCTGTGCATTATATGGTGCAAGAATTTCAGATTCTGTTGCCTGCTTATTAGTCTGGAAGCTGATGATGAGACCTTAAGACTATTTTTAGTTATGTACTCTTGTGAGGTTCTAAGTATTCTTTATGGAATACAGAGGGAAAAATGGTTTGATATACTTGTATAATAACTGGAAGCAAAGAGAGGCTATAAAAACCAGCTGCCCTGTGGATGTGAGCTGTTCACATTTCTTACTACGTGGGGTAGGAAATTTTATGCCTATCTGTGAAAAAGAATTGATGATTTTTCCTGAAAAATTCACAGGGTCATCATACAGTTCTCCTAAAAGACAACAGAACATGAGTTAGCAAGCAGTGGAATTAATGGGAAGAAATTAAAGAAACTAGATGTTCACAGAGAACTGGATACTCTTCTTTCCCCTTAAGAAAAAGGTCATTGCCAAAATGGAGAGCAAAGACCTTGGCAAAATAGGAAGATGCTTGCAGGGAGTAATCTTTTATTATCGCTTTGTTTTGTAGTATCAGTCATCTGATTTGTTAACCTTTGGTATGTAATACTCTGTAAAGCAAAGGAGAGATTATGTGTTCTATGGGCAGTTCTAACTCAATGTGGGAGTGATGCATGTGTTCCCCCCTCCTCTGCTTGCTTCTGTGTTGAGTGTTGTCAAATCTATATGATGTTTCCTGTGTTCAGATCAATGAAGTTAAGACGGCTGGGTTTATGCACAAACATAGGGACATGCAAGAGTCAAAGAGGGGAAATAGGTAACCAGAGTTCAAATAATAATTTCTACTACCTCTCTTTATTTCAACCAGTGCTGGGATGACCTGGTTCCCAATTACAAGAGATGAACATTAATGGAAGGAGTTCCTAGGACAGTGTGTTCATACAGTTCCTAAAGGGTGACTCTTCAGGTCAAAAGGTAGAAAAAAATGTAGGCATGCATAGGCCATTCTTTTATTTTAATGAAGAAGCTAGTGGCTAGTAACTTAACAGTCAGTAGAGAGAAAGAAAACTCTTCAGATGGGATGGTTCACTGCAGTTATGATACAATTTGATGAAAAATTATGAATCTAACGGCCTTGATTCCAGTAGAAGAAAAATCAAACTTTGAAATGGAGTGAGGAGTGTGGGTGTGTATGTGTGGGAGACACAGGTGAACAGAATTTGTTTCACTCAGGAATTTACTTGCATAACTCACAAAAAGAACAATGGAAACATAAAGCAAGAAACATTCCCAGTATAATGATATTTTTATTAAAGGAGCAAAATTAAAAGCTAAGAGTAATTCTAGTTATCAAAGAAAGGGATTAGATTCAGTTTCAAGAATATTTTAAATGTCACCTACTTTGTTGAAGAAGAAAAAAAAGTATTCTATCTGTTCATTGCTTAATTTACTGCTTCTTTCAAACATCATGGCTATTGCTTTATTTCCCCAATATTTATGTAAAATATATACAGTTCTGGCTGCAAAGCTGTAAAAATCTGAAAACAATATGAAACATTCCTCAATCTAATACACCAGCAAGATGCAATATACATGCACACATATGACTGCTAATCTTTTTAAGGCAGATTACTTCTTTGGCACTGGAAGCATGAGTAAGTGTTGCTGAAAAGAACTAAGAGCTGCTCAAGAGCATCCAGAATGACTACATCATATGCATTCAGGGAAGCTCAAGGAAGATGGCTTTGACAAGTGTTTAATGCTGGAGAAAACATATTTCATTCATGTGAGTGGGAGTAAGATACCACTCTGTTATTGTGTAAGAACAAGAAAACTAATAATTTATGTTAATTTGCTTACACTGGTGGGGAATGAACTCAGCTGAGAGAAAAACAAGTCCATGGCATCAGACTTGTTGTATCAAGACTCAAAAAAGATCTGAAGGGAATGCAGTAGCTGAAACTTTAATGCTAAATTATGGTCCAGGGTTCTGGGACTTTCTTTTTACCTCTGTCATTTTCTTAAAAATTTTCAGTGGTAAACTGAAAAATAAAATAGTTTTACTGTAAAAATATCTTGTTAGTAGCTCATGACAGGTAGTAAGAAGTCAATTTAAAAATAATATTATTTGAAAAGAAGTGAGAACTGCACTAAAAAAAATTAAATATATGAAAACCAGTAAGTATGTGATTATCACACTTATTTAAAAAAAAATGAGGGTGAAAATGTAATGAAATGATACTTCATTATTATGTCAAATTAGGAATTTTATTTTAAATCTTCCCTGAACTTAATTTGATAATTCTTGATAAGCCAAACAACCTCTACTGAATCAGATGATGACTCATTAGATAACATCTGCAAAACCCAGAGCTAGTCTAGGTGTGCCAGCCCAGTGGTCCCATCTGGACCTTAGCCAAGCCTGTCAGATCTCACTATGAGTTTTGTCGACAGTCTTAACAGTGTCATCTTCCAATGAGGATGTAAAATCGTGTTCTGTAACTAGCTCAGTCAGATCCAGTCCTCAGAGCCCCATACAGTATTTCACAGTTTACAGTGAAAATAATCCTGATAATGCCAAAGTTCTGGCTACGTCACTGAAACTAGCCCAGTGTTATCTTCCAGGCAGGGAAAATCTTCAGAGCAGAAGCATCATCAATAGCGCAATCATTTTTTACTCTTCTTTCCTGAGTCAAATCTGAATCATATTTCCACTCAAGCTTCACATTTCCCCTTACATAATGTTTCCTTCCTGTCCTAAATTTGTACCATACCAAGTAGTTACTGTGAATATAAAATCTTAGTACAGCTTTGCAGGACCTTGATTCAGCATTAAATCACCAGCTAATCCTGAACAATGATTGCAAACCTAAATATACCAATTTCTGGTGGTTCCAGACAAAACTTAATGAAGTATAAACTGTGAACCAAGCCAATGGTAGAACAAAACCCTGGTCTAGGTGTAGAACAGGTTACCCAGAGAAGTTGTGAATGTCCAAGACCAGGCTGCCTGGGGCTCTGAGTAACCTGGTCTAGTGAAAGATGTCCCTGCCCATGGCAAGGGGTTTGAAATTAGGTGGTTTTTAACATTCATTCCAACCAAAACCCTTCTATGATTCTATAATATATAAATGATAATTTTATTCAAAAATTTTCCATATGTTTTATATGCTCAGTAATACATGGGTGACAACAATCATCTAACTAAATTTTACATTTTTACCCAAACTGAAATATGTGTAGAGGTGCATAAACAATTTTAATAAGTAACTTTGAGTAAACTATAAATTTGTTTTAAAAAGTGATTTAGCTATGTTAACTATGTTAACAACAAAATTCTACACTAAAGATTTCTCTTCGCCTTATGTTTGTAAAAGGTAGTAGATAGCTATTGAAAATGGTGTAGATAGAAGGTTACAGATTGAAAAATTGATACCCTTTGAGTCTGATCACTTTCACAAGGTGTTTGTTTGTATGCGCTCTTGGTTGCTCTTACTCTCATAAATTTGTAAATCCTTGTGACCTGGTGTTTGTCCAGTACTTACTGGAATAGGATAATCTCTCTGTTCTGTTCAGTGCATTACATTTTTTTTTTCTTCTTTTAAATTTTTTTTAACTTTTTAATAGAGTTGAATAGTAACCCTCTTTAGTTTATATTTACTGTTCTCCTCCTTCATGGTCTTGGACAGTCTGCTAAATCCAGGAAACAATTTTCTGTATGACTGAAGTATTTCTTAAATGCCTGCTGGGACATGCAGTATCTGGTGTTACTGAAGAAAAGGCATGAAACAAAGCTGACTGCTTTTCTACAAAGGCACTGCCATTCTTGGGGGTCCACGTACTGAAGGGTAAAAGATTGGATCACGGAGGATCTGTGAAGCATTATGTCCCAGTCCCTAGGCAGTTCCGCACTGAACATGTCCCAGACTTAGAGCCAAAGGTGCCTCAAACAACTTGCTTGATAAGTTGACCCTAGGGAACATGACTTAGATTTTGAAAAAGGTTGTCAAGTGCAAAATGTTCTTAAAGGAATCATTTAAGCTCAGGGAATAGTCCTTTGTTTCACTTCAAAGTTTCTAAGGGGTCTTAAGAGATATTGGCTTGTAAAATGTTATGGGACCAAGAACAGAAGAGCAATGTTTCAGATGTGAGTTTTTTGTTTTGTTTTGCTTATTTTGTTTCTGGGTTTTGTTTGGGTTTTTTATCCACTGAGTAATTAATTCCATAGACAACTATTTTAAGTAGTTGTAATGAAGATCAGTGGGGTGGACTCTCTGTGACATTATTTGTGTAATGGTCAGATGCATGGAAGACTTAGCCCCCTGTTCTCTAGAAAACTATTTAAAAGCCCTGATAGAAGTGTCATAAGAAAAGACTTCCTTACTGTATTTTCCTTCTTTGGGTCAAAAATTATGAGCAGGTAATAGAAAAGGAGCGAGCCTGTGCAGATGATGGTGTTACTCTGATGATAACGTGTATGCTATCGGTGCACCTTGACACAGCTGGGTCAGTATAGCTTAAGTATGCTTTCAGAAGGAACAACAAAAATGTTTCTTAACTTTATACAGATGCCTTACATACCTTCAGTCTGCTGTGGTTAAATCTGTGGTAACCTGTAACATCTGAAAGCAGACGTGTTTCACAACTGCTTTAGAAAATAGCGAAATGGATTTCTGGATCCATAAATACTTGCCCCTTTGTCTACTTTTCAACTAGCTATTCTTACTTGTGTTCCCTCATTCATCTCTACTTAAAGAAGTAAAAAGCTTTATTTATTTGTTTTACTGAAAGATTGACATATCAGGCACAAAGTACTTCAAAATTCATAACTGATAACTCTGCAAGCCATACAGATTTGTGTTTGTTTTATTTGAGGTCTTACCATGGGACTAAGTCTAATGCTAACAAATTAGTAGGGTTTAGTATTCTCACCACTGCCTGTGTATGCAAAATGTGATATCCCATTGCACTCAGGAGAGAGCTCTGATTTTGTAAATTCTTTAGTGCTGTGCTAGCTTTGATGTAGGAGGGTAAATCAAATTGACAGTTATACTCAGCAAAAGTTTATTACCATCTGTAAACCAAGTATTTTATTAGTGTCAAAAATCTTTTTTTCTCTTTCTCTTTTGTTGTTGTTTTTCCTTTATTCTTCCCTTCTATTTGGCTCAACTGGTCATTCTTCAGCAAAAATGAACATTTCTAACCAGAAGCACTGAAAGTCTCCTGTGGTGGCTCTGGGTGCAATAATTTGAAAGATACCTGGGGCACACATAATCGTAAAAGCAAGCAGAAAGAAACCAGTGTGAAGAGATGGAAAAATAAAGTTGAAAAATCTCTGAGTTGACATGTTTTCTCATCATCGTTACCAGTACTGTGCTGTCTGTCAACTGGAGAAATCTCAAAGCCCTGGCAGTAGCACTAATTTAATCCAGTGGTAATTTATGTGCCACTCAAGAAGGGTCTTTTTTTAACATGAAGAAATTACTCTGATTATATAATTGAATGGCAGAATTTATTACTGGGAAATGCCACCTGTGGAGAAAGATTTGCTCTAAATCCATTTCTACTATGGAGTAGTAGATTAGTGCAGCATAAGTCACTCAAGAAGCTATCATGAAAATTATAGATTGAATAGACCCAATAAGCTATGTAATCCATCCCCATCAGAGTATGATTGTTCTTTATAATGTATTTTGTATTGCCAAAGCAATATGAAATGGTTCAGATGATGAGTATTTAGCTGCTTTTATAGGAAATAAATGAAATGACACTATACTGATCACAGGTTCTGACTGTGGCTGCTAGAAAAGTATTATTAACACTAGGATTAGCTAGAGTGTTTTCAGTGTAGTGAAGTGGAAGACAAGTTTCAAGTATTCTCTATAATGCCTTCTGAACTGAAAGGACAAGGAAATATTCACTTCTGAGTCCTTCCAGGACAAATCTGCAGTTTGAAGGGCCTTATCTGTATGCAAAAAAGCACCTGCTTCTATCCAAAGTGATAATGCACTCTGACTAGAGAAACGAGGTGCTTTAATTCTGCATATCCCTTCCTTTTTTACTGAAGTCACCCAAAATTCTGATTAATAGTCATCTCTAGGTGAAGTTAGTCAGAAATTGTTTACACAACAATCTCATGGTTAGAGCAGTGTAGGGGAATAAATTTTGATCAGTTTAAGAATTCTTACTCATATCCCCAAACCAAAGAAAAATCAGCCAATTACCAAAACACACAGTATCTTAGGTAGGAGGGATTTCCTCTAATATTTTCTTGAAATAGATTCCCTCTCATTATAAATGTGGGAGTCACAGGATAACAAAGAGAAATAGGAATCTGTTTGTGTCCTGCTGGCTTGTCTATGCATTGGCAAGGGGTGACAACCAACCATCTAGATCCTCGTCTCTAGGATTTTTACATCTTTTACTCTATTTAGCAGATGACGATAGATGTGTTTAAATGCCTAAGGAAATGTCATGGTAAGTAAAGAGACATTCTATGACTTTAGATGCCTATGGAGTTAGAAATATAAACTAGTAGATATGTTAGATAGCTATCTGTCACAAAGATAGGTAGCAGCTTTCTAAACTGTAAGTTAGATCTAATTCAGTTGAATAAGAGCTGACCTAAAATATGCAGAAAATGTGAAAACACATTTGAAAACAAAGTTAATATATGTAGTCTTTTACTGTTTGCTGTAGTCATCTGAAAAAAACCCAGCAAGTTCCTTTTGTAAAATTCAATGTATTTATATTTTCAAGCAGTTCAGATATCCTGAAAAATGTTAAAACAGTAATACATATACAATCTTCAGTCTCCTCTTAGATTTTTAAGCTGTATCACTCCTTAAAGATTCAAGTAACTAAGCCCAAATAAAAAGTAGTAATAGTATTGTAGGGCCAAATAATAGAAGTGAAGAATAGCAATTTAACATTAAGCATTAATGTTAAATTTAACATTACCATTAAGCACTGCAGGCATGGATTTTTTATTATTATTATTTTTAAAGATACTAGTTCTCTAAAACTTATTGCCTTTTACAAGAGTACATAACAGCAAGTCTGAGTAGGAGTTGTGGCAGTAAAAATTAAAAATAAAATTATCAGAAAAAACTTCTCCTGCCCCTAGGCTAGAGTTTGTAGTCAGTGTCCATGTTTTTTCTATATAACATACTCCTTAAAAAGTAAGAGCATCACTGCCATCACTTAAAGAAAAATACAAACTCAGAAGTAACAAAAATATTCCATAAACTATTTCTGGCTCATAGAGTTAAGAAATGGTCGTCCAAATGGAATATTTTTGTTATATTTTTTAAATCTACAAACTAAATGTCATATTGCAGAAGGATAAGTTAACTTTTTCCATTTCAATAAAAATAAAATAAACCTATCTTAATGTGAAGCAAGAGTTTGCTCTGAAAATGAAATGGTAAAAAAGCAGTTTCTGTTATTTCTTACAAGTACTGCCATAAGAAAACCACCCTACTTTACCAGACTGATGGACAGCCTACTGTAACATCCTGTCTTTAATTGAGTATGTCTGTGTAAATCTTAAGATATTTAGTTCTGATCAGGAGTGCATTTTTAAATCAATTTTCTTACTGTGCTTTGGTTCACACCATGCCATAAAGTCAAAGAACTTCTACAGGCTTCCTTAAAGTAAAACCAAACTGGAAGATGGATTTGTGGAGGGCACCTAATGCATGCCAACCACAAATGTCCTCATTTAGGACAAGAATAAAGTCCCAGTAAAACACTGGGAAACACTGGGAATCTTTAATTTGCTGGCCTTGGATCCTCAGCACTAACTGATTTACTCTAGCATAACCCATCGGCAGCAGACCGAAAATGTTTGATGTAACCAGTGATCAGCATCCTGTTCTAAAACTTAGCCATCAAGAACTCTCTCCTTAGTGAACTCTGAATTCATAGGCTTCTCCCCCCAAATTTCTGAGTGCACTATGGCTGATTAGGTTCTTTAGGTTCATGTTTGCGAGGCTTTCGAAGCATATTATCAGATTATGATTAGCATGATCCTCTCTTAAGAGGGCAAAAGATATCTCCAAATACTTTTCCCTTCCTTCCCACTAAAATACATAGCAAAAAAAGATGTATTTCTTAGACTGTAATTACTATGTTCCTGAAATAGTGTCAGTGGTTAACATAGCAATTGCTAACCTTTTCATCCCGAGGAATTTAGGCATAAAAGTGCTGTCAGGGGCTTGTGGGGAAAGACCCCATTCTAGAAGCAATCATTCTCTCACCCTTTATAATGCTTACTTTGGTTTGTGAAGTATTCTCTCCCTGCCTCATCCAGGATACCTTAATACCTTTACTTTCCAATTATTCTGTATACCTTCATACAGCTTCAGAGTGCTGAAAATATTGCTTCAAGATGCCCTGCTCAAAAACAAGTACTACACACTTTGCTTTGAGAGAGCATCTGAGATGCAGAAAGCTTTGCAGCTTGGTCAAATACACTGAGAAAGGCAAAGACTCTGGGTTGAAAGGCACAATACTTCTCTACAGCTTCTGTCTGATCAGTCTTGACCTAGTCAATATAACCAGTTGGCAAGAACAAGTGCTAAACAATGGTTCTGAGCTCAGGATTTCCATGATAGTCAATAGATCATGGAAAACATGCTACATGTATTCAGAAATATGGAATATGGAGTGCAAAGTCAGACTTGACTGTCTTCACAAAAACTGGAGAGGGTAAAAGCAGGATAATCTGAACCACTATTCTTCCAGTTAGATTTACACTTGTATTTTTCTGCTGGACTGACCAAAATCATCTTTATTAGTGTGTAGAACTTTGCTAAAAATAGTATTGAAAAACAACTATTTGAGTGACATTTGTGAATAATTTCAGTTAGGGTAAGAAAAAAGGAGATGTAGAAATACTGTTTTGACAGTTTTTAAATGAAGCATTTCAACTTTTTTTTTTTTTTACACAGCTGTACTTTTCATTTCAATGTGACCGAAATTAAAAAGGAGGCTAAAAAAAGCATTAACTAAGCCGGTATTAAACAAAACACTTCATTTTCAGTTGAGCAAAATGTTTCATTCCACCTGAAACATTTTTTCCCCATTTGAAATATCATAAAGTTTCTGAAAATCCTTGTTTTTCGAGTTTTTTTCAATTTCCATAAAGCCCCAGTTATTTTAGATCATTGCAAGATGAGTTGATTTTCTGGTCTCCAGTAATTTTAGCCAGACTGTAAAACCCATTAAGTGGCCAACGGTATGAGTAATTTTTTTTTTAACCTTTAACATATTTCATAAAACTATTATCTCAAGTCATGCTGCCTCTCTCATTCAGAATTGAGGAAAAATGTGATATATTGCACTTCTGTAGTGCTTTTCTCTAAAGTCCGTAACTCTATGGTAGTAATCATCCAAGCCCTGCTGTTAGATAAGTAACAACTGCACATTTTAGAGATTGCAAAATTGAGTCAGAGGGAAGCAGAGACTGTAGTCCAGGAGAGATCAATTTATATTTTATCTTTGAGTAGTGTGAATATTCCCCTTCATTTCTGCAGTTTCTCATTGCACATGTGAAAAGAAAGGGTATGAATCTAATGTTTCAAACCAGCATGAAGCAAAGATAGTAGCAGAGGTCAGGTCTCATAAATCTTATTGCTTTTAAATACCAGATCAAATTGGAAAATAAACTTTATTTTAAACAATGTCCCAGTGGACAGCTTGGTGGTATAAGTCATGAATAAAAAGTCAGGGTCACTTTTTATAGTTATTTGTTGAAAAACTTAAGAAAAAGTTCTGGAATACAGTTGTATTTTGAATAAATTTGTTTACATGATGAGGTATACAGCCTCAGAACTTGAGAAAAACTAAGTCCTGGAAGA
This sequence comes from Cephalopterus ornatus, assembly GCA_013396775.1. Taxonomy (NCBI): domain Eukaryota; kingdom Metazoa; phylum Chordata; class Aves; order Passeriformes; family Cotingidae; genus Cephalopterus; species Cephalopterus ornatus. The sequence continues at coordinate 55,637 of VZRE01002385.1, forward strand.
ACATTGTAATGAGATCCAGTACTGAAAAAAGCCTGACACTTCAAAGGCAATTAGCTTGTCTATCTTTTTCACCTAGAGGCACAAAAACAATGCAGCTGTCACTTTTATAATGGCTTGTAGTAATGCTGGTTTTAGAAACTCACTTTATTTTTGGCAATATTCATAAAATTTTAAAAGCGAAAGAGAGGGAATGAGATAATTCAGATGAATAATTCTGCTGAACTGCTTCATAATTTTGTTCTATTGTTTCCTTTCAAAATGGAGGGCTTTGAAGCAAATTTGTGACTATGAAGTCCAAACACCATCTCCAGCCTCCTGGTGATTTATTTACTAGAAAAATATTATTCTTTATTTTTGTTGTGTCTGCGGTAAAAGCTTTTATTGCTACTCATGACTGCTTATAATGATTTTGTTCAGATCACTTGAACTATCAAAAATAATTGATGTAATCTATACTGTCAGCCTACTGGAAAAATTATGACCAGGTGCTTCAGCTCTTTAAAACAGTGCAAAATAATGGGCCAAACGGTTTTTGATGAGGTGCTGGACCTCTGGCAATAAGCATTTAGAAGTGATGCTTGCAGCTTCAGGTGTCTTTACAGTATAAAAAAATGGTGCCTATGAAAGAATTGTATTTACATAGAATACACACAAAAACACACTCAAATATGTAGAGAGGAAGTGTGTATGTATATAAAAATAAAAAAACATCAGTCCAAAGAGGGTTCCTCTGGCAAATTTTTATAGTGTTGTATTAGTTTGATAAGACCATCTTCTCATAGCAATTCACATTATGTAAGATCATAACTTTTAAAACCTGTAAGTACATTTTAATGCTTCAAACACTTCCTACACTTAGAAAACCTTGGTCTTATTATTGAATAGATGTAACATCAGCTCATGTTGCTGGAATCTAGGCATGGATCTCTGTTCCCTACATTATTGGAAGGGAACAGTAGGAATGAAAGACTGAGACAGGGAAAGAACAGCAAGGAAGTTTATCATGAACTGAAAAAGCTGGTAAAATTCTGAGGGAATTTGTTCCCCTGCATTTCTGGATTTAAACTAATGGAATTATCAGTTTTAATGACACTTTGACTTAATCTCATTGGATCTTGTTTTATTTTGCTTAGGGTTTCTTACTATGCATGTTCCAGAAAAAAACAAATGAAGAAATGTTCAAGTGTCTGGAGGTTCTTTGCAGAATATTGACTTCCAGTTGTTTAAAAAATATGTTGCTGAAATAGCATCCAGATGCTGAAGTTTAATCTGTAGAAATTACTCGTCAAATTTGCTGTGTTTCACCTTTGAGCATAATAATGGAATAGTTAAAATTGTGTGAGAGCAGTGAAACTGAATCCAAATCTGGAAAGGACAGTTACCTTGTAGAGATGATCTGAACACAGAGGGTAGCCTTTCAATGGTTTTGGAGGAGCTACTTGCCTGCTGAGATTAAAGATAAAGCAGAATAAGGGTGTTTGCAGGCTCTAATGGAAAGTTTGCTATTTGATCTAGTTCCAAATCACTATCTACCACTCACTCTCAATAATGCCTCTCCCAGCAACTGTCAACAAAAGCAGCACTTCCAAATATGACATCGCTTTCTCAATTCAGAAATCCTATTTTTAGTTACTTATTTGATGTTAATGGAGATAAAAGGAGTTGTCCTTGGCTAGTAGATGTCATTGCAAAAAAAACAAAAAAAAAAACCACAAAAAAACACCCAACAACAAACCAAAAAACTCACAGTAAAAAAAAGGGAGAGATTAGTTAAATATCTCTCCAAAAGATTGCTCCACCCCATCTCCATCCTGCATGTGTTTATTCTTTCCCCATTGTTTCTTAAGTATCAGTTTTCTAGCTCCTTAGAAAAGGTTTCCTCAAAAAGTAAAAAATACCTTTTAAGGGAAGTATGATATTTTTGTTTATATTTAAAATTTATAAATATCTAGATACAAAAATATGTTTGTCAAAGCACAAAAAAATCAATAAAAGGAGACTTAGATGGTTATTTTTGTACTTGATTTGTATTGCCATACACCAGTACATCAGTATAACACATATATATATATATCTAGAATGATTTTCTAATTGTTTTAATTCTGAAACAGGTTCTTTGTTTCAGTATTGCCTTCTGTATAAGCTTCCCCACTTCTAATGCAATTAACTATTTATTCTTTATTTTTCAAGTTCTACTTGGAGGATGGTATAGTTCTTAAATGTTTTTCCTTCTTGGTTCAAAGATTGGTTTTGGACTCTCTGGGGGTGTTCACTAAATTAAAATGAAAGGATACCTGGCTGTCACTTACCTAGTTCTACTGAGAGCTGCATGGTTTGTCCAGTAGCAGAGGCCAGATGTGAGCAGATGATGGAAAGAAACCTGTAGCCAGTGGTGTTCTGAGAGTGCTCTTTGGTCAGGCTCATGCAAACTGGCAGATTTGAAATCATCCAGGAAAGGTTCCCATCATTTTCCTCTAGCACTTTTTTTGCCCTTCTCCAAGGCACATTGATCTTTTCATCCTCCACTTCAAACCATGCCATGGTTCAGATACTTAAGCCATGTAAGCCTATCTCACTAAACCAATTCCTCAATATTGCAAGGCCCTCAGCTACCCAGTCTCTCCTCTGCTGTCTGATTTTGGTTGGAAACTATTTCAAATGCTAAGGAAAAAATTCCGACAAACTTTAGTCTGTCTTTGGGCAACATATATTGTAAAATTTACCCAACAAATACAGTTTGTCAGAGTTAGATGATATAAATATTACCTCCCTGCTATAAACTGCATGAAACCTCATGTTGCTCTAATGCAAATGAAAAACCATAATCACTCCTCTAAAAACTAGACATTTCCTTATTCAATGTATTTATTAATTTAATTATTTGCCCTTGAACAGAAAGTACTTCGAAAGTACACAGGAAATATTCAAGACCTTTACTCTTCTCCTGATGAATATAACACAATAGGATAGGAACAGCAGGTCCTGTTAAACATATGTATTCAAAAACTTTTAATGGAAACATTTAATTCTACCCACATAGTGTTAAGTAGGGACTTTCATGAAAAAGTAATGGGAACTAAAGCTGTAGTCAGCTGTAGGTCAGGGAGCAACCTCTGATGAACAAGTCTCTGTAGGCTCCCAAGAGCAGTACGAGGCTAAATTTCATGTATGTGTTGGGATCAGGCAACATTTATAGACAGATAACTTGTTGAAGATGTGAAGGTGTGCTGAATTGCAGCATAGTTTTAAGGATGAGTTCACTGGTGTACTCATGAAATGTTTTGAAGATCTTGGATCTAAGTTAAAAAATGTTAATTAGTGTTTTCAAGTTTCAGCTGCAACCTAAAAAAAAAAATCAGTTTTGCTTTTGTGGCTCAGTTTTTTTCTATATAATGCTGTATCTCAAAGTGATTCTGTTGTTTTAATTCCAAGATATCAATCTATGTGAGTCACCACTGTATTTTGACTGTGCACTTGAGGAAACCTAAAGTGCAGCATTTAGACAGGCAGCAGCAATGTTTTAGCACAAAAAAAGATCCTACAGCATATGAGCCACATACAGTGGCCAAATCCACCTCCTTGTCCTGATCTTGAAAGAATTCAGAGAACTTCAAATAGACAAGATGTTGATGCAGCCTTTCCAGGAAGAACACTGACTTAATATGCCCCCCGAGGGCAGGTATGAATTGCATCTCTGTAAAACTCAGGTGACTGTTCTGAAATGTGTGGCTTCACAGCATTGCACTGAAAACAAATCATATCCTGGCATGTGTATGTGTGGAACATAAGAGAAATGTGTACTTCAGTTTGCTGCTTGGCTTACATTCCTTAGGCAGAATAAATATACAAGTACTGTGGCTTGTGCAGCCTTCACGAGGGACAGAAAGGAACACTCAAACATTCTTTCACCCACACCTAAATGACTATAATTTATTTATTTTCATTAGTCAAGGAGAGAGTTGTGTTTCTTAAGTGCTAGCCTCATCTCACAAGTTAGCAGACTGTTTAGTCCTCCTTTGACTTGGCAAAAGATGCATATGTACATGTACAAGTGATGACTCGCTGTCTGTCCTACAATGACCACAGGGAGATGGTGTCAGATTCACATGAAAAAGTATCTGCTTATAAGTTTTTGTAGAAGATTCTGGTGTTTTGAAGGACATGGAAATCATAGGAAGGGACAGGCAGATGAGAATGGCAGATTGATAAATATTTGTGTTTAAAAGCACAAAATCAGAATTTTAGTATCAGATATGCTCTTTGCTATGTATGCTACCTCACAATGTTGCTCTACGGTAAATACTAAAGGATACTGTATCTTAGGATTTTCAGCTTGAATGCTTAAGCAAGGTAATTTGAAAATTATTTCTTTTTAGTATTTTATAATTCATGCAAGTAGAATTTGGCTGCACAAATGCCTACTGAAAACTGAAAAGAAAAAAAGGGCAAATTCTTATGTGAGAAATTTATATGCTGAAATATTTGTAGCAGAATCTTTGCACTGTCTCCTCTTTCAGCTGATTTTTTATGTGTATCCCAAGCACATCTAAAGCTGAAGAAACAATTTTCCTAAATTCATCTGGGATTGCATCAGCATTTGTAGTTCTTATCCTGCAGTCCCATGAGTAATTTTCTTCTCAATGTAGAACTTTGAAGTCTTTTTTAAAAAATTAATTAGGATGTGTATATTTTTTTAACAAACCCTACCCTACAAGTCTGCATACAGCAGGATGCAAACTGATTTCCCGTCTCTCAGATTCAGGCCCTCAAACTGTCACAGTGAAATCACCACTCAACAGCTGCTGGCAGGAAGTGCTGAATACCAACTTTAATTAACAACTTTATTTTTAAAAAGCATCAAGATTATGCATACAGTGAACAATTCTCTGGCATCTGGATTAAAAAAAAAAAAAAAAAGGCATCTGTTTTGTCTTAAGTAAAAGAATCTTCAATATTTTTGACCAAACTAGTACTTTCCAAACTAAAATTACATCAAGACAATGACCAATACTTTGAGGAAGTACTTAAGGAAGTTGCTTCCAAAAGAACTATAAAATGCCTTGCAGTCTATCAGAGATGATGATGATCTAAGATGAAAAGGTTCAGAGGATTGAGGCTTACCAACAGAAAGAATCTATAAAAGGACTAGAAAGTTCTGGGATTTTCATCACTGCAAGCAGCTAACTTTTTTGCCCACGTGATTCATTAGTCAAGTACATTGCATTCAGTGTCTGTGCAAACAGCTAAGATCTGAGTCTCACTGCAAGACTACCCAAAATAAGAGAACACCACCTGAGGAACTGAGAGTAATGGTAGCTTTCGAGACTCTTCCCACTCCATATGACATACATGTACCTTCAGATGCAGGCCTGGCAGTAAAATAATCTGTAATTCTCACAGTCCCACTATTCTTTTTCTGTGCCGTTGCATGGGAATTATTGCAACTGTAGCTACTGTTTCAGACTTTGTCTCTAGGTTTGAATGTAAGACAGAAGTTATTAACAAGAAGGAAAAAATAAAATTTTGCCTAACATAGGTATAGACAGTTCAGAAGAGCCAAACTGATTAAAATACAGCCAACCTTACAGATACTGTAGTATAGAAAGGATAGCTTTATCACAGATTGGTGCTGGCCTGTGGGAACCTAGATGATCTGGAAGTCCACGTATCTCTTTTTGTGTCGGATTCCTCATTTAAATTATTGCAGGAAGCAGAAAAGCAAGATTAAAAAAAATATTTGTGAAGGTTTTTTTTCTTTTTTTCCTTCTGTAGTGGGGTGAGGAATTGGATTAATAAGAGAACACACTAACTGAGTTTAAAGTATTAGATAACTACCAATTTTGTGTATGTTACCACTCATTTCTGAATTAACTGATTTAAGCATTAATGCCAATGTTCTCAGGGATACAGAGAAGAGAGGTATCTGTCTGTATCAAATAACCTTTCTACTTTGATGGAAATCCTATGAACCAAACCAAAGCAAAATCCAAATTAGATCCCTGATTTCAAAAGAGGAAGTAAGCATATATTTCTGGAAATTCAGTAGAGAAATGGGGTTTGGCAATAAATTGAAATTGATACGGCTAAGCTGATATAGTTGTTTGATTCCTCCTGAGAGAGGCAGTCTCGTCTGTCTTCAATCTGCTTCTCCCACTGTTGTTTCTAAACCTTGGATGAGCAGTCCTTGTCTTGTCCTGTATTTGAACTCTAGCAGGCCAATTCAACTCTCAGAAAATATTGACTTTTCATGCTGTTTTAATTCTCTGCCAAATTAGGGAGTTGTGTCTGCTTAGTGAGAAACCACAGGAGTGCATGAGCTGGTGGGAATTGGTGGTCAGGAGCAGGGGTGAGCTCTGCAGGTGATAGACCCTTCTGAAAGGGGCTAGACATTAGGTCAGCTCATGAGTCCAGTTTAAGCATGGTGGTAGGTATAAACTTAGCCATACTGGTTTTTTCTGCACAGTCTGTCTTTACTGACACCTAATTTACTTTCATGCACTTTTTTGACTCTTTGTTTGTAGCTTGAATTTTTTATTTACTATTTTCTGTTGCCCGCATCAGGAGCTCCTAGACTCTTTGAGGTCCTTCCAGAGCTTGTCAGCATGCACCAATCCACTGCTTGGCATTGCAAGGAATTATATCAAGCCTGAGTGCTGGCCACTATCAACGAATGCATGGGATTAATGGTTTTAAAGGGTGCAGTCCCTTCTTTCTTTGCTGTAAAGGCATTAATGAAAAATCAGAAATCTGTACCCTCCAATGGTTCTGAGGCCTCAGTACAGCATCAATCGGAAACATATTGTTGCTTTGTGACTTCAGGACTGGGCCTGAGAGAGGAGTAAAGCAGCAGTGTCAGCTTAGTAACAGCTGTAGGAGGTTGAGAGTCGAGAATTATGTTCTTCCTTAGGTCATATTCCTTCTGAGACTATGAATAAAAATGGCCTTTGGTGCTGTTTTACGCTAACAAATTAGTTCATCACCACATTTCTTTCAGTCTCTAAGGACTCAATCTGTGGTCTGAAGTCCAAAGCAGTGTATTTGCTCTGCCTGGTTCCAGTAAATGTACTCCAAACTCCACATATTTAAGGCGGGTACTTTGTGAAAGCTTTCCCTTGCCACAGAAACTAACACGTGGCTCTTGAATAGAGCAGTGAACAGGATCCTACAGTACCTTACACATCTGCTGCAGACACACTTCCCTCTCCTTCACATCCATCAGTCTACTTCGGTTAACACCTAACAAATCCCAGAGAAATCTCCCCTTGCACATTTTGTTTTTAGTGTAATGCTCATGTCTTTGATAGTAATCTCCAGGCAAACATCTGTATTCTTGGTGGCAGACAATGAATTGCTTTTCACACATTTGTGAACATTTTTCTTTTTTTTCCCGTCTAGAGTAATATCCCATAAAAACTATTTCTCTTTTAGTTACCTGCCAAGACTTTTTACTCAATAGTGATTTTCATATTTATTTTTAACTCCTTTTAAAACTAAATTCCATTCACCTGTCAACAGATGTCATATTGATCTTTTAATTGCATTTCACTTAACTATGAATAATCTCATAACAGTTTTCAGATGCCAGCTTTTGAATACTTTTCTTTTCCTCCTTTTTGTCAAAACATGAAAAAAATATTCTGAATCTTTAACTCCAACTGTACTACATTCCATATACTTCTTGATCTGCTGAAAACATTATTGTCTCTCGGTATTTAGCACCCTGAGAGCAGTGTTACACACAGATGTTCTGTCTCTAAACCACACACAAAATCTCTTAAAGAAGGAAAGTAAGATATATCTTTGTATAAGGAAAGAGAAGTGTAAGTACTTCTCATGCAAATAATTTGAATCAGAAAGAGATGATTCTGGAACTCAGCAATAAGCATCCAGAAAATTCAACATATTCTTTGTGCATAAATTGACTTTTTCAATCTTTCAGAGGAACATAAGGATGAAAATGCTGTAGAGGTGGGCTGGTAATTCTCAACACTACTTCATTTGTAAATGAACAAAACTCAGAATCTCACATTATCAGTCTTCAGAGACATAATGACATATCTTGTTCTCTCACAGTAGCCTTTATCATATTACAATTAACATTAGTGGGAATTTTGCTGTAGACCCAAGGTAAGGTGTAATCACACTGCTCATAGAGCAGAAGCCGCTTAGTGACTTCCCTCTAATATCGCATGAAGTGCACATCTCATTGTGTGTTCCGTGGTCAATAAGAGGGATACATCCTCTTCCCCTCTCCCCTTCCACATACTTCTCCAAATTCAATCTTACAGATCATTATAAAAGTCCCAGGATGAACATTCAGGCAAATTGTTAGTAAGAACAGTAAGGCACCCTTTGTGGCAGTGCAGTTCTGAGATGAAACTGAACAACTACAAAGAGAGAGAACACAGGAAGAAGGAAAAAGAAAAAAACTAGGGAAAAACACTAAATCAAAGCATCTGTTTTGATTTTGGAGAGAATTTTCATTTCTGAGTTTTCATAAACATTTCTTGTTCTAACCTATACCACACGTGTTAAGAAATAATACATTGTAATACATATAACCTTATATTTTTGAGAGTTATTTAACTTGAAATTTGACATTTTTTCATGATGTAGCTGAAATAAGAAATATTTTCTCCATTTTCTTTTACATTCAATAGACCGGCTATATCTTTAGAAAATTGATAATAGATACCCTTAAAAATATCACAGGAATTTGTAAAATGAGTTTTAGCAGCTGGTGTGTTGTGAATCAGAAATATTACAGTCTAATAAGAATTAATAATTTGAATTTCTCAAAAATTCATTTATGTATCAACTCACACTGTACTTATAAGCTCTATACAAATTTTGAATTAATTTCATTACATGAATTACTGACTTGCATTAGTCATTAATGAACAGTTCTTCAGATCACAATTTAGTAAGAAATAAAAAGAAAACCATCTTAAGTGGCAGATTTTGTCATCTGCTTGGTAAAATTTACAAAAAAAAATTGGAAGAGGAGGAGATGTTTATTCCCCTGATTCATAATTATGTCATACCACTTATACTATTCGTGGATAAACTGGGTAGTGACAACAGAGAAAACCAAATCTGGATAGATGATGTTACTGTTCAAAGTTTTTAGAAGAGAATGGAAAGGGCAGAGAATAGATTATGTCAAAACCAATTTCTTGTGAAAAAAGAGAAGGAATTCAGTAAAATAGAACCTCATCTATGCTTTAGTAAAAGAACTGTAATAGATTTTGCTGGTAGCTCCTCATTCTTAACATAGCAGAGAATCTGAGCCTGTCTGTCTGCTTTGTATTCTGGAGAGAAACATGAGACGATCCATATTTTGCTCCAAGAGCTTGGATAGTCTACCTTATGACCTTGTATCCATGAGCTCTGAAAACACTGAACTAGAATTTATATTTTTGCCCTTCTTCAAGGGATTGAATTTTTGGAGAGAGAGGTTTTTCTGTTCAAAACATAAAGATGCCTGTAAGCTAATATGTATAACAGCTAACCCTCTCCCCCCAAAAAACCAAAACAAAACAAAGCAAAACAAAACAAAAAAACAAACAAACAAAAAGAGGGAAAAAAACTAAAAGCTCAATTTTATGAGTCTAATTTAATCCATAATTACTTTGATGGTTATTTTTCCTAATGTTCAAGACAGAAACCCAACTTTTTCCTTGGTATGTCATGTCTGAAAGGTTTGTTTGAAAGCACTTGTACAAATTTCATTCCGCCCTTGTTAAAAGACACCCCAAATACCTTAACAATATTTGGTTTTAATCAAATCAGGTAAGCATTAAATTAACATTGCAATGTGGATGTTACTTTGCCTTTCTGTTTTATAGCAAAGGTGAACTTCATGAGACTTCCACAGCTTTTCCACAAATTCCAGCTGATTTGAAAAGAGTACACATAGTCACTCACAAATTTTTTTAGCTAAAAAACATCATTGCAACAAAGGAATTTTGAAAGTACTCATCTTGTCTCTCCAAGTCACAATCTGCAAGTCCAGTAGGGGTATTCTACCCAGAATAACCGAGATACTTAAACTCAGATGTTAATCTCTGTAATAATTCTATCTACATTGAGCTGGAGACAGAGAGTATGCCCGTTCTCTGGGACAGTATCCTTTGTCTCTCCATTACCTAACTGAATAACACATTATTTTAGAATACATGTGTACACTGATCTTCCCTGAAATTTCTGTAGTACTACACTTGCATTTTCCACAATCTTTTAGTTGTTCATAAAGTCAGTTAGCGGCAGTATTATTTGGTTTACTTCAGCTAAGCTTAATTTGGAACATATGGGAAAGAAGATGACACATTCTATTCAACATTTAGCCCTGCTCTCTACTCCAGTCTTTCTTTTTTCCACTCCTTTCTTGCTCTGTGGTACTTTCTGAAATAACTTAGATGCTAAAAAATCAACAATTAAAAATAAAATTGCACAACTTGTACAAGGCCCAAGAAAGGAATAGAAGGGTGAAAAAAGGGAAACAGATTAATGGCAGGAGGAGGAATGGGACGGTAATAAAAGGGTTGAAACACAGCATTAGTCATGTTTTCCCTTTGTGTAATACTTGCATTTTTTGGTGTATGATGCCCTTGTTCTTTGAAACAATGTTTCAAACATTAACCACATCAGTTTGGATGAGTTCTATCTGGATTTGCAAATGATGTTACTGGAGAGAATTCTTCTGTTTTTCTTGGTTATTCACTTTGCTGTTTGCTTTCTGAAAGATGCATAGAGATTCCCATGTGCAATCTTCCACCTGAAGTCAAAGAGAGCCCAAAAACAGAGGAAAGATGCAATAAAGCTTTGCTGAGCAATTCCTGTTCTTGCAATTACAGTGCATTTTCATTAAATGGCTCTCCTGAGACAACTTCTCCAGGTGCAAGATTGCTGTAGGTTTCTGGCTCTCAAAGGTGCTGAAATTCTATACCTCTTTATTATCCTCTACATCACGTTATTGTGTGCAGTTATTCTGACTCTTCTTCCAACAAAGCCTGGCTAAGGGAGGAGCTGCCACTCGAGCAAGAATGCCAGTGATACAAAAGAAAATCTATAGCTTACAATCCTGAGGCATTGAAATATTTTTATTATGAAAGTTCCAGTATAAAACTGGTATCCTTTTAGGGAAAAGTACTTTTCCTGAAGAGACTATGTATTATCATACCTAGTATATACTATAAGTTAGGAAATTTAGGTGTTTCTGAAAAAAAGTAACTTTTTTGAAAATATGATGTTCAGAACATATCATTAGCAGCAAAAATAAATAGGTTTTTTTTATAAAGATTTTTAGGAAATGTGCAGATTTTAATAATATCTAATTAAGAGAAAAATTAAGAAAGTGTAGACAAGAACAATGTGTGTGTTGCATTTCAGAGGAGAAAGGAAGGTTCTCTTACTAGTGGACAGAACAGTTCAAAACTAAAACAGTAATAATAATTGCTCATAGTTTCATAACATTACTCTTAGGCAATACAACAGATATTAGACTCTAATGGCATCCTGGGATATTCAGGAGTGGACATATATTTCTTTCTACTCTGTAGAAAAGGAGTTCAACTTCTGTTGTGAATTAATGATTCAGAATATCATTCTAGAATCTGTCTCAGGCATCACTGTTTTTGTCATATATTTAGGAGTTTGTTTTTCTTTTTTTTTAATTAGCTTTCTAATCATGAATCTTGCTTATCTTTTAGGTATGCTAATATCTCCATAATAGTCTCAGTGTTTTTGTGAGAGCTCAGCAAATATTAGATTTTGTATTGCTGGCTTAAGCTTGTGCCCCTTATAAAACTTTTCATTCTCGAGATGCACCTTATACAGTTTTTATATACTATGTTTCTCATGGAGGTGAAGCCAAGCTTCTTCATTAATGCACTACTAAACAGCAGGGTAAGTTTGTGACTTTTATTATATGTAATTATTTTATTTGCTTTATTTTTCTCCCAAGAAGGAACATCAGAATTATCCTTCAGCAAATATTATTTTTTTTGTAATATGTAAGTAAAAGGTTTAAATGCAGCTTGCAGTACATTTACCTAAAATTTTAGACCCCCCAGCTTTTGCAGTGTTTCTTTAAATTAAGAATTAAAAGCTATTGCAGGTGACTGTTCTCAGTATGGGATAGTAATGTAAACTTACTTCTGTTTTATTACATAGAAAGTTTTAAATAAGATAGCTACTTTTGAAATAAGTGTTCAATGTGAATTCTTTTCATAACTCTTCTTTGAATAAATCACTGCATTATTTTCCAGACTTTTTTATTCTCAAATCAGTAACCAAACATTAATGGGAAAAAGGTATCAAACTAATTCTCTTCCTTTTTTCACTGCTAGACTGACCTTATGTATTACATCTTTCACCTTAGAACAATAAAAATATTTGGAGATTGTTTCATGCCTGACTTGAATTTAGGAAATATTTAGGATTGGACTGTAATCAATAGCTATGCAGTTAGCAATATAAAGAAGTTTCTTAATTTCTTTTGTGCTTTTGTCTAGATTAAGCACTAAGCCATCACAGAGTTACTGAAAGTAAGATAAAATTAGTTTTAGCTTCTTTTATGAAGGGGTTTGTGCCTACAAAAATCTAAAAAAACAGGACTGATCACAGAGCTAGTTGATCATAAAGATAGGGACAATGTTTTTGAAACAACCAATCAAAATGTAGGTAAATTGGAGATGATTGTTCATGAATTATCTTAGGCTAAAGAGATCTATAGTACTCAAAGAACAAAACAAAAGCACGTTATCTGTTCATCAATATCTTTAGGCAGATATTAGAAGGTATCTATCAACCTGAGTAACAATCTCCTACTAGGTATAGTGGGAACAAACAGCTCATCTGACTTTAATGCCTGTCAGGGGTCGGGGTGAACAAAATGATATAGGTGATTCCTGCCTTTGTTCTGCATTAAAGGCTGACCCGTGTTACTGACAAAGTACAGTATTCCCAAATTAGCGTGACTGCTGTCAGCAAATATTTTTGTAAGAATTTCATTAAGAGACCAAGGACAAATTTATAATATCGGCAACAAATTTTCTTTTGGACAAGGCTCCAACTCTTAAATTACAAGAACTTGACTCCTTCCACCGGCCTGTAGTATCCTAAGGGCTGTAATAATTCCTTACAAATGACCTAGTGAGAGTGCGTCTTCCTAAAGGAACAGAAATAATCCAGAAGCAAGAGAGATGTTGTATTTATATCAGTTATCTGTTGCATAGGAGAAAACAGAAACGGACAGATTTATAAAATAACCTAGCAGAAATGTAATGAACTAATCCTATCAGTGTACAACAGACACAGCTTTGAAAGGAACAACCTTTAAAGAAGGCGAAGGGTCTGTCTATGTGAAGAAACAGAAGAAATTAATTAATTAAAGAGGAGAAAACTAATTAAATGGTCTAAAAGCATGAATTTAAATTGCATTAGTTAAACCACATACACAATTATGCCAATACTCTCTCCTAAGATTAAAAGGACCTAAATCTGATTTAACATAATCTACTTCCAAGGTAAACTAAAATAAAATGAACAAAGTTGATTTTAATTCTGAGGTATTTACACAGCCATATAATAAATTAAACATAATCTAGTTAATTGGGATTAATTTTCTGAATAACACTGATATAAAAAGCCTAAGAACTGAATGTGTTTTGCAAGATTTGCAGCAACTAAACTGTTCTTGATAACAATCTCTTTAAGCACCTATACTGTACTCAGCATGAGACCAAATATTTCAACAAAGGCAAGGTAGACTAGGGCAGCAATATTCTAGCAAAATCATGGTTTGCTTTTTTTTTTCCCCCCATCACTTCTTTTAATCTAGCTATTTGAAAACTAAGGTAGAAAACAGAGAGGAAAAGGCACATTAAGTTCAAGGGCAGTCACAAAATGAAAATCAGATATTTCTGAAAAAAAGAGTAGAAAAGACCAGTTAAATGTTGTCAGTATCTCTTAGGCAGTTAGTTTTTGACAAAATAGTGTATGTAAAGATGGGAGTGAACCTCTACGAACATGTCCTACAGGGATCAATACAAACAGATAATTTCCACTCACCTTAGAAGCAGATACATGTCCTACTGAAGGATAGAACAAATCCCTTAATCTTGTCCTGGTATTAACAGCCTATTAAGATCACATTACAAAAGCCTCTCTAACTGTAATCAACGTCAGAAGGAAACTTTTAATAATGAATTGTTTTAAAACATTACAATAGGACTTTGAATGAGAAAGTTATGAATTTTATCATGTAAGAGAACTTATTCTGATCTCTTCTAAACCTTCCTCTATTCCTAAATATTGTATTAATTCAATGAGACTTGGAGTCTCATATTATTGTATAAGTTGAGCTTGTGAGATTAGTGTTATGTGTTTATATTATTCCTTCTCAAGGCAGTCCATTATTTCTGATTAATTTTAATTAAGCCAGAAAATGGCCTTTTATCTCTCTGCTTTCAGTAGCTCTGTGCTAACATTTGTTTGAGTTTACATCTAATAAATATCTCCTGCTTAACTGTTCAGCAGAAGCTTGAACTGGAGTGCTGGTAATGAAGATGTATGAAAATAAAGACAGCAGAAAAACATTAGAATGAAATGGATTAAGTTGGCTGATAAGTCTGAAAGGCTCACATAACAAATGATGCTACAAGCATGTCAGGGCTGAATAAATACCAAATTGATTTAATTAGGTTACTTCTTCAAGGTCATACCTAAGAGACCGTATTTATGGCTTTTGCCACACAACTCTTACTTGGATTAGTGAAGAGTAGAGCAGTGCTCTGGAGGAAAAGAGAAGGAATTGCTAACTTCCACACAATGGCATCAGTTCTGTTGGACCATATGCAACTCTTACAAGAGATTTTTGAAATCCCATTTGAAGTGACTCACTCTTATAATAATCCACAGAAATTACCTATCAGCTGCCATCTGTCCCCCAATTAGTTGACTGGAAAGAAGCTATTAAATAAAATCTGACTACTGATGATCCAAGACTGTGCACTGTCTAGTGGCCTCATTAGTTCCTTCATTTGAACCTGCATAGTGACGTGAAAGGAGAAGCAGTTTAAATAATAAGGAGATACTCTACCGAAATAACTTAGTTGTGGTTGCTATTTTACATTTCCTGCAGTCAAGCTTTTAATCCAAGGAGAGCCAGTGAAATCAATTGGCTTGGGTTATTGGATATCGACAAATGTAATGCTCAGCAGTATGTAATTACTTCTTCAAACATTTCCAATAGATAAAGATTTTTTTAAATTATCAAAATTATTTTGATATTCAATATGAAGTAATCTAATATAAAAGATGCATCTAAAAGCATCATGTAACTTTGATTTATAGTTGATTAAAATGCTTAGGGCATGCATAAACTCAAGTATACTTGAAATTTTATGTATGATTTTGAGTTGACTTTCATCTTTTGCTTGTGTTCTTTTTTTTAACAGAATATGTTGTCCACAACTGGATGAAGGTGCCGTGTAGCCCTCAAATTCACTGGGAGATTGAAATTTTAAATCCCTTATCTATTAACTTTAGCTTACGTAGTTTCTTAAACTTCAGGGAATGGGTAAGCAAACAATATCTTCCTGATGCTCTTTTTATTAGCAGGGGGCATTTATGATATGGGTTTAGAAATGCACAAAAGTAGAATATTCATCATCCTTCATAGAATGTCTGCCTAGTTTTCCCTTGGTTGTTTGAACCTTGGAAAATGTGTTATTTGGAGTTTAGTTTAGGAACACAACAGAGTATTTTTTAAGATGCAATATAGATAATATGGCATTTTAATAGATAACAGTTTTTATTTAAGAGGTTTAAGGAACCCAGTGTTTTTTTTGCTGAAATTGTTCTAAAATAATTGTTAGCATTGTGAAAGTACTCAAAGTCAGTTGTAAGGAAACTTACTGTTTATATTTGATAAGTGGTGATTTTGTGGTTTGTATATCATACTGAGAAATGGAAAGAATGGATACTTGCATAAAACATCTCATTATAATGAAAAGAGAGACTGGCATAGGCAACTAAGTACTGTGGGCTTTTCTGTGAGAATTTCAAGTATATGCTGTTTCCTTTGTGATAATTTTAACCACTGCAAAGGCATCTACATATGCCTCAAAATGAATGGAGGAATATAGTATTTAACAGCATCATATAGTGATGATTATGCAGCCAGTGCAAGACAAAGGAAAGGAAGTAAACAATGTTTCAGAAAATAGTCTGCATTTCTAACTTACTCTTTGAAAACAATTGTTCCTTTGCTGATTACCTAAATACTCCTTTTATTGCTTGCATGAATCTATGGTGTTTCTATGTTCCTTTTTCTTAAAAAGTCCAATGTTTCTTTTCATATTTGATAGGCTTTGACAAGATAATGTGATAAAATTTCAAATTTCATTGTCTGACATATGAACCATAGGACAAAGTTCCAGCTGAGGTAAATCAGTCTGATTCAGCTGATACCAGTGGACTTAAATCAATGGACGCATCACACAGCTATGTTGTCAGGGATTCTTCTAGCACTGTGTTTGCATTAGTGTTCAATAATAAATAGATGAGAATGGCAGTAAGGAATTTGTATTGTTAATTCAGATTATACACTCATAATGTATTAGTAATATTTTGAGACTATTAATACTGATAAATTTCTTAGTAATATTATTAAGATATTAATCTAGGCCCCATTTAGGTAGTTATAAGGCTATTTGTTTACTGGTTTAAGAAGAAAATCCTTCATAATATAGGTTTGTGTAATTTCTTACCGTAAAAGTAAAAATTTTTTCGAGTCCCATGTTCTTAAACCCAGTTTCATAGTGTGGAAGCACGTTCCTCAAATATACTGTAATGCTGTACAACATACATGTAAGTACAGAGTTGGTGTGAACAAACTTGAAAAATCCACACAAGTTTTCCATCATTTCAGACCATTAATCTGACATTCTTAGTGTAAAGATTATTCAGTAATAAAATATACTTGGTTCAGCTTTTATCCTTAGCACTGAACTCTAGAAAAAAGGGTTTGCTACCAATATTTTTTCATCTTTAACACATTGTGGACCCTGAGTCAGCTCAGCTGGTTAGAGCACAGTGCTAATAACATCAGGGTTGTGGGGTTGATCCTTGTGTGGGCCATTCACTTAAGGTTTAGACGATAATCCTTGCGGCTCCCTTCCAACACAAAGTACTCTGTGAAATCTGTGAAATGGTAACTGTAAGGAAGTGGTTGCTACATGGCAGTGATACTAGAATGCTCCAGCCATATGTCCTCTGCCAGCCTGAGGAAAGCATTCCTCTCCTCCCTGGTCTCTCTGCAAGTCAGCATTAAAAACATCTGCTAATATGGGTTTTCTGAGTTACAGGAATCAAATAATAATAATAATAATAATAATAATAATAATAATANAATAATAATAATAATGGACACTTGGCTTGCACAGATTACAATTATGAATCCCGAAATTTTTGCCTAAAGCGTATTGCTGTTCCCAGGTTCTTTTATTTATATCCACCTGTAGGGTCTACATCTAATTGCAAACATGAGCAAACATAGGCTAGAAGGGGAAACAGATGACAAGGTAGAAAGTAGGTCCATCTGGTATGTAAATTCCATGGGTAACATATTGCCTAAAGCATGCTTTATTTTTAAAAGGGATTGTTCTTGTTTTTGTTAACAAATAAGCAATTTAGTTAGAAAACCAAAGTTTAGTTCATGTACGATACAATACTTTTGCTTGTTTCTAAGTTACAGAAACCCCTTAACCTCTCCTTACAGATTTTGCTCTCCAAAGTTTGTTATGTAGAATATACTAAAGACATCACCTATCAATCTGTTATGATAGATCTTAAAGAAAAGGCAGATGATTCTGTAACTGAGTCCACTGACTGCCATCAACTCAACTACATTCCGCAGTAAAAATTTCCAGTTTTGCTGCATCTGCTTTCACCATTTATGAAGGTTCTTTGACAGAAAGAAGTCCTAATCTACAATTAATTTTCAAAAATCTCCATAATGTTCAATTTGTATTTTTTCAAAGTTTTGTCACAAAAAAATCTTGCAGATGTTTGGTGGAACTGCTGTAATATTTCCATTTCTTCCTTACTCTGTCCTTTCAAATATACCTTTGCTGATGTTAGTACAGAAATATGTGGTTTAGAGGGAATTATTGTACCTCTGAACAACCTTTATTTGCTCCATACATTCCCTGTTACCAGAGAGAAAAAAGTATACCTGGGTAAAAGTCACCGGTAGGCAAAGGCAGATCATCATCTCTGTAAGTCTAAAAGACAAACTTTATTTTTTGTTTGAATTAATGAACTACTGCCACTGTGCTTGCACTCTGGAAAAGAAAAAAATAAAACTTTTCTCAAGCCTGCAAGGGTCTCTGAACTACATTTGTTACAATGCTAAAACAGTATGTCTGCTTGTATGCACTGAAAATGTTTACTTCTTTAACTATGTACCAATTAGAATCAATCATTAGTGTTGATTGCCCCCCAAAGTCTTTATAACTCTTAAGCCTTTTATAAAAGCATTTAATAAGTAAAATAGATTTTGCCATGTCTTACTTGAAGTAGACAGGTTTTAGAGTTTCAATGGTAAAAACTGAATTTCCTCAACATATTTTTTTTTTCATTTCAGTCATGTAAATTATTATGTGATACAATTCTCTTTGTAATACTTAAGACAAGGTATTACTTGCATAATTATTCTATAAAGTACTATGGAATTTTTACTTCCCTTATATCTGCTGGATTTCTTTAGAACCAAGTAGAGCTTTGAATGTATCATGGATCACATAATCCTGTCATAAATAAATATAAAAATGTGGTTCTATGGTTTTCCATTTACAGTGCAACAGGATCCAGACGTGTTTACTGAGTCCGTTCTGACGATGTTAATTTCTCCATTTGATTGTGGATGCAAAAAAAAAATTATACTGCATAAAGAAAATAAAATATGATCCCTTTCACAACAGCAAAACAGAGAGACTTTAATGAGAAACCCGTGTTGTTTGGGCACTGATCCTGCTGATGACTTCAAGCATTTCCACTGTCAGCTTCCAGGCTGCTGGCTAGGATTAGACCTCTAGTTTTTTAAGTATCCACATAGGTCTTTCAAAAACCACACCCTAGGGTCTAAACTAAAGAAAATGGTTCAAGGTTATTTGACCACACCAACACTGTGCTACTTCATAGTAGTTTATAGCCATTTTGTGATATTCTATCCTTTTTGAGCCTTGAAGGAGGAAAAACAAAAAAAAAAAAAGAAAAAAGCAGTAAGGGCACAGAAGACATTTGGTGTCTTTTACTACACAAAAGCCTCAGGCAGAAACCTGCCTCACCAGAATTACTTAATATTTGCACCAAGTTCTTTGATCCGAATTTCTACACTTCAGTGCTTGTGTGAACACGCATACCCAAGTTGCAGCTAAACTTCATCAAAC
Organism: Cephalopterus ornatus; assembly: GCA_013396775.1. Lineage (NCBI taxonomy): Eukaryota > Metazoa > Chordata > Aves > Passeriformes > Cotingidae > Cephalopterus > Cephalopterus ornatus. Next base: position 75,094 of record VZRE01002385.1, read on the forward strand.
TTCAGATGAAAACATAAATAAATTCTTGTTCTCCATTTACAAATGAGTATCTTGTTATGTTAAACCTATCACATACAGATAATTCATAGAATCATAGAGTATCCCAAGTAAGAAGGGACCCATAATGATTATTGAGTCCAAATCCCAATGCTTCTTTGCTCTATCTTTTACAGAAACTTTGATAGCCCTGTTAGAAAACAATCAAAGGAACCATGACTGACTTGACTTTTCAAATATTTTGAAATTTTCTATTATAAATACTTTTCCTTCATAATTTGCAAATAGCTGATTATAGAGGCTGATTCTCTCGATATTACAGAGTCTTCTGAATGGTTAAGCACCAGAAGCTTCAACCTTAAAATTGCTGCTGAATAATATGACTCAAGACTTAGTGAAGGGCCGCACACTTCTTGGTGGTAGCCAAGGTCAAGTGGATAATGACTCTGGAAGTGCCCATGACACCCCTGGGCAATTCAAATGACGCCTGTCTCTGTAAATGGTTTATGTTCTTTGCACAAACAGTACCAAGCCTGGCTTTCTCTGAGAAAGAGAAACATTTGGCAGAAACCTCAGAGGCCATAGAGATTTGGTGCCTCCGCCAGTCTCAGAAAATGAAATAAAGCCCTGAACCCAAACTCCCATTTGTACCCCACTGAATGGTCTTCTACCATGAAAAGAAACATCCGGACCACTGTTCTGCGATTGAGTTACCACAAAACCCCTTTAGCACAGAACATAATATTGCCAATGCTACTGCGTAATTCTGAATTCAATGTGCAGGCCTTGTCGGAATAGTAAATAATCCCACATGTAAAACCAAGTTAGGTCATCAAGATTGTTATCACCCTACAATGAATACCAGAAGAATAAATAATGACCAGCCACATGCTGCAAAGTGTTAGAGAGATAGGTCTTTTATATTTTATATGCAATAAAAGATGTGGCTGGAATGCAAGACAACATTGGGTTGATTCCCTGCACCTGGATGTTTGGGGTTGGTTTGCATCTTTCTCCTTTTCACGTCAAATGTGGATGTCGTCATCCGGTTTCTTATTTTTTACAATATGTGTTTTTTTTGTTTTTTATTAAGCCTTTGTATAGCTAAAAGCCTTTAAAGTAATATCTCATTCCCTTTGTGCTTTATTTACATGATACACTCATGCCATAGTTGTTATTGTCTGGAGAATAATGATTTAGTGCATGAAAACTCTCAGTGTTTGACATTTGTTTTCATTCTGAACGGGAACTAAACCAAAATGATCCCAAAACAAGAAAAAAAAAGTGTCAAAACAGATGTTTTAAGAGGGGAAGGAAACCCAGTGTTTTTAGCTTTTCTCTTTCTGTCTGTTACTTTTTCAGAAAGAGTAATCAATGAAATATGTACCTGAAAGATTGCCTTACATAAAAGAATACTGAAAGTAAAACACTTTTAGTAAACTATCCCAATTTTGAGAATGAAAGAAAATTTTTTTGAGAATTCAACCAAAATATATCTCAATGTTCTTATTAGGTACATTTATAAGCACTTCATAACACATCCTCATACCTTTTCACCACAACAAGCATAAATGCATGTATCTGTTCCAGAATAAACACATTAAACTATTCACAGAAACACAAATATATTTGTGAATACAAGACAGTAATTTAAACTTTGGTGTATGTACAAATGTAACACACTTATAACATGTAGGGGAATTCATCAGCTCACTTCCTTTTTCCTGCACTGGCTGACTGATAATAGGAATCATCTAAAGGATGTAAGGCAGAACAATAGCAATATGCAGGTCAGTCAAATCCTCATGTAAAGAGCAGCAAAACGTGTCTTGGGTACTTAATCTGATCAACATCACAAGTCAAAATCATATAAAGTATATGTGCCAAAGTCTATTATTTGAGTAAGTGATAGAATTTGAACGAAGTAATTTCCTCATTACTAGCCTATATCTGGATCATGTCTTTATGAAACAATATTCATAGCAGTTCTCTTCACTTTTTTATTTCTCCATCTAAGCAGAGTTTTTTTTCTTGCCTGGTGAAAACAAGATGGGGACTCAACTTCATAGCTCTTCTATGATGTTTTCGAGAATTCTGTTCTTCCCAGGAGCTACCAACCTGCCATACTAACAGCTACTAACAGCAGTAAAGAGAATAAAAATCATGTCCTGTTTTGGTAGCTTGGGAGAATAATTAGTGCTCTCTCTTACAGACAGCTAAGCTGTAGAAACAGAAGTCTGAGCAGTTAAAAAAATTAAAATCCTCTAGTACACTGCCTACTTTGTACTGGAGTTCTGGTTAGAGCAGAAATAAGATACTGCATTTTTTAAGGAAATAATGTATGAAAATGTTGCAGTTGGAAGCTGAAATCTAGACTAAACATAGTTTTTTAACTGGTAAAATGCACTTAGCTAAGATTTTTTTTTTTTCCCTTTAAGCTGAGATGTGTAAAATTATGTGCTTAGTTATATCAGTTCTAGTTCCTGGGAAAAAAAAATAAACTTTACTAGTGAGCAATTTCATACCATTATGCCAGCAATCATAGACACACTTAAGGAATTGCACTGCATCAGTCTTTTGAAATAGTCATAACAGTACAAGTCTTGTGTATAAACCGAGCCTTTTGTAATATGGCAAGTATCCTGCTGATCTGTATTTGTTACTGGGATTATTGGCACCCTCTGACAGAGCATCCACAATATTTGTAATGTTTTTGCTTGCATTTTATTACTTCCCAGCTACTTACTACAGCTAAGTAGAAAAGTTGTAAAGAACAAAAAATTAAAAATAGTTAAACTAATTATTTAGTAAGTGTGTTGTAACCTCTTTAAATGTTGATTTACTTTTTGGTGAAGCTTTCTGAGTAGCGAATAATGAAGGACTTGGTAGTATAAAGAGGGAAGTAGATTTCAGACTTACCTGAACCAGTTTGCACATTACTGCTTTGTACCTTTGGAAGCAGAGAAAATTCTTTCATTCTGATATTGGTTCCCATATATGCCTCTCTCTTTAATGTATCTCTAGCTAGTCTACCACTTATATACTTTCATGGTGAAGAAAAACATGTTCTCTTCTCCCTGCTAAACTGAGCATAAATTCAAATCTATCTTCCACAGGTGTGGTAAGAAAAAGAAATTCTTTTTAATTCACACTTTACAGGCCATATTTGACTATTTGCTAAATGTCTGAAGAGTCTGTTGCTTATTATGGACAGTCTTGCCTGCATAAAACTTAATTATAAGAGAAACACCATTTCACCGCTTGATTTTTCCATCTGTATTTTGACTTCTCTCACTTAAGCGATGGTAAAGGCATCAAATTCAACACTGTTTATAACACTTGGGTCATTCTGTCAATCAATTCAAAGAAATAAAAAGAAGCAGATTGACATTATAAAAAATAGCAGGCCACTGATAATGTTAACCAGTACAGGAACCTAAACCCTTATGATCTGTTTTAGCAATTAATTATACTATACTCTCGGCCTGCATATACTCAAAACACAAGCTGGTAAATTGCCTATTTGCCTCTGACAATTTTTTTTCCCATCTTAAAGTGCAGGATCTTTGTTAAGAAGAATTACCATTTTTTTGCAAAGAGGATCTTTGCTTTGTCAGTACAGTTTTTGAATTATGCTGACTCTAAGCCTCTCATTAAAAATCAACAAACAAAGACACAAGCCCTCTTACCAATGCAAGAAGTAAGGAAAATGGATGTACAATAAAAAGTGAAGGGCTATAATACCTTAAATATCTTCAGATTGGATGCTTATTAACTAAAATCTGGTAGTAGTTTTGTAACCTCTGTTAGACAGAAAAATATTTGCCAATATTTTTTGTAATCTGCTCAAAGAAGTGGAAAATTCTGTAGGCTGTTGAGAATGAGCTTTCGTGTTTTGAACTCCAGAAGAGCTCTTTGTTAGCTCTCATTCCAAGGTACACTTTTAGATCTTCATGAATAAAGCAAATCCAATCCCTTTGTTGGAGAAAAAGATACAATTTACTGTTTTCTGACTTTTAAGATCACTAAATTACCTTCGGGATTTTGAGAGGAGCAAGAGGGTAGGAGTTTTTAGGTGGAGAGATGGAAGATCGTAGCAGACAAAGGATGTAAACAACGCATTAAAAATTAACCATGTTGTCCTGAGCCGAGTACCTACTGCTTTGGAAAGTTCAGGTAAGTGTTCCAAATAGAGGCAACAAAAAAGACAAAATTAAGCTCTCTTTCCTGGACACGAAAGCAGACAAAAGCAGTTTCCTCTCCTCTACCATAAGAATAAGAAAACTCATTTTTTTCTGTTGTTATGAAATAGAAAATTCCCATTGGAAACCAACTCATGGATTGTGGGGAATCCTAGAAGTTTTATTGCCAATTAATTAGAAACAGGGTTCACGTCTAAAAAAGCAATTTTCCTACAGTAGTATTTATAAAAACTAGTTCTGATTTTTACAAATTTCATGTCATTAAAGACATAATGTTGACAAAATATCTTGGTATTTTTATCTCTTCTGAAATGTTTTATGGAGTCCATAGTTTTTATCTTTGCAAGATTAGAAGATTCAGAGTTTTTATTTTGTCATAAACACAATATCTAAAAAATTTCCTTGTAGTGAGAGTTTTCTGTTCTGCCCTTTGTGCAACATCAAAAGATCTTCTGACCTCTTTCTGCTTAGCAGGCTCTTCATCATGGAGTTGGGCAGTTTTGATTAAATTTTCACGAAATTTCAAGGGTAAAACAAAAACTGCTTTTGAAAAAGCAATGGATAAAACAGATAATCAGTAGCACTTCACATATTATGATGCAAATAAATTTTCTAAAAGTCAACAGGCTCAAGGCCCAAGAAAAATGACATTTTTAAGCATATTGGGTGGAAAATAAATAACAACAGTGCTGGCTAGTAGCAGATGCAAAAGACAAAATGTTCTTACTAAAAATGAAAATGCTATCTTTTAGTAAAGTTCTTCCATCTCCATTTTGAAAGAATAAAAATTATGTGCTTATATAAAAATGATGAACTAATGTACAGTCCATTTGCAGCAAAGTGGACTGTTGGTCTTCATGAACAGACAGCTGACTAAATGTCTACTCTGTTGATGATAACTGTCAATGTGTTTTAAAATACCAAAGAAATTCTGGGAATCTAAATAAGCACTTGTTACCATAGTTTTCCAAATGGGCAGTCAAGATGACCTAAGCAATGTAGTCTGATTGGACAGATGTCAAGCTAACACAGGTTTCTGCCCTTAAATAGTTAGGAAATAGAATAAACAGTTCTCATTAGTCATTGTACGATACTTAGCTATGTCTTGCTAAATAGGTATAAATCATTCAGTTCTAAAAGTATGAATTTCTTTCACATTTTGATGAAAAAAATATACTTAGACATGCATTTAACATCATGTCTTGTGAACTCCTTTATCTGCAAGGATAAAGCATATATTCCACAGAATTTGTGCTGTCCAGTTAAGAGATCTTAAAACACAGATGCCATAGAAGAATCATAATTGAGTGTGAATATTTTAACAAGACTATAATAGAAGCAGTAATAATAACATTGCCACTATTCAGTATTTTTATCAGTGACCTGGGAATTGAAGTTAAAATAAAAGTTGATAAAATTAAAGATTGAGGAAGCAGTATATAATTATATACACTATAGTAGTTTTATGGAAGCATGTGGAGCCATTGTCTGATACATTGAAACTATTCAGAGAAAATAGATTTAAAGGCAGTTTACCCTGTAAATTTAAATCAAGAAATTCACTCTTGAAATCAAGAAGGCCTTTACTTGTTCTTTACTTATCTGTTCAAACTAAGCTACTCAAAAGAGGCAACTGGTTTCTCATGAACTGCTATGTAATACCTCTTCTGGTTAACTAAACAGGACTAAGACTGAATTGGAACAAACCATTTTATCACAAAGAGATTGCTGAGAATTCTGTGTTACTGCCATCTCAGGTGGAGCTCAGTCTTATCTACCCTGCAGATCTTTCTCAGTTGTGTTGATAATATACCAGATGACACTTCACTAAATATTTTTGAAAGTCAGTTAGGGTAGATTTCTTGCATTCAATTTATGTAATGATCATTCTTATTAAAGAAACCCCATATACATTGGCCATTTCTTTTAACAGAGCCTCTAATACTGGGGCTGTCAGTTTTCTGTTCAGAAAAATATCTGATTGAAAGCATGTGTGAAGTACCCTTTTTGAGGAGATTAATTAAGGCCTTTCTGCATTTTTAACAGGGAGGGGCAATGTGAAAACCTTCAAACAGGTTTTGGCCTAAAAAAACCCAGTTACAACATTATAAGCTAAATGTTTGATACAACTTGAAAAGAGAGACATGCTCTTTTAGCTTTTTCAGTAACTGCTCTAGAGTATTTGTGCCATTTCCTTGGAACACTGTTCTGAGGAGCAATCAGTTCCTTACAGGGCTGTTCCTGCTGTTTTGTGCAGTAGGACAGAGAATGAAAATATCACCTTTTAAAAGCAAATCAAGTGTCAGTAGTTCTAGTTCTTAAACCTGCTCACTGCCTTTTGAACAATAGAGCTGCAATTTGAAGATGTTCAAATCTCTCATTAAGTGCACTAAGATCTAATCTATCATCATATCACTGCCTTGCTGTATCTAGCTCCATTTTGGCCACAAGATTTTTTTTAGTGTCATTTCATAAAACCCTAGAATTGCTTATTCCATTACAAAAAAATACTATAATTTTTAAAAAATTGAATTTTCACTCAAAGTGAGGACAAAGAAGGAAGCAAATTCTGAAAGCTTAATTTTTTCCTTTTTTTTTTTTTTTAATGTAGAGAGTTGTCCTGTCCCACAAGATAAGAAGTTTAGATCCAGCTGTCCTATTTCCTAGGCCTGAACTTTTTTAAAGTTTTAAGTCAAATATTTTAGCTTAAATTAACCTGAGTAAAGATTTTTTTCTGTTATGATTAATATTTGGTTACTTAAATGTTCTTAAAAAGCATTTACTGGAGTACTTTTAAAATTGTTTGCAATTTCTATTTCATTGGATTTTTATTTTTTCTTTGAATCATGAATTTATAGAGTATGTGGTATTTTGATGTAGTGGCATATTGATTTACAAATAAATACTCATAATAAAACCCAAGAAATTCCTATAGATACACTCATGACTACATGTCTTTAAAAATTAACCAAGCTTTCCAGCTTTTAGAACACTTCTGGATTAAGTTTTTCCCCAGCTATATATCAAGAATGGTCTAATTGACTTAAATCAGTTATTCTATTCCTACAAAATAATGTGAGCACAAATTAATTCTGGGCATAACATGTTTCTCCTTATGCATGTTGCAAATAATGGAAAAGTTCTGGTGAATTTAAATACACTGCTGTCCTCATAGGGAGTGATTCTGTGCAGGTCTCTTGATGCTGAATAGCTCAGAGGAGGCTGTTATAACTTATCATACCTTTCCAGTACAGCCTAGATTTAAGTCCATGGCTCAAAGACTTGAAGCTGTTTAAGCCATCTTTATCCTATTATCAATGTCTGATCTTCAGATCAGACATCTTTTTTTTCGTCCCAGTGTTGTATACAGACACTGTATAGTTACACTGATGTAACTTCTAATATAAACAACATTCTGCTGATTTTGAAGTGCTTTGAAATGTCCTCAGATGAAGAAGCTGTATTCTGGCCTGTGTTTTACCATAACAGAAATGTTGTTTTGTTTACAATGCACAGGCAGAATTCAAATGGTATTAAAATAGCATGAATTTTAATGTACCTGAGCTTAGATAAAAATATGTCAGAAACTTGCCTTCTGAATTTCTTTTCTCACATATGCTAGTAACATGCTGGAGAACCCATGGTAAATAATTTCCAAGGAGAACACAATTACTCTATGCTTTATAAAGAAAAAAGGAAAAAATGGTAACAGAAGTAACTTTTCATATTTCTTACCTAAATATTATTTCATAGTATCATTTAGATTGGAAAAGACCATTAAGATCAGCAAATTCAACTAATTGTGAGTCATTAGGAGACATAGTTTCCAATAGGATAAAAATAGAATTGATTTTTCTTTTTGACATTACTCAGCTGAATTAGCAGAAGCATGAAACATTTCAGTGCAAAATCTTAAAATGAAAAAGTAGAACTTTTATTCAATTTTAAGAATCATTCCTTTGTTATTTTTATTAAAAAGTGGCTCTGCTTAGAATGTATCTATTCAAAGATTAATTTATCTGTCAGTTGAACAGATAATGTGTTAGCAAACACAAGAAATTCAAGGTAGATGTATTGGGAGAGTCAGAGAGTGAGAACCATCTTAAAATACTTTAAAAATGACAGTTATATGAGTTAAAGGATGGGGGGTGAAAGTAAAAAAAAGACTGAAATTGGCCCCGGGTAAAGACAGGAAAATGGAATCATAAATCATATAAGACAGCTGTGTTCTTTTATCCATGGATCCAGATGTTGCCACTAAATGTGTAACAACTTCAGAATTATTTTACAAGGAGGAAAGAGACTGTGAATATTCGATTTCTCTCTTTCTTAAACAACACTAGCTGGGAATGTTTGATGCCAAGTAGAAACTTTGACCTGTGCTTGCAGGAGAGCAGCCTCTGAACAGAGTTCTTAAACACAGATCCTAAGCAATGTGGATTATGACATGATTTAAACAGCCAGTGCTAAAACACTAAAGTTATACTGCAATCTTTTCTAAAAGAGTGACTAGAATCAAATCTCTGGCTGAAGCATCTGGGTGATTCGAGGGCAGATACCCTCACTGACTAGGAATTTCTACATGCTAACCAGTGTCTTTGGATGGTGGAGTCCTGTTAGAATTATAATCAGATTGGAAGTAGATAAATGTTATATGGCAAAAAAATGAAATTATAAGTCACTTCAGATATGTTTTGAAATAGCAGCTCAGGACAGACCATGACAAAGCTATTTAAATATCTTCCAAATGGAAATCGATTTTCCTCTCTCCTCTCTGCCTCATCCTTAAAATGTAATAGTTGGTTGTAAATTAGGCTTATGTTTTCAAGTAATATAGAGAAGGAAAACTTTTCCCACTCTCCTAAATTTTTTTTATTACACAGGAGTAAAAGGTAATCATACTTCTTATTTTGTGTTATTTTCCTTCACAAACCTAGTTTTGAAACTTAAAGACTAATACGTATAGTTATTCTGTAGTCATCTGAAAAGATACTTTATGCTGATAATAAAAAATAGCAAGCTATTGGGTATTATTAGGTTATTTCTGTAACTACAACTCTATAACTGAAGACAGCTATTAGGTGATTATCATACCACTGTTTGCAGAAGAGGGGAGAGGAGGATGAGTCTCCATTAAACCGTCAAAGATATGAATGTTCTTAAAAGTGCATATATTATATTTTCTTTTTAATTTGATCTACAGGGACCTGAGCCACTATTCTCAGTTTAGCTGTATGCAAAAAATACAGAGAAAAAGAAGAGACATATGCTTCTGGATTCAGACAGTACTATTGAAGTCATAGAGATAAATAAGTACCTACCCACTAGAAGCATCATGAAGCTTACTCTTTGCATTAAAGGAATGAAAATTCTAGGTTAAAAATTATATTAATTTTCTAGTGCTACATTCAACAGAAACCTGAGGCTCTATAAACTTATGGGTACTTCAGTTTGTTTTCTGTGGTTCAGAGAATAATAATATTGAGGGTGATATCTTGTCATCTCTATAGACGCTTTCTGCATCTTTGCATAAAAGCAGCCACTTTAAGGCAGTAGAGATCTTTGCAAGACTTATCATGCATTGAGATGTGGACATTTTTAAATACCTTAGATGACATTGGGTCCCTCATGTGTTATTGTTCACAATTTTTTCTCTTTTTTTAATATTTTTTTTCATTTTCTTTTCAGTAAAAATATTTTTTTTTTCACAATTTGGCAAGTCTCTGCTATATAACATATATTGAATTTTGTTTTGTCATAAATGAAGTTAGCAAGAAATTTTTAAAAAGTCCAAAATGTTTTTCTTTCTCCTTTTCATGTCTTCCCTCAAAACTTTTAATGGGGACATGTGCTAGAAAAAAAAAAAAGTGTGACTTTTTAAGATAAATTATGAATTAATGGCTTTAAAGTGCTACAGAGCTGAAGCATTTGAAAACCTATTTTCTTTCTGAACTATATAGGCATATACCAGCTTTGAGAGATAAGTGAAGTGAGTGATCTTAGTATATTTTTCCAAAAGGCTGAGACAAACACAGTTGTTTTTTGGGCTGTAATGACATTGAGAACATGAACAGCTTATAAGTTTCAAAAACGTTATTAGATCTATGGTTATTTCTTTTCCTTTTTGCCTATGCAAGCATCAAGACTCTACATGACTATTAGGAAAACATTGGCTTGAAGAAGTTGCTGTAAAAGTGTTAAATGATTCCATGTTTCCTCCTTTGGTTTAGATGGTGAGTACTTTTTAATTCTCACCTATTTTCAAAACCCCACACAGTTTACAAATTCTGCTTCATCTTTTATATTGTTTTCAATTATTCTAAGGAAAGGACTGAAAATTCCACATTTTCAATCTTTAATCACTATGTTACCTTTTCAAGCAATGATCAAATTATTAGTGATTACTCGGTGTCTCTTACAACAAGGTTTTGGATCACTCTTTGAATAGAAAGCCAGGTATATAGCAATTACAAAATGTTTGAGCTCATTTCCAAAAGCTGAGGCAACCTTCTTACAGTTTAGAGTGAGTAGCAGTGTGATAAATACCTTTCTTAAAAATGGAAAATGCATAAAGTAAAGCACAAGAAGAATATACTGAGGGAGAAGTGAATAAGATAGATGAAGAGTTTCTAAATAGCTCTGTCATTCTGCTATAGGGAATATAAGGAAAGGGTTATTTAACTTTACGATGGATAAATAGAAAATTTAAGACTGATTTTCAATCCTGTGAATGCTGATATATCCTGATTATCAAATTTTGCAGTAGAGAAAATTTAGATTAATCTAAACTATTTTAAAAATCCTAATATAACAATGATCACAGAAGAAACAGATGTCAAACTGGAATATTGCTGCATGTAAGTTCTTTTTAATCTAAGCATATGAAAATTCATTAAAATAAAGTATGCTTATGTAACTGAGAGGAAGAAGTGGCTCGAAGCAGTCCATTAGGTGGAGAAGCTAGTTGTGAGCCCTTCATCAGTTAGACAATTGGAGAAAACATCCCAAACCTTATCAGTTGCAGATGAAGTAGGTTGAAACATAGAATTGTAGAATTGTTAAGGTTGGAAAAGACCTTCAGGATTATTAAGTCCAACCATCAGCCTAGCACCATCGCCATGTTCACCACTAAATTATTCCTTGCAATCACTCAAGTCAAGGGTGCAAGTGTAACACCCCAGTCCCGAAGCCTCAAGCTTTGCTGGGATAATTACTTTTATTTAGACTTCAAGAGTTCACTCACTGAATTTTTGCAGAGCCTTTAAGTTCTTTAATACCTTAAATTCTCATAAAGAGAACACACCGCAAGCATTTCCCAAGAGACTTCTTTTAATTTAGTGAGAAAATAAGCATTTTGACAAAAGGTTCACAGAAGTAACAAACAACCCAGGAGAAGCATTTCACAAAGCACCCAGCAAACACCAACCCACAGCTAAATGAAAGTATAACCTGTATGTTTTAAATTTCCCACAGGAAGAAAAGAGTAAAGGAAGAAAAGAAATTAAGAGAAGAAAGGAGTAAAGAAAAAAGAGAGAAAAATATTTACCACCAGGTGTCACATGGTGGCAGTCCCAGGAGAGAAGGGCAGAACAAAAAGAAGTCTCCATGGCACTGTATTTATATGCCCAGGATACTGTGGCCACCACTCCCTCGTGGGGCAACAAGGTCACTGACCACTCGGTTCCCTCCTGGCAGCAGTGAGGGATGAGTCGGTCAACCTGAGGCTCCAGGGATCTTGATGTGGGTGGGCTGCCAGGAGGGCCTTTTTGACTGACAAGGCTCTTGCCACATGGCTCCCGTGCCATGTGCCCTCCAAGCTGCTGTGCGGGCTGCAGAACATGGGCGTTCCAATACTGGAGGCCTGGCCCCATCCCCCGGTGGGGGGACACAACCAACACACAGAAGTTCGTTGATTCGACCCAGTTAATAAATAACCCAGTGAGATACGAATCTGGTCTCTTCAGCAAGCAGCAAACAAACTTCAAAGAAAGAGATATCAGCTAGACTCATGTCTTAAATTTTTAGATGTTTCCCAGTGTTCTGAGTTTCATTCTGAGCATTTGTCTTCATACATAAAGTGACCTTAAGTACCTTCCTAACCATTGCAGATTTCACTATGAATGCTAGACTTAACTCTCTGAAGGATTCATCATAAATATGACTAACATCTTCAGAAAATCTGGAACCAGCTTTTTGCCCCATCTTCAACACATGGCTTTGAATTTGTGGGATATATGACAAATGTTCACTGCTTCAACATCTTACTGACTCATATTACTGATAAACAAAAGGACAAAGGATTTTTTGCCTTTAGGTGATGTATTTTTTTTTTTCTGTTAGAGGTTGGCAATGGATTAAATAGCTGAATGAAATAAATTCATTCCACATGAACAGAATGATGACTGCCTGCTCCATAGGAAAATGTCACAGTGTTTTCTAAGGAATGAATGGCCTTCTTTTTTCTTTTTTAACCTCATAAAAATTAATGGACCTTGGTTGATGACAGTTGGAAAAGAACTTGGGTGAAAACACTGCCATATTGTGAATACTTAAGAATTCTATTAATCTTTTTGGTAAAAGAATCTAAAAGATCTGTCTTTGTTCCAGAATTTCTGATGGACTCTTACCTATTATTTGGTGAGACAAATGTAGATTCTAATAGGGAAATACACTTCTTTAGAATATAAATAATCTTCTTTGAGAAATAGGCCATCTATTTTTCTGTTTGGGATATACTCCCTGATGGGCTTTCATAATGACATACACTAGGCTGCATTGGTGGCTTGGGAGAATTAAAAAAATAATTCTAATTCTTTGCTTCCTTAAGTATCTTACCTGTCCTTAGGACGATCAAGGGACTCAGGATTTCTGAGGCTTCCAGCTTAATTCTACTGCAGCTTCTTCATTTTTATTAAGAAAGAAAAATAGTTGGCAAAAATGAGAATACAAAACATTAATGCTACTTTTTTCACCCTTGGACTTCATCCAATAAATTTATTTTCCTCATGCAAGGACCAGGTGTTGAGACCCATTTCATTAGTCCTTTCATGAAAATGCAGGGAATTTCTGACCCTGCTGTATATAATTGGAAAGCTGCATAATTACATGTTATATAATTATATGTTTAGCTCTTTGGAAATGGACCCAGGCAACAGTTTTCAGCCAGAAAAAAACCCTGAAAAAAATAAAAACAAAACCAAAAGCCAAACCACATGCACACATACACTCACACATGCACCCAACACACACACCACACCCTTGACACATACAAACACAACAAAAATAATGACCCATACTCATGTACTGTTTCTTTGCTTATATTTTATACATGAATGAGTGTCCTTTATGTACATTTTTCTGCTTTCTGTATAGTATACAAATATTGTAGAGTAAGACTTTAAAAGGAAGACCACAAGAAACCAAAAGACTTTCTGCTGAGTAGGAGAAACACATTTTTTTTTCCTATGTCTTCTACCCCTCCAGCCCTTAACTCATTATGTCCATGTTCCTGTTCCACCTTTTTGTGTGCTTTAGAGTCATCTGTGTAAAATGTAGAACAATAATTCTTACTTAAGGTCTTGGAAAGATATGGAATGAAGCTCTGAGGGAGGACAGCATTATCTAAAGGAAAAAGTATGCAAAGAGAGGGGAAACATGGAAGCAAAAGTTGTGGGCAGAAAGCTATGTTGTGATACAGCTATGCAAAAATCAATCAATTTCTTGTTAAATCTAGGAGAGATTTTTTTTTTCCTAAATGGAAATTAATGCAACAATGAGGCTATTAGACATATTCCAGGGTTTTCTAGGGGTTTAGGAAATCTAGGAAATTTCACTTACATGCAGCAGTGACTCCTTCTGTCTCAACATCTCCAAGCATGATATGCAAATAGAGGCCTGGAGAAGTTAGCCGTGTGGATTGCCTGTGACATGAAACCTTAGGCTCTTCTTCAGGGAAGATGCAGAATTGGTTTGGAACACAATGTCAACTAATAGGATGCACCCAAGAAGTGAAAAGACAGAGCTAATCAGATCACTTCTGGGTATAATAGGACTCAAAGAGAATTTAAGGAATATTTTTATATGCAAGTATGTAAAGCAACCCAGTTTTCTATGCAGGAGTGGGTATTGCTTGAATGTGTGTGACCAGTAGCATTGCATGACCACTCAACAGACATCCTGCTCCACAGGCATCAGGCACCAGAACTCATAGTTTGAACTCTCACTATGTTGCTTAACATGAATAGCTGAGTAGAGCATACAATCAAGTACTAGTTGACTATGTAGGGACTGTATTTCTTTCATTGTTACTGTGGAAAGTTTAGAAGCAACTGGGGAAAGAATTCCATCAATTTACAAGTTGATCTTATTGTTGCACTTCATCTTTTCCTTTGCTATAATTTCACTGACCTTAGGCAAGTCTCCAGAATTACCATTCTAGGTAAAGGTTAATTGTCTGTTTAGACACCAAATAGAAAGAGAATATTTAATTCTACACTTACATCATTCACTATAAATATTCTGAATCAAAAAGTTTTCGGATTTCATTTGTTCAGTGCCTAGCACAATAGTTCCCCTGATTGTCCTCCTGAAGTATTACTGAAATGGAATGAATTGATGAATAAATGAATAAATAAATATCTAACCCAATATTTCAGGCAGAAGCATGAAATCTTTTTTATGTGCCTAAATATGCTATATAGTATTCTCTATAGATAGAAAATTTTTCCTAACAGCAGATGATAATAATTTAAAAATAGGGAGATTCATAATCCTTATGGTCTTTATCCTATTGTGTAATTGCAAATATCACAAAAATACAATAGCAATACAAAATTCTTGTATTAAAACAAATTTGATGTGTTCTTTTCTAATTGTATCTCATAAAAAATTGTTTCATTCATTGATAGAGAAAAAAATATAAGAAGCTAAAAAGAACAGTTAAACAAAAGCAGGCAAAACCAGATTGGAATAAGTAAGAGAAATAATGATAAGCGTATATAATGAGTCCCTGCATTTTTTTCCTGAATTTTCTCAATTATGTCAATATGTCCACAGTATCTCCTATTCCTGTGGGGTATTTTCTAAATTAGACCTACTTGAGAATCCACAACCACATGCAAATGAAGCCTGCTGATATTGCAGTTTTCAAATATACGATGTGAATAGTCACACAGCTGCGCTGCACAGCACCAAAGCAGCGGATGTTATTCCTTTGGCAACATGAGCTGGTACAGCATAAGAAATTTGGGATGATTTTCTGAAGTCGTTCCAAACTTTCTGGTCCACATTCTTAGCCTTTCTATGACTGCTTGAGGCCATTCTGCCAGTTCAAAGCAATTGTAAAGTCAACACTTCCATCCTGTTAGGAGGAAGGAAAATTCGAGCCTTCAAAACTAATCTAGCAATTTGAAGAGAACAGGTCTTTTGTAAGTTTTCTGACACTTCTGTTTATTTCTCCATAAGGAGACTGAGCCAGGAAAGAAGTGAAAATATCCAAGCAGTATCTTAATGACCATGGATATTAGAATATACTCTGTATCCTATCAGCTGAAAGTATGACGGAAATGATGGTAGAGAAATGCCTGCATATATGTAAATCATGTTATACACTGAACAGTCAGTGTGTCCGTGTTTACTTCTGCAATTGCTGGATTGAAATCCAGGGATAAAAGTAGGTCCTTGGAAAAGGTTCCCTCAGCAGCTTGGTTCGACTTGTACTGTACACATGGTTAAAGTAGAAAGAAACCTCTCATAAGTTACTGTTAGTGATTCCTTTCTATGTTGTAGCCCTGAATTTCATCCTACTTACATGCTACAACTTTCTTTCCCTGAGTACAGAGGTTAAATGGCTATGGAGAGTGAAAGGATGGCTCATTTTACTTCACTTGTTCCTAGACATTCCCTCCCCATCATTTCTACACCACAAAATAATTCCCAGTTTGCTTGTGCCTAGGTAGAGACAAACTTATACCTGAGTCACAGTTTCTACTTTTCTTATCTCAATTTCTAGTGTGCCCTGAGAGACCAGAGAAAAAACCTTTCCTTATAGCTATTCGTGATGTTCAGACTGGGGTTTTTAAACTTGTGATGGAAGAGAGGAATAAATCCTTTCTCTCTCACAGTCTTAATTTGTACTGTCTAGGCTGAAAGGTGAGTATCTCTAGTTCAGAATAGTAATCGTATAAAGACTTCTTCCTCTCTTAATAATGTAATCCTGTAAGAATCATGCTCAACCAAAAAGAAACGCAGGGGTGGATGGTGTAGATATTCTAAATGTGTAATGTTACAACCTGCCTTCAGTGAGAGACATAGCAAACTGCAGCAGAATAGGAGCCATAGCCCTTGGATATGACCTTGAATTGACCTTTTTTCCTACACCTTATATCTCCCAATTTGATGTATTTATTGTTTTTTGACTTTCTCTTGAGATTTATATTTAAGTTAGTTATTTTTTACCATATTGCTGTTTAATCCTATGAGGGATGGAAAGGAAAACAGCTCGTAAGGTTTGTAGTGACCTTGAAAACAGAAACAGCTGCTAAGGTCATGTTCAACCCGTTGACTGAGTTCAGCAGGGATCTTTCAGGTTGACCAGTTTTGCCCTTGCTAAAGGTATCACATCATTCAATGGAAATCCCAGAAAGAAAATGGGTTAGACATCTCTCCCTTCAAAGACAAAGAAATGTTTATACATGCATATGTTTGAATCTACATGTGATGTGAGTTGCAAATCATGAGGAATATCTGATAAGAAGTCATGCCTACTAAGACTGTATGGCTTGTACTTACGTTTCTTGAAGTTGCCATTAAAAGTTAACTTTTAATCCAGCTTTGATCCGAGATGTATTTGTGGTAGAGAGCAGTAAGGTTATTTCTCTCTCTAATCCAAAGACTGACAGCACAAAAGAATCTGGAAAAATGCTTTATAAAATGGCCCTGTGGGGGTTCTTTCTGTCTCTTTGCTATCAAATTTGCTCATGGTTTTCAGGGACAAATCTTGATAGTTTCACACTCCCACACTCACCTCTTTCACATTGTGAGCCTTGAAATTTAATAGAGGTTTTGAAAATAGTGAGTGTTCTTTCTGATTGGTCATGAATAATAAAGAACTTGCAATTAGAATGCAAATTATTATTTTGTTGATGATGACAGAATGATGGTAGAATCCAGTTTATCCTTGTCTTATTTGGTATGTAGTAAGATTCTGTGTGAGAGAAAAAGAAAGATGAGGTATCTATAAAAAAAATCACAAAAATTGTTCAAGGAATTTTCTTTCCTCTATATATTTTGCATTCATGAATAATTCCAAGCTATATTTTTCAGTCTTCTCTACATAATTAAGATGTGGACTGTAAGGGAAGGAAAAATGCAGGTTTGTGCAAAAGGCTTACAAATTTCTTGTTTAAAGAAGAAACCAGTCCAGGCAGAGCTGTTTATTTAGTAGCGCACAATGATTGGGAAAAAAAGGACAAGAGTAAGCAGTGCAAAGGGTAGGAAAAAAAGTGTGTTCTCAAGCTTTTCACTTTTGTGGCTTTTGGATGATTTGCATTGTTGGATTCTCTGTGATCTTCTCGTCATTTCTTCACCCCAGTAATCAGGTCACGACCTAACTCCACATATAGAACTGTGATTTAATCATTCTCAGTTCCAGCTGAGACATTTTCTTCTCCAAAATGAATTTGCTTTCTACAATTTAAAGGAAAGTAATGGAAAGAATAACTATCTGCTAGCCTGATTAGATGCTTGGTCCTTGGATACAGCATCATAGCATACTTAAGGAAGAAGTGTATTTGAAGGTTTAACACTGCTTTGTTGTTAGCATTACCAGAGCTCTGGCAGGTGAACAGTATGAAAGAAGTGGCTATTTGCCATGGCTGTGTTTTCTTTAAGCCCTTTTCTTACATGATTGTGCGGCTTGCAACTTTATGTTGGAATATGGCAGGCTCCCAAATTTTTTCATACATACCAGGTCTTTACAAAGATTTAAGCAGATAAAGTTTCATGAGGCTTATAAATGTAGTTTGGTCCAATGGAAGCCACAACATACATTCTTCATTGTATCTATTTCAAACATATGGTGTAGGTGAAGGTTAATACAAAAATATTGACTTAAATATTTCAAATTTTGGTAATACAGAATTTATCAGCCTCACATTTTCCCATCTGGACATGCTTTTCTTTTTCCTTTCACCTACTGTCCTCTCATAGCTGGACAGCTTCCCTCAGTTAAATGCTTTGTCAAAGCGAAGAATACCTGTGGTGAACAGAGAATTAGTCTTAGACTTGAGCAATTCTGCCCAAAGTCTATGTGAGTTTGGAAAGCCAGTTAGTATCTCCACTTTGGTTCTACATCTATAATGTATATATGTTAACTTTAGTTCTAGAGATTGGAAATTAAGGTAAGTACCTTCAGGACAGTAATGTTTTCACCTAAAAGGATGAGGAAAAAATAATTTAAGTAGTGGAAACAGATACTATGAATAAATAAGGCCTTCCCATGAAGAACATTAAACAATTCACTCAAAATTGCTCCTTCTCACCTGATAGCAGTTAAGATACTCAACAAAGATTTGTCTTTCCATTAAGCACTCTATTTTAAAATATTTATAGTTTGAAAGACATTGAAGACTAATGAAGACTGGGCAGCAGCAACATTTTCCTTTCACAAAAATGTTGTGGCTTTTATTTTACTTTTAAAAAGGAATAGAAAAAAGATTAAAACTGTAGCCATTTTAACTACACCTAAAAGCTAAAATGAGGAAATGAGGGGTAAAAGGGTTGGTTTAAGGTTAATTTTCAGTAATGATGCATGTGTTTTGAAGTTGGATTACATATATTTTCTGGTGGCTTATGGGGCACTTTGGGAACTTTGGAAACTGACTGCTGTTGTTCTTTAACAATAAATGTATGTTCTGCTCAGAAAACCAGGTACTTATGGTAGTAAATAGTTCTTTTGATAGTAAAACAGTCATGTCTTGCCATCGTTCTGAAATACTGGCTACCTGCAACTGTCATATTAATTAGCCTAAGAAACACATCCTTGTGTTTACAGACTACTGGGAAATGTTTCTGTCTATGCCTGAACTGTAAGCAGTATTGCCCAGCTTTTGAGACCAGAAAAATCCTGCCATCTTTAACACAACCATGTTAGTTTCTCTTTATTACACTTACCAGTCATATAGATATGTAAATATTTGGTTTAACAAGCACACATCCTTCTATTAAATTACTAGAATGAACTCCTCATTATGCTAACATAACTGGTTATGTGTATTTTGGCAATGTAATAACGTTTGTAGGGTGGGAGAGAAAATTCAGGTTTCCAGAAAAAAATAGAAACTGAAAAAAAAAAAAACCAACCAACAAACAAACCAAAACTGGAGGCCAGGAACTAACTTATCTGTCCTGTGATTTGCTCCATGCTTACCACGTCACTTGGAGTTAGCAATGGTTGGAAGAATTACATTGTGGGAGAAAATACAACTTCCAGGACCTAGTATAATGACAAGATGATTCAGTTACAGTCTTATCTCTGTCTAGGCCCCCAAGTCAAGTTACAACTCTCCTGAAGGTCTCTCATGCATTGCCCCAAATAGAAACCACAACCCTTAAATGTTCAGTAGAATCAATCATATATCAGACCTACTGAGTATATATCACACAGTGAGTTATTCTTAAACATCCTTTGCCATGGACAGCATTTTCTCAAGAAGACTAAAAAGCACACCACAGAATAGTTTTTCACAAACGCATAATCTGAGCAGCCTTGAAAAATGTAGTCAAAAAACAGATGAGTAGCACTCATCTCACTATAAGTTCATACTAAATTCCGTGCTTTCCTGACACGTATCCCAGTAAAACCAAAGACTATATACTGTTAGCATATGCTTATTTCATTCATAATTGCTGTAATTAACATGAATCTTTTAGGTTTTTTTCTTGTCTAGGCAAAATGATAACACTGCTATTAAAATGCTGCAGTAGCATGGGATGTATTTGTAAGTTGTAGTGAAAGGAAAATAACTAATATTATTGCATCTGCACAGACTTCTTTTGTTTTAGAATAGTTGATGTGCTCTCATTTTCATTTTCCAGAATAATTTTACAAGGTAAAATGTCTTTTGACGTCTTTGGCAATGCAAATAGACTAAAATTATAATAACCTTATGGAATATTTAAGGAGTAGTCCACTGTGATATAGAATGATTAATCATAGTGCATCTATTGCAAATTAGTTTAAAGATAATTTCAATAAATTAATATTTACAGTATGTGAGAATTTCCTTTTTGCTATTTTTATGTATGAAAGGTGGCTTATAGCTAAATTGTCTGCCTTAAAGGGGGTGTTTTTCACTATTCAGAAGGACACCACAGAATAATCTGTCGTGAATTTACGAGATATATCCATCTTTGAGTAATAGAAAACCTTGGTGTTCAAAACATTCACAGAAGCAATGCTCTCCCTGTATCAAAATGTATCAAAATAAGAGAATATCTTGTAACTTTTGGAAGGGGTAGAGAAATTTTAAGATGTCTTAAATGTATTTTATAAGGGTTTATGCAATATTTTGAAGTGGTTTTGCTAAAAAATGCTAAAATGAGTTATTCTTATGTGGTCAAGATGTTATATCAGCAGAACAAAGTCAGAAGTAGTATAGCTATACTTCCTCACTTAAAACACCACAGCAGTCAATGCAATACGGTGGCAGAAAAGCATTAATTAAAGTTCATGCTTTCTTAGCTCTGGAGTCCCCAGAGGTCAAATCATGTAAATTAGAATATCTTATTAAGGGTCATAACTGTAATAGTTTAATTTATTTTGGAAAGTCTTGTACTTGTTACAAATTATGAAACTGCACATTCCCCTCTTTTACAGCTCTTGCATTTATGGAGGTAAATTAGACGTACAACCTTTCAAAATTTCCTCTTCCTTTCCGCCTGTATGCTGAGAGGACCAGCTGTATGTTGAATACAACTGTTATTGCTTTTAGTAGGATAACAAAACATTAGCTCTTGCCAAGACAAAAATTTGCAAATTATTAGATTTGTAAGCATTTAATGCTCATCAGGATCATCTCTCACAAGAGAAGTTGTCCTTATTACTCCCACATCTCTGTATCTTGTGTGTATATGTGTGTGAGATGGAAACAGTATCTGACAGGATAATGTTCAGAAATTATTCATTCACTGATGGAAAGGTTGTTTATGTTTTTATATTCCTAAAAATATTCTGTGTGTTTACCTAGTTGATAAATGCTTTTCTTTCTGTACCTACCCTCACCTGCTCTCTCTCTTACCTAGGCACTGGTCAAATGGCAGCTCAGTACAGTCTGTTGAGATGGAAAATCAGTGGGATCTAATGAAGACCCATGCTTTTAAAATTTGTGTGTGTTGATTTACATACACCCACACTATAGAAGATGGAGCAGAAGACGTGACAGTTTTGTCTTCTCACTGGGGAAAAAGACCTAAGTGAAACCAACCAACATTCAGCTTAAATCTTCACATTATACTTGACTGAGAATATCAGGCTTTTTCACTTCTGTAAAAGGCCCAAACTGAGCAGCATGAATTCCATGAAGGGGTTCAACCATCCAGGAACAGGGTTCAAGGGAGGTGTTCATATTTGATGGGATGAGCAGCAAGATAATGTTAAGGATCCACAACAGGTGCTACAAGTCAGTGACTGTGTTTCTAAGATGTATGTAACTTTACCATAAGGCTAAAGATGTTCTACCAAGACTTTGCGATTCTGCAATTTGATTATGCTTTCCTCCCCAAAACATACATTGCAGCCTTTTCTGCACGAAAAAATGAGTTTATTAATACATATCATATGTATATATACATTACATGTGCATATTTGCGCACAGTATATGATATTGATATATTTGCATGATGAACAGAAAAATGTTATATTTCCAACCCTCTTGGATATATTTTGGAAATTGCAACCAGTAGATTTAGAAGTCAGTTCTAATGCAAAAATGATAAACATCTTTCTCAGAATGTCATATCGTCTAGAAACAGGATTTATCCAAGACCATTCATCCATTTAGCATAAGAACCACAAACCCAGCAAAGACTTCTATTTTTTCTTTTATCTGTCGTTTTTAGCAATAAAAATAACACAGTGATCCTTACATTTCTCTTCATCATATAAATCTATGCATTTATCTTGCTAATTTATATGATATCTGATCTTCTGCAACGTTCCCTCTACATTCAGTACTGGATTTTATTGCTCTATTGGGGAAAAATACTCTTATAGTTAAGGTACAGACCTGAGAGCCAAGTTTAATCAAACTTACAGCTTAAGCATTGTCAATTTGTCTCAGTTTCCAATTACAATAAAAGAGAACTGCATTTTTTTTAGTTACAAAAAGCTTTGCAACTGCAACTGTGGTGTTTGATAGGGCAAAATAAAAATCTTTGTGGGGCAGATTTGGACTTCAACCAGACTGCCACATCCCAAAATACCTAAATGCTGTGAAGCAGTTCAGATTCAAAAGCCACAATTCTGACATTCAGCTCTGCATCATAAAGTTATTTGAAATAAGGTCAACTTTCTTGAGTGCCTTAGTCAAAAAGTCTAGTCAGGTCACCAAGAAAACTTCCATGGTTTTCTTGATTTCAAACCAATCTGCAAATTCTGTCTTCCTTCTGACTATAGGAAACAACTACTCTTAGACCTAAGAGATCATTCTTTGTTGCAGAGAAAAACTTCAGTTAGGGCACAGTATAATTGACTTGGCATAACCCATGCAAAAAATCATACTTAAGGCCAACATGACAACAGAATGTACAGCTGTTAAGTGCTCAACAGCAGAACTAATTCTTGCAGAATCTGACCCTTTCTTAATCTCTTTTGAGAAACAATTTAGAAGCTCTTTCTTTCATTTTTAACAAGCCCCAATCAGGGACATCAGCAAATTAACACCACTTTCATCCACTAGGGGTGTCCTTTGACTTTTAGGAAAAATATTAGCCAAGACTGACTATCACTTGTCATAGAGGTCACTAGAACCATCTTTTTACTTTATGTTCTGCTTCCTTCTTAATGTTTTTCTCTGGCTGCTTGAACATTGTGTCATATATCATTACACAACTGGAATGTTTAAAATCTTAATTCAAAATTAATTGTTATTGTCTGATTTCACTGTATAAATATTCAAGTTACCATTTGCTTGTGTTTGCCTATTTTTAAAAATAATGTTGACATTTGTGCCTGGAATTTGTCCTTACCTTCTCACTTTGTCAAAAGTAAATGAAAGACATACATGACTAAACATGAAGAGGACAGTGCTGTGCTGAGCTTTACTCATACAGGTTCCTTCCCCAGGATTTCTACTCACTTCTTGATTCTATTAAAACCTTCATCCCTTATGCTGGTTTACGTTTATTTCCTTCAATGCATTTTCATTCTCCTGCAGCCTCTCTTGCAATACAGTATCGATATCTTAACACTCTGTATACTTTATTGGCAAATAAATAAACATCTTGAATTACTGAACAAATCTAGATTTAGCTATATCCAGTTAAAGGTATCATTTTCCCACAATGGCCACTCTTTCCCTAAAAACACTGCCTACTTCAACAACACCTTGTTTGTTCAAAACCATCAAAAACATTCCTTGCTGATCCCCATACAGGTCATTTTACACTCTGAAATATAAAATTAATTTACTTTATTTTTCCCCTCCCTTCTTTTCTTTTTCATTCCTTGGAGCAATAACCACAAGTACAATAGCAAACAACATTGTGTCCCAATTCCTTCTTAAATCCATACTTTTTGACATTCCAAAGGCATAATCTGTGATGCCCACATGTATAATTACTGATATAACTGCAGACCACTACAACACTTTCACTTACCCTCTGTTCAAACAAATGGCAAAACAGCAGTTGACTGGAAGGACAAACCTGATATTGTGAACACAGTGGAAAACATTTATTACCGGTGTAAGGCCTTTGGAGACAATCCTTATAGATATGATATATTTGGTTCAGAAAAAATTCTCTGTTTGGTGTCTATAAGTTAACGATGTAGTTTTATGAACAATATACCAAAACATTGAAGTCCACCATATTAATAACCACTGAAATGCTGGTATATTTCAGGATACATATATATATCCTGAATATTATATGATATATATATATCATTATATATATCATGTTAAACATTTAGAAGCAATTCTTCCTACATTGCAGTCTGTAAATAAATCCTATCAAAGTGTAATTTTTTTGTATATTTTTCATTCCCCTTGTCTAAATATTTGTTTAGTGTTGTCATGTACTCCTAAACAGCTGCCATGTTTGATTTTGGACACGGTTCTGTTTCAGTGATGAGTGAAAAGATTCCTGGATGTATATTTCAATCATTATTATTAACAAAGAGCTTGGAACTGAGTGCCTGCCTGACCATTGGAAACTCCTCATTTTGTGTTTAATAGGCTTCTTACTCTGAGATGCAAAACTTGATAGTAGTTTTAAAGCAGACCACTACAATAAACAGAGTTAATTTGTAATGTTTTCATAGCTTTAAGATACTTTTTACAGGAGCTGCTTTTCCCCCCAGAACAGCTGTTCTTAAGCTATCTGTTTTCTTTCAGTCTCAAAGGTCAGCTTCAGACCTAGGAGACATCTGGCAGCTACCCCATTGTTGTGGGGGGGAATGGCACTCTCTTGTGCAATGCTCATGCTTCACAATACTGTTATGTATTTGCCTTGTTCACAGTTAGAAAAATGCTATTTTCACAGTTTATGGAGTACTCCTGCATAGTAGACCTACTAGCATGCACAGAGAAAAATAAAATACATATAAAAGCGAATGTGTAGTGTCTCTAAGTAAATAAAGTATATATATCAGAGCTGTACTATACTCCAACATAAAACCATTGGATACATAGTTATTCAGACCTTATTTTATTTTAGGTGACTTTGTCACTGGGAGTCTTGATTAACTAAGAAATAAGATACTGAAAGAGAGGCTTAAGTCAAAATATATCTGAAATAGCATGTAAAACTAAATGGGCAACCAGTTCTAAAAGGCCCTCAGCTACATCATATTTGTTTTTTTTAAGCAGTGTGACCTCTTTATAACCACTTTTATACTTCACTATTAGTATGATATTATGTATTTATATAGGGGATTATTAATAGCACAATTACAATGTAATTGAATGTAGGATTCAATAACCTTTTAACATTGAAGTTAAAATACCATATGAATATAAAATTCCCTTTCAGTCTTGCTCAACCTGATTGAGGGCTTCCCCCGCACCTCCTTTTTTTTTCTATAATATACTATTTCAGTTTGCACTATGGCAAGAAAAGTGGGGAAGGAGAGGGACAGCAGAGAAGGTTTATTTTGATAACATTCTAGTTCATGTGGAAGAAGATTGCATTACATGCAATTTGATCTCCAGAAAAGAAAAGGTTCAAAGAAACAGAATCAGAGGCTAATTATGAGCTTCTAGCCTTCAATTTAAAATGAAGGATTGTGACTGTTTATTTATGGTGAGGGCTTTTTAGTAAGAGAGGATGGTTAGGGGAGTGATGCCCAATTAACTAATTGATCTGATAGAAATCTAAAGCCTCTCATAAAAGAAAAAGGGAAAGAGAACACTTTGGAAATTCATGTTGTTTCCTCTTGTGATCATCCTAATTAGCCTCTGATAAAAATGAGAAGTAAGGTGGGAAGTAGAAGAGAAGGATGTGAGAAATTAAGAAGCACATGATACGTTGGAATGTGTCAAACATTTGAACCCAAGATGTGCCTGCTTTTTATTTCATCTAAGTACAATGAAGTTTAATGGAACAACAAATACATTGGAGTTCCTCTACAAGGATTGCAGCCTTGGTGACTGATCTTTATAAATAATTATTTCAAACTTGTTTACAGAAGCTTATTCTATCATTTATTGTATGTATCTCCAAGATAGCCATTAGGGAAAAAAATCCAGAACTGTCAGGTGGCTTAATTATTAATTTTAATTGTTGGGGGTTTCTGAAAATGTCCATCTATAATGTGGTGACTAAGTTCCATACGAATTACGAATTATATCAGAACTCTGGCCAATGCAAAGTGTACACACTCACACCACTTTCATTAGCTTGGAGATATGACTGGTAATGTTTAGACAGCCACAGAAACAAAAACACAAAACCAAAAATTTGTTCAGAAAGGAAAACAACATGAAACAATGAACTGAGATACTTTACCTGGGAGGAGGGAAGAGGACTGAGGTGCTGAGTGCTTTCAGCTGTTGAAGTGTACAAGTGTTAGGTGGTCTTAATATGCCAATGGAAGCACAAGACTATGCTTGCAAGGCCCTGGTGATTACATTTCACAACAAAAGTAACACTGTTTATAGTGTAATGTGATGACCTTGATGGTGAAATATTGAAGTTCCTTCCTAGGATCTGTGTCTGAGGTTGAGAGCTGAGAAAGAAGAGCAGATTAATATGAAGGAAACACATGCAGGTCGATGAGCTTGTCATGCTCAGTGTATTCACTTCGATGTACTTTCATAAACTTTATATTACAAAAATAATTTTTCTCCCTTTTAAAGCGTATCAGTGATTTTAAGTGTTGTGGGAAAAGAAATCAAAATGGACATAAAGTTCTAGGTTTTGTTTGTCTTATACTATTTCAAAGTTCGGCCACATTCTGTCTTTTAGTTCCAGTAAATCACATCAAACAAATACGATCAGCAAGATGTAATCTAAACACAGCTTGCAACATTAACCTGGAAGATTTTACTCTGCACCTTCAGTTCAGAAATTCCTTGAAATAAAACACTGAGTCATAATTTTACACAAGTATGAAAAATTACTTTCCCTTATATTGAAGCTTACTTTTAACGTATATGACAGCGTTAGGTAGGCAGAACCCCTATGGCTGCAACGTTTGCTTTCAGTTTTTGTTCTCCGGTGTTAAGCTGAAATTATTTCTGTCAGCTTATCAAAGAACAGTTGTTTTCCTTTATAATTTTCTTTAATGCATCTGGAAGATAATTTTATACTGCAGTATTTTCAAAGGTTATCTTCTTATATAAATGTTTAAGTGTGCATTTGTGAACATCCTGAGAATAGTGGTAATTATCATAACCTATATTCTCTTCTTCCTTTTCTCACTCTATAAAACACTTTCTTGTACAGAAACCCCTGCAAAATATTTTGTTCAATTATCATGGGCATTGAAAGAAAGGGCTCAGATTTGCTGCTCAGAATATGTTGTATATTAAGTATACATGATGGTTTTTTGAATTGGAGGTGAAAGAGATACTGAGCTTCAATCCCAATAATTTGCTTTGGTCAGAAGCCAAAGAAGCTTGCAGTATGATGACTTACTGCATTTGACTCTCACCTTCCACCAAATTCAAAAGGTCTCTGTTTATCTTCCAGCCTCTTAGTCTTATCCTTCCAACCAGCTTTGTAAAACCAACACAGCATGCCTAGCAGCTAATTAGGGGTCTTGACCTGAAATCAGAGAAGAAGGAGTTTTGGGTCAAGAAGGTGATTAGGAAGACCTGAAAGACACAGTATCATTCTCTACCCTGTGCCCTCCCTTCATCCCTCCCCAGTGCTTTCTTGGAATAGCAGAAGAATGACCATTTGTGTGATTTTAGCAGGATCAGCAGCTCCTTTATCACCACATTGACTCCATGATCTCCTTTCATCCTCAATCCAGTTTTCGGCTTCTAGATAAATTTGAAAAGGGCAGCATTTTATTCATTTTTATTAATTACATGAGAGGATTGACAGAAGTTACTCACAGATCTTTACTATTTGTAAATTCATAAATCCCTTCTATCTGGAGCCTAAGACTGTACTGACCATAGAAGCAAGTCATAACAGTGTCTTACTTTTTCGTGAATTAATTGCTATAGCTATTACAAGTGTAAAACAGAAAACAAGAGCACAAAGAGTTTTAGATACTTGTATAGATCACTTGTACATATACTCTGTAGTAAAATGTAATTATTAGAGCTGAAAAAAACTGCTCTCAGCTGATTCCTTTCAAACTAGATGGCTGCAATTTTTAGCTAATTTTTACATAGATACACTGAACAACCCCTACACTTTTGAGTCACAGATGTGAATACAGATAGTTTCTCAATGAAGAAATCTTCAAAAGCATTACAGACTTGCATAGCAGCAGCCACAGTGCATCTGATTTCAAGTCTGTCTTAACTCCAGCTAAAAGTAGGAATTTTTCAGGATTTAAATGAAAAATCTTCTAGGTTTACTTTAATCCATTAGCCTAAAACTCTTTTATAGGCTTCAGTTTCTATTATAACACAGTTTGTCTAGAATGGAATTAAAGAATTTCAAAAGTCTTTTCAGAGGGATTGAAATTAAAAAAAGAAATCACCAGAAACAAGGCATTATATTTCTTTTGCCCACTCAATGCTAATCAGTGTTAATCTGCATCAAGGGAAGAGACTGTGTAACTTGTGAACTTGCAAACATCTTACTTAGGAACAAGAAGGAATTGGAAACATCTTATTCAGGATCAAGTAAAAGATGTAGTTTTCAGAAAGTTGAGTGTTTAAAAAGTGTGAATTTTAAGTACTTTATTTGCAAGTTCTTAGTGTGTGTGAGAAGCCTATACTAATTCTATAAGGCACAGACAGGAGCAGACGAGTCTATCTGGGGCAGTTTTTTCTGTGTTGGAAAATAATAGAATTAAGTAGATTAATCGTTTTGTTCAATGAGAGATATTTGATCCTTGCACAAAGGCTAGTATGATAACTGATGTGGAATATTCAATGCCACATTAAATACTAAGCACATGTATTTTAATCCTTCAATGCTTTGAAAAAATTTCTAATGGTTACATGGTGACTAGTGTGTCGGCTTATTAATTTCCCCAAAATGTCTTCTAAATTCATGTTGTTAATGTCTGTTACTGATAGAACCTTAACTCAAATGTCAGAGACATGTCCATGTCCCTGAAATAAAACACCATCTTGCAAAACGTTAGACAAATAAACATTTGTAGAAACAAGACTGATGAAGTAAAATAGCTAATTTTTGGCAATGATAGTAAAAATACATGTTTTGTATGATTTGAAGTTCTTCTCTGAATTGAAATTAGACCACAGAAAAGAACACAAATCATCAAAGCAGCCTAATTTTTGTACTTTCTAGTGAATTTCAAATGCTTAACTTCACACTTCAAATGTTAATTCAAAAACTATGTGGGTTAAGTAACACTATAGTGTTGCTTAACACTATATTTATACTTATAAAAATAAAGCAAATACAATACACTTTGCACTGCATATAAATTCTACTTTCATAAACTGTCAATACATACTTAACGCATTCAGTAGATTGGTTCTTTCCTCTGAATCTGTAAAGGATCTGCTTCAGAAAGTTTCTATATTCCTTTCAGGAACATAAATTGCTTGAAGTATAAACATGTACATATGTGTGCATTTTGAGTGTGAAACAAAACATGGAGGAAACAAAGAACAATTTTCAGTGAGTGATTCCATAGTGAATAAGAGTCTTTCATTCAGGAGTTAAAAACTGAATAGGAGCAAAGGATAAATAGAGACACAGCATTTTCATCTGGAAAGGACAAAACTAGTGAGTGCTTTGCTTGTAAAGGATAATTGGTTATTTAAACTCCAGATTCAGTCACATATCTTTATCATTTATGTTCACTTTCAAATATTGTTTCTAATAAAACAATTATCTAAATCTGTAGTTCAGCTATATTGAAATAATGGAAAGATCAGAGTAAATTTTAATTTTTTTCATGCAATGGAAAATTATTATTTATGAGTAAGGATATTTAATTATATTTGGATTATATATGAAGCTGCAATCTGACAGCTGCAATCTGTTTACTTTGTCACAAAGCTTAGTGATGAAAATTTTACTAATATATACTAATTACAATATATGGTTGGGAATAAAAGAGAGGTTGTCAAAGTTGGTACTCGGGGTAGTTAGCTTGTATACAATGCTCTAAACAAACTAGTATGGGTCAATAGCTCTGCTTGCCAAATTCCCCTTACTAAAGTGGATTTCAAGACTCAAGTAGCAGTCAAGTGTTAAAACCTTGCTAGTTTTCTATTTTTAAATGGTAGATAAATAACTGGAAATTTTATTGTTTTCATGTCTGCTTCCTACAAGCATTAGCTCAGGAAGCGATAAAGCTGGTGCAATTACCTATGGCCCTTTCAGTGACTATCACCAAGTGATTTCCTGACTAGTTATAGACAATGGATCAGGAAATAAGCCTCGTGACCAGGAAACTTTAATTATTTTTATAGTTATTTTCTTAAAGCTAACAGGCCTAAAACAATAGATATAATAAATTACCTTTCAGTTCATAATTGCAATGCCTATAGCGATGGACAAGCAGTTAAATGTCTGAAATATCCTTTTTAACTCCCAATTTCCTTGTCTGATATTGATACTTCTGGTCTCAATTATTTGTCATCATTCCTATTTACACAAAAACTTCAATATTTTGTTCAAAGTACACCAAAATGTTTGAATTCTATACAAAATCCACCACGCAGTATTTATATGCAGAGTAACATACATAAGCATCTATATGCCCCATAAAACCAATTTTCATAACCGATTAGTAAATTTCAAGTAATTTTCAAATTCTTGTTGTTGTCATTCTTGAAGACAAGCATTTATTTCCTTCTTTACTTCAGCTTGAAACATTTGAATAGCATTCTCATAAAAATTTAAGAAAGCTCCCATTTACTTCAATGGGATTTGATGACAGTGGGACCAGAATATCAGCCCACGTCTCTTAAGCTTCAAATGATATTTTAGCTACTTCTGTTCATAACAGAATTGAGGAAAACAGACCTGGGAGAAAGTTATGAAAACATTTCTAAATATTTGTGTATACACCTATGTAAGGTAAACATATACAGATATTCTTCCCAAGAATGCCAAGGCAGTGGAAGGACTGAAAAAAAAAAGTTTATTTCAGATGCAGGGACCACTTTTTACGATGTTGCATGCATCGGGCCTCCCGGGGCAAAAGGCAGTGCCCTGCTTCCTCCAAGGCTTTCTATATTTTCTCTCTCTCCTCCCTCACCGTCTCTGGCTCAAGGAGGCCTTGAACATGTCTGCAAACATGTCATCTCTCTGCATACTGGAGAATAAGGCTGAGAACTTCTCTTTCTGGAGGCGGGGTGGGAGGGTATGGGGAGGGGAAAGCATTGAAACCACCTTTAAGAAAGAGTTATCATTTAGGTAGAAAGCTTTCCTAGTGAAAATCAAGTTCTAACTTTCCATTACAAATTCTTCTGGAGAGTTATCTATTTCTTCAATGTATCACAATTTAGTAGTTAGGATTTACTTTAATGTAATTTTAAAGAAGGAGAAAAACTTTATAAATAGATAAGATCTAACCTTTCATAAAAACCAGTGAAAACACTGTGCTGACTAGGATGGCAAGAGGAATCCAGTGGAACTTCTTCTATGAAAATGTAAGATATAGGAAGAATAGGTAAAATTCAAGTCAGAATGCCACAGGACTTAAAGAATAAATTATGACTAAAACCAACAAAACAGCCACACAGCGAAATGAAGAAACAGAAAGAAACTCTATTTCCCCTGAGATAAAAGGGTGGATATTGAGAAACTCTCAAGCTCTCTTTCCTCAGTTTCCCTAGGAAAGGTTTTTATGACATTGAATGAGCTCAATCTTGTTGTTTGAAAAATACTTTGATGTATTTTTTTTCTATGATTCTGTCAAAATGTAAAAAAGGTATGTCTTTTGGACAGATGTGTTATCTGTGCAACCAGATAAATAATTATTTTTTAGAGCAGACTAGTCTGGGGTTTTGTTTATTTGTGCAATATTGTGCTCAATCCAACTAAGATAGTGTTCTGCTGACTGACTGACTGGTCTCTGTTGGAGTTTTTGAAGATCTGATGAAGAGGGAAGTGGCAGAAAACAGAATGTATAAACACCCTGCCCATTCTTCTAACTCTCTTTCCCCACCAAAAAAGAAAAAAAAAAAGAAAAAAATATTATACCCTCACTGCAGTAGTTGTAGTTTTCCTAGTTTAGACCTTGGAAAAGAAAAAAAATAGAAAAAATGTCATTTTCTTCAAAGAGAACTCAGCCCTCAGATCAAGATGTGTTTTCTTTGTTTTTCTTCCTTTCAGTAAACAGATGTCTACTCTTGCAACTGTTTGTTTGAACTGTTACTTTGAAACCTGACATATAGGACTTCTGTAAACTTAAATAAATTCCATTTTCCAAGAGAAAAATATATTTTTATATGTATTATAGATATGCACGCAAAATTACTTTTATTGAAACCATAATGTGTATAGTTGCATATAATGCAGCTTGAAGACAAATAACCTTGTAAAGAACCAAATTTAGGTCATTAAAATTTAACAAATATCTTATGCACTAAATTTACAATCCTTTCTGTATATTTTTGTTAAATATTCCTTTTTTTTTTTTTGTTGAGACTCTCTGAGGCCTGAAAATTTATAAAAAGAGAATGGACATGTCTTGAAAAGTCTTCAGACTGAAATAAAGATTGAAGAAAACTGAATGCTCAGGAAAGGACAAACTGTTTCAAAGGTATGGTCCAATTGTTAACACCACAGAGAAATGAATGAGACATTTGAAACAGCAGTGCATGTCAAGAATTTTTCATGGATAGCATATTAATTAAATATGCTCATGGAGAAAGAAAGAGCAAGGGATGGCTGAAGAAAATTGTCAGGCAAACTTTGAGGACTAGGATACAATAAGAATATATAAATAAATAAGATTGCACAGCAGTAGAAGAGACTGTTTAATCTCACTTTCCCAATAGTGGATAAGTAGTTTAAATGAAAATTAATATGAAGTCATAGAAAGGAACTTCCTACCTTTCTAGTAACCAGAAATGTAACAAATGGTATCATAAGCAGTAGAATCTTCGAAGACTGGTGTCTTGTATTTGAATTAGATCAGTACCTGATATTGCACAAGCTCCACTTGATGCTTATTCCATACTTCCATCAACATTCCAGGTGATGTTTCCCATTTTAAACGCTGTATTATTTCATTAATTTTGAGATAAGCACAAATCAAATCAAGGTGGTCTGTCTTTAACATTTTTTTTTTTCATTTTGCCTGTAATTTCTGTGAAACAAATATTTGAAGCACCTGTGTCTGAAAGTAGTCAATCTGGCCAATAGAGAGTGTCACATAGGGGTGGGAGTTGACAGATACAGAGGAAGACAAGGAAACAAACTATGATCTCACTTCCTTCAGAGAATGGACCAGAAATGACAAAAGTTTTTATAAACATTATCTCTGCTTGCCTGAACCCAAGGAAAGGTTCAGATCAAAATCTGGGCACAGCTTATGGCTGGATTGTATTTCTTTTGAGTTACTCTACTCATTTTAAATATCGTTTTGAAACAAAAATTACTATGAGAAAACCTCTGCAGTAATTCCCATGGTTGAGCTTCCCAGGGGTTAAAGTTTCCACAATCTTTAGCAAAACTAAATGTTCAGCACTGCTGTCAGCACAATACATCAATTAAAGGTCCAAGCAGTGTCAGTTGCACTTGTTTATTTCATATATTATATTTATCTTTTCCTGGATTTCAAGTGCCTTCTGATCAGCTTTCTTATCCTTTGAAAACATCTGTACATAATTGTTTCAAATGAACAGAAACTTACTGCAGTATCTATTCAGCTGTCAGACAGTCAAGGTCATACAAGGTGCAAAAATGCTTATCTATATGAGAACTGGCTGAAATCACCCCTTACGTAACCCCAGTGACTCCAATTACAACTTTGTTTTCAGTGGGGAAAATACTTGGAACTTGTAGTGGATTTTTCAAAGTTACGTTTTCCAAGACCCTTAGCTATTGTGCAGACAGGAATACATGATTTAGAAGAGACCACAGGAGAGCTGTGATTCCTTAGCTTGGAGGTTTATGCATTTCACACAAGGTGTGATACTTTGCTATGGCAGTCCAAAGACTGGATCCAGTTGATTCCATAAGCTTTACTGTAAATTGTATAATCAGTTCTGCGACAACAAATCAGAACCAGAGACTCAACCCTTCTCTCCCTCCTTTTCCCCCACCCCCTCAAAGGCTTACAAACTAATTCCTGTTTAGATTCAAGGGTTCTGCTCAAATCTACAGGATATACCATGTCACATATAGTATAAACATTGCAATATTTGATGGCTTCTAACTTCTTAACAGCATTTAGCTTACAAGTGGATTTTAGCATCTAAATTGAGTGTTCTAAAATTTTACTTCAAGCAAACACTTCTCTTTTCTCTCCAGTTTTTGAATATAAATAGAATTATAGACCAGTAAAGATCAATATACATACTAGAAAACAGGCAAATCCGTATTATGGGACACATGTATTCTGAAGTGCCTTTGCAATTCTAAATCCTCAGCTATCAATACAGTAGGAGTATCCTATATCCCCCTTGAGAGAACATTGAGAATTTTCTTCAGGAACAATACAGATACTCAAGGCAACATGTACCCAATTTAATATGTACTCAGAACCTGAACAGGGCATGAACCTGAAAGCCGGAGCTGGTGTTTACCATATGTCACAGGAACTTTAAAAATCTTGGTTTAAATTCAGTTGACTTACTAAAACAAATGGAAATTTCCTTTACTAGTGGTAGAAAATTAGAAATTAAGAGCGGTTAGAATCAAGACCGAAAAGCAAAAGCTGTGGAGATTAGTTCAGATTGCATTAGATTATGTTTTTAAGGTGTTTAAAATGAAAGTACATGCTAAAGGTTTGAATGTAGGCTTAAATGCTAGCTATTATGGAAATCTGAAGTTTGCTTGTCATACATGTGGGACACCTTCCTGTAATAAAAAGAAAATTTTATCAGGAAATTTATTTGAATTAATCTACTTAGATTATGTGTTCACACATAATTTCAGCATGCATAAGTGCATGAGAAAAAGCCGTACTGACAAACCTAGCCAAAACAGGCTTCTTCAAAAATTGGGAAAGCTCTTCACATAATGTGATAGAACTTAAATTGTGAACTTTTAAGTCACAAAAATGAAGAGCTCAAATCATTAATCTTTTTTTTTTTCCCTTATGCTTTTTCTGGTGACCTCCTCTATCTTAAATAATCTTGGTTACTCTATCTATAGACAGGAATACAAGAGTTCAGACATGATTAAAGGGTAGTACAATTGTGCCTGTCAGAAAAGTACTTTAAAAAATCTCAAACCAAAACAGTAACAAAATCTAACCACAAGATATAAATATCCATGAATAGCAACTGACTTACGTGGCCTTAAGCCACCAAAAAATAAAATATGTCTTACACACCAGAAAGATAATCCAACTTTTTTTCAGCTGTCTTGAAGTCTGAGAGTTTAGAAACTCATATATGGATTAAAAGAAGTTGTCCTGGAACAATTTAGAAGAGCTTTTTCTGTCCTGGGAGTCTTTCCAATTCTCTTCACCCTTGTAAATTCAGACTTCTGTTGTCCAATTTCTCACAAAAAATGTTTGTTCTCAGACATGCAAACTATTTTTTATACAACTTCCTGGTCACTGCAGTTGTAGATCTGATCCAGAGTCCCCTCAACTAATCCTACTGAGCTTAATTTTTAACTACTCAGTTGTTTGCCAACTTCCATAATTTACTACTTTACTTATGCACACTGCTTATGCAGCTTTTTAGTCTCACTCAACACTATCAACATGAGGACCTAATTCTCTGCAAGCTGCATGTATCATTCTGAATTTTGTTTACTCGCCCCTTTGAAAAAAAAGGACATCAAAACCAGCAGCCAAGTTTTGATTTGGAGGTTCAACCACAAATAGAATAAATTGTTTAAAATCTTTATTACTGCCCTTCTCAATTATGCGGGGCCTTGTATTCATCCAGCCAATTTTCAAACCATTCATTCCTTCAACGGTTTTCCTTTTCAGATTAAAGGTCCCTTTCTTATCTGATATTTTAATAAATAAGTAGCACTGAAATAGTTATAGAATAAAATACAATAACATCTCAGTCTTCTTTTAGATGAGGTAAATTAAATCCTTAAGTCTCTCACTCCCAAGCAATTTTTGCAGCTCTCAGAGAAGTTTGTAGTTGCTTACTACACTTTAGACAATGTTTAGATTCAGTCCCAAATATGCCAAAGTATCTGTAACAGTTACCCATAAAATTCAGAATTGTGATGAAACTCCACAATTTAACTTCAGCAACCCAGCTTGGAGCTTCATTACAAAAGATTCACCTTGTTCTAGCCATAATTATTATGGAAACTCCAAATTATGTGGCAACTTGAGAAAATGTGTATCCCTGTCCTATATATTGCATATACTCCCAATGCATTTACTCCTCATGGCTGCATGAAAGTAAGATAAAACACGCTACTAAGTTTATCTCCCCTCTTCCTGGTCATTTTCTCATCACAGCTTCTTTACTGTAAACACTTTTCCTCCTTATAATAGCTTCAAATACTCAATCTCATTTAAGGTCTTCTGCTCTTCCAAAGGGAGAAACGTCTCTAAGTCCAGCACGTATTAAATTCCAACCCCTTGGCTTGAATTTATAAAGAATCTCAGGACTCATTAGAGCTGCCAGGAATAGATTTAAATATATTGAGAAAGGTGTAATGGGAGAAGCTATAAAAGAAGTGTTGTTTTTGGTTAAATTTTTATACATTCGGCATTCATAATAATCCAATATAGTAAAATATGTGACTAGATTACCATAGTTTGCATGAGAATTTTGTGATCCAGTTCGAAAAGCACACAGGATAAAAAAGTTGCAAAAACTTCAAACATGCCTGAACGATTTTGTGAGGTTTATTATTATTTTACAACAAAAATATTAATTCTCCATGACTTTCAAATACAAGAGAGCAGTGCAATGAGAGGGGAAAAGAGGCATGAGAATCAGGCAACAGCAGCCACAATAGTGCAAGATCTTCCACTGTCATAAGACAAGTTCCATCATTTAAAAGAGTTCAAAGTCTTCCTTTGGCCTGTTTTAAACCTACCTGGTCTGCCCTTATTGCATAGAGAGAAGATAATAGATAATTCTGAATAAAAATCACAAGTAGAAATGGAAGTCTTTCTTGCATTTTAGATCTGAGCAGAGATGCAAAGAAAGTTATTTTGCTGAAGAAAGGAGAACTATGTGGGTGTTTCCACACTGGTCAGAAAAAGAAAAGATGTGATAAAAGTCATGGGAATTTATGTGAAAGCTTCTGCGAGGGAAAAGATATTCCACATCTAAAATGAAGCTGTGAAGTAATTAAATCTCTTACTAAATCTACCACACATAAAAAAAAAAAGTAAAAAATTAAAAATTGTGTGGTTAAATTGAATAATTGAATGCACGAGAAATAAGTCCCAGCTTCACATCTTTCAATTGTGTTCTGGTTTCCACACTTATACACTTTCTTCATGTAATCAGAGCTTTTGCTTGTCATGGTTGTCTGCTTATTCACACCGAAAATAGCAAAAAATAGCATGGAAACAAACCATTTATAAACACTTTCGTTGTACATAGCCATTAAGTAGTCATGCTTCTGGTTTTCCTGAAAGAATTTTTTCCAGAGTAACCTAAGACAACAACCATTCTGTTAAGCAGTATCTTAAATTAGTCAGGAAAACATATGGTGTGCCCTCCTATGGAGGCTATATTTTGGCTATAGCTTTCTGATCTAGGTTTTGGCATGAAATATCTGCCCAAGGACATACAAGGTCTTTACATGAAATATAACTTGTAATATGTTATCAATCATGATTTACAGCTGTGGATGATTAGATATTAGGTTTATCAGGGTTGAGTTTTTTATAATTTGGAGAAATATTTTTCTTATGTAAAACTCAAAGTAGTATAACATCTGTGTTGGGGGAAGGACACATTTTTCTGAGTCAGTGTTGGTGGGAGATGAACTACATAGGTGAGGTGAGTGGAAGCGGAGGGAATCCAAGGCATTCTAAAAAATATTCACACTTCATATATTATATTTTTTCATGTGAGCATGTTTACTTGTCTTTCCTTTCCATACAGCTGTAAGTTGGTTGCAGTGGCTTTCTCTAGCAAAACTGCTGCAACTGGGGAAGCATATGTACAGGTACTTAAGTAGAGATGTTAATTAATAATCTATTTCTTGTAAAAAACACAACACTATATTTCCAGTTTACAATATTATATTGTCCAACCTTTTCTTTCTCTAAAGGTAATCCCAATGCCTGTACATCTTCCCTGCTTGCTACAGCAATTAAATATCACAAGTGATTTTATTTTGTTTTCCAGTTGATGTGGTGGTGATTGGTCAAAGGTTAGACAAGAAGATCTTAGAGGCCTTTTCTAACTCAGATGATTCTTTGATTCTGTGATATGTAATTAGCTCCGCCCATTCTTTATCAAGGTGCATGTGGCAGCAAACATTATTTTCTGCTCAATTTCCAATTAGCCAGGGTAAGAACATAACTCCTGTTGATTGCTATAGAATGTTTCTATGAACTGGAACACATGCCGGAGTCATTATTACTTGCTTCTATGCTGATTTGTCAGTGCTTAACTGTGCAGGGTGATTGAAAAGATCATTTTCAATGCATCTATCAGAAAAGGATATGGCAGAATACATACATTCCTCAATGGAGTTGAGCATTTTGTACTCTAATATTAATCTTCACAAAATCTTTACAGTGGAACTAATACAAATGCTAAAATGTTTCTATTAGGTGCTCTGTGGTTTATTGTACAACAATTTTGAACCATAGTAGAGGCTACACTCGTAGCCAGACCATTCTTTCAGCTGTGCTTTAAAAGCAACCATGGCAAAAGCATTTGAGAAATTGGAGAAAGAGGAAACAAGACCTCTAGATTTCATTTGGAAGTATTCATCTGACATTTTCATGACTTTCCTGATTTGAGAAGGAGCTCAACTTGTCTCTTCTAGAAAGACAGAGAAAAAAGTCTCAAGTGCTAGTATCAGTCAAATATTCTGAGCTAAACAGTCAGCTTTAACTATGAGAAGAGGTGATAACATCTGCTTACATGAACACTTGGATGCTCCTATTTAATGCTTCAATACTATCTTAGTTTGTCAATGCTTGCGTATTCTGCCCATTAACCCCTGTCAGAATAAGCAAAAAGCATTGCCAGATGGCTGAATTAAAAGGGAAGTTTATATCTTCTGCTGCCTGTATGATGTATAAGCATATAATTATACACATAGACGCACCTATATATTATACACATATATATCAAATTTTTGCTGTTAACATTTATTTGCCATTTTTACTTTATTTAAATTTGTGTGAAGTTTACTGTAGGACCTTGGGATAGCTTAGTCTGGTGAGACATCTCATACACTGAAATTGCTATTTGGCTTATATACTTTGCAGTTCTGTAGTGCAATAATGCAACCCTTAAATCTCTTCAACATTCCACCTTGGGGCTTAATCCACTTCAATTGCATGCAGAGCGCTAATTGACATTGTCTGGTTTCATGACCTCAGTCAAATGTTTTACAATAATTAGAGCAAACAACACAAACTTGCAGCATAAGCATAATTTGTGTCACTATCATGAAGACTGGCTGTTGCCTTTTAGTCTTCTAGGACAATAGTGACAGATATTTTTATTCAGTAACTGTTTTTCAATTGCAACTGACTCTCCTCAGGTAGTGTTAAAACACTTTGTCCTTGTTTGATTTTTTTTTAAGTGTACTGTAACTAATGATATTTCTACATTCATGTAGCATATGCAAATGAATATCTGAAAGTTGTGTCTAGCTACTGCTGCTGTGAAGACAATTTTTGCACATAATTGATATGTTTAATGTACACCCATGACAGTCAGACCAGAATTGCTTAGCAGTGAACACTGAACAAGGTTTTTTCATGTGGTAGTTTCTTAACCAATAGCTTAAAGTATTGTGGTTTAAGCAGAGTAAGTTTAAAATTTGAAAAAGGCAGTTTGATAACAAAGTAATTTAATGAGGTTGTTGCATAAGGAGCAGACACCTCATTCCACTACCTCAAACTAAATGCTAAGGCATTTTCCTTAGAAAATAAATCCAACCATGCTGACGAGTTCTTCATCAACTTTGTGAGACTTTTGTCAACAGATGGAAAGGACAGTGAAGTAGATCCATGTTCAGTTTGAAAATCTACTGAACTATGTTTCATATCTGGCTTCTCCTGGTATTAAGCCTTTTAGTATTTTGACTTACAGTTACTAGTAAAAACACTTCAACTTTTCAAAAACAAGAGTTCTGAAAGTGTTTGTACTGAACTACTTCATTAGGTATTTCATCTATAATTCATTATCCAGCTAATTGTCCTGAGAGAAATTAGGATATATGTTAAAGTGTATTTTAGTAGGAGAGTCTACTTTATGTCAGGAGTGAATGCATTAGTCTTGTAAAAAATATTCTGTTTTACAATTGTCTTTTCTGTCTGCAATGAAGTAAAGCATATAAATTATATAGGACTTAAGAAATCCTGTTGTCAGTTGTTACAGTATTTTTGACTATAATACTATAGAATACTATTACTATAGAATGTGCATTCTATAGAAAAATTGAATTGTTTTCATTTAAGTTGTGCATTGAACTAATGCAGATCTGCAGTATTTCAGAGTTGCATTCTTGTAAGGTAGGTCAGGCTTATCTTGTAACATACTTGGACTAAAGCTGTAACATTACAAATGCACTTCTACTCAGCTCACCGCTTCAAATTACTGGTGGAGATAGGTGCTCCCTCTGGCCTTGGGCAGGTACAGTGTTGGCAGCTTGTCTCTGCCCACTTGAACTTGGTATTGTGGAGCATGTGCAGAGGAAACAGCAGTGAGATCCTGAACCAGCTCCAAAGTAATGATACATTTCAGCAGCTGGTTTCCTGCTTTTTTCCTGCAATGCTTAACTCTTCCTTAGAGGGAATTTAGGAGTCTGAAGTGACTGGAACATAACTAACCAGATTTGACTGGAAAAACTCATGCCAATGCGAGGTTTTTTCTCCTAGAGTTTACTAGGTACAAAGACTTGGTAAGAAATAAAAGTTACGTAATGGTCAAAGTAAAATTGCATAATGATCTAAGTTTCCAGTCTAGTGCAATTGCTTGAACTCTGAGAAGAGTTCCTTGTATTAGACATTTAGATCATAAGTGTTATTGCAAAGTATGAAGTAACTTTCTCTCCATAGTAAAGCTGCAGTCAATTGCAGAATATCTCCTCATCAGAGCCTAATACATCAGGAATTGTTTCTGGGTGCTGATAACTTTATGAAAATCACATATAGATAAATATTATGGAACACTACACAAATAGTTTATTTAATTAATATAGCAATTAGATAAAACAAAAAGGGAAAAATAAACGTGAAGTTTTACTGTGACTGGAAAGAGTACAGAACAGGTAGTTAGCAGATGAAGGGCAGGTATATTTTCCGCTCTCAGTCTGCTTCCTTCAGTTTGCCCTTCTTACCTCAACACACATCAGTCCTATGCTGATATTTCTTCCATTAACTTCAGTAACATTTTACAGTTACTGGTTTAACACATGAATCTGCCCCAATATGCACACATTTATGGATTAAGAATGTTCCTCTTCAGTTAGGATAAGTAAAATTCAGTCTACGCTAATACATGAGAGGTAGTGCACAGTCACTTTGAAGTCTACAGATGAGATGAAAGGAACTGACTTAGGAGCACCCAAGCAGAATGATTCAGGCAGTAAGCTAGATTGATATGGGTGGGATTAAAGAAGTAAAAATGGCTTTATAGGGGCATGAAATTTCTTATAGATAGAAGAGAAATAAAGATTCAGACCCCTCCTGCCAATATTGCATATATGGTATGCACACCCATCATAATGCTTGCATATGGCTAGACAAGTAACTTTCTTGGAGCTCCAAAGCTTCTCCACTCTGTGGTCACACCGCTCTCTTTCCTTTGAAATCAGGCTTGTATCTGCCCCTAATATTTGCATTGTCCAACTGTCCCATATTAACTTCAACATTTATGATTCGCAAGTGGTTTTGTCTTTTTCTTCACTGCCTCATAGTCCTCGTTACTGAGGAAGTAATCTACCACTTGAGAGAGAAATGTTGCAGGATCACTAGTGTCTACCAAACAGGAACAAGCTTAGATTAATTTGTATCCCTAATAGCATTAATGGGCCAAATAACTGAATGTCCTGCATTGCATCACTCAGTGAGACTCTACAGGAATGGGAAAGAGTAAGGTTGTAGATGGTATTACTGCTTCTTTCCTTCTTTATAGATCTGCACAACAGCTAGCCTTATTAGGAGTCGCATTGGGTTTTTCAGAGAGGAGTTGTGGTTTGTTTTTTTGTTTTTTTTTGTAAACAGAAATCTTGGACAAGCCATACACATGACATCCATACACTAGAGATCTAACTCTTTTTGAACTGCATAAGGGAAGCCAAAAAGGTAGCATACACAGAGAAAACTATCTAAGAACTGGGATTTGAAAGTTATAACTATTTTCCATATCTTATATTTACAGTGTGATGGATACTGCTTGCAAGATGATATGTGGCAAGATTACCCTTATATGCCCTAGGTCCTTGCCATAGACGATTTACAGACTAAAACCAGGCAGGCACAGTCACCAGACAAAGTTTAACAAAAGGAAGAAAGAAGTCCAAACAAGATTTAGCCATATCTTGCTAGTTCCCATACAGGACAAACTGACCCCTGTGACTTCGAAGTGTTAAGTTAGCTAAGAAACTGTTATCTATACCTTCTTATAAACCCCATTATTTTTATTTTAAATCCAATTTCACACCTCATCTTTCTGCCACTGACCCATTAACAAGATAACTTTGGTCTGGGGTACTGCACTACTGTCAGTGCATCTCTATTTATCATTCAAGGAAAAAAAAACAAGAACAGGCACACCCAGTGCATCAACAGATTTGGAACTGCTTTCGCTTTCCAAGAATAAGCTTGGCCTGTTTCTCATCTGAGGCACTCAACTGCTGATCAGCTTCATGGTTCGTGTTTCAGTCAGTAAATGCACCTTAGAGCAAATTAGTTGCACTTCAGTATTCATTTGGAAAGCATAATTTAGTAATAATAAAATTAAGGCAACCACCAATACGTAACTTTTTTACCTCTTTGTTGGATGATTCAGTATGTTCCCTATTCCCTTAACAGTACAGTGTGTATATTAGGATAGTTATAGG
This sequence comes from Cephalopterus ornatus, assembly GCA_013396775.1. NCBI lineage: Eukaryota > Metazoa > Chordata > Aves > Passeriformes > Cotingidae > Cephalopterus > Cephalopterus ornatus. The sequence goes on from VZRE01002385.1 coordinate 118,491, forward strand.
TTTCCTTGCAATCTTCCACAATGTCTTGGAAGGAAAGTATCCCTCCTGAAACAAAGGAAGTATTGTTTTGTTTTGGTTTTCTGTTTTGTTTTGTTCTGGTTGTTTTGTTTTGTGGGGGTTTTTGTGCTTGGTTTTTGGTTTTTGTTTTGTTTTGTTTGGTTGTTTGTTTTTTGTTGGTTTGGTTTGTTTTTTCCTATTTGTTTTTGTTGCTGTTATTGTTTGGTTTTTTTGGGTTTTGTTTGTGTTTGGGTTTTTTTTCATTATTCAAAATAGAAGCGCTCCCACATAGCAAAGTAAAAGAAGCATAATAAACACCATTTGGAGGCTACTTCAGTACAGTTCAATTTAATACAGAAAAGCCCATTTTGAAGTTGAATTAAAATCTGTATGGAGCAGAAAAGTCTGATGCAGTCAGTCACTAGTAACAGGAAGCAAAGGTGAATGGAATTACTTCTAGTGCAAATTTCACAATGCGTGCCTATTTAAATGAAATTTCATGTTATAACATGTTTAACAGTTAATAATTTACATGTAGTTAGAGTGACTGCATCACTAGAGGTATGTCCCTGAAGTAGCTGAGAGGAGGCAGGCAAAGCACCAATAATGCTATCCAGAAATATCAGTACACTCTTGAACATTATAGATAATGCTATGCCTATACCATACTACGTGGCATAAACAGTCTGAAAGTCCTGTAATCCTTTAGTTTACTTAAGTTAACCCTGAATGTACCTGACAGATGATAAATATCATATTTTAGACCTTTACTGTTTTTCACTAGGCAGATGTGTGACAGTAGAAATAACCGAATTTTTTAAGAAATGATCTTGTAATAGACATTGAAACTGAAGTGCTTTGTAAAGGGAACCTTAAAAGACAAGGGTCTGTCCCCTGAAATGACTCTGCAGTTCATAATTCTACCTTACTAGCTCTGTTCCATTTTATTTGGACAGGTATATATACAAAATTTTTTGTAATTGTCAAAGACTTGAAGCCCTGAACCTGATATTTGCACAATACAATTTTATATTAAGATTTGTTTAAAAAAGTATAAAGAGATACTGGAAAGCAGTGCTGTGGAAAGGGACCTGGATGTCCTGGTCAATGGCAAGCTGAATATGAGTCAGCAGTGCCCTGGAAGTCAGGAGGGCCAACCGTGTCCTGGGGGGCATCAGCCAAAGCATCACCAGCTGCGCAAGGCAGGATATTGTCCTGCTCTGCTCTGCACTGGTGTGGCCTCACCTTGAATATTGTGAGCAGTTTTGGGCACCACAATATAAGAAAGATATTAAGCTCTTAGAGAGTGTCCAAAGGAGGGCAATGAAGATGGTGAAGGGCCTTGAGGGGAAGCCACTTGTTGTGTTCAGCCTGGAGGAGACTGAAGGAAGACCTCATTGCAGTCTACAACTCCCTCATGAGGGGAAGAGAAGGGGCAGACACTGATCCCTTCTTTTTAGTGGTCAGTGGCAGAACCCAAGGCAATGGCCTGAAATTGTGTCAGGGGAGGTTTAGGTTGGATATTAGCAAAGGTTCTTCATCCAGGAGGTGGTTGGGCTCTAGAACAGATACCCCAAGAGAAGTGGTCACAGCACCAAGCCTGACAGAGTTCAAGCAGTGTTTGGATGATACTCTCAGGCCCATGGTGAAACTCTTGGGGATGGTCCTGTGCAGGGCTAAGAGTTGGACTTCATGATCCTTGTGTGTCCCTTTGAACACAGCATATTCTGTGATTCTGTAAAATTATGCTAGAACATGTTTGTTTGTTGGCTTGAATATGTTACAGTCAAATATTAAGTTGAATTATTTACAAAAATATCAGCATATGAAAAAGCCCTTAAGAATGAAACAAAAGACTTCTGTAAAATGTGAACAAATACAACAAATAGTTATGATGACAGTGGTAAAAAACTACAACTAAAATTTGTGGACTTAGAACTATTACTCACGGAGTAAGAAATAAGTACTCTCAAAGGTTTTCTTCAAAGTCCTTGTCACTTTCACAACATAAAACATACAAATAGAAAGGAATAAACCCACAAACAACAATAGTAACCATATCTAAGCCTCAATGTACCAGTACTTTTCTCTGAGCTTCGGGTTCTAGCTCATTTTTTCCTTTCTCTAGTCCAGTTGCTCAGACTTGTTCTTCTGTGTTTAGGCTGCTCAATTCTTTTTTTCTGCTTTGGCTACAGACATACAGCACCCCAACCAATGCTGGGGTCCTGAATTTTTTCTATGTGCCACTAAGGAACCTGCCTTAAACCTAGTTCTTTAACTGTTGCTTAAGGCCTTTCCTTGTAGCTATATTGTGATGATTACTTCTGCTCCACCTAAGTGATTTCTCAACAAAGAGCAGTGGCTAGGCCTGCAAAATTCACAGCAGCTGTGTGAAAACTTCCATACTATTTTCTGAATATGAAAGTGTATTTCCATTTAAAATAGAGGTGAATTCACATTGATAGATTAACAAAATCCCTCAGCAACCACCAAGCTACTAAAAGGAAAGTAACAGAAAGAAACTTGGGAAAATAATATCCCTAAATTATATTCTTAATAATTATAATTAATTTAAATTTTCAAGTAATAAAACAATAGAATAAAAGATTATTATATTTGACACTCATCATCCAGGGGAAAAGAAATGAAGGATTCAAACTAGTGCTGTGTCCCTTTAAACTATAGTCAACTAGCCTTTGAAAGACTAAGGACAATGATAAAAGTTCCCCATTCAGTCTGGGTATACAACCTTTTTAACAGGTTTTCAGTAAGCATTTCCAAAGAGTTATAAATCATAACATATCCAATTGCTCTTAACCTTTTTAATGAAATCTTTCTGACTTTCCAGAACTTAGCTCCTCAGATATAATGAAGTTTAGGATAGAAGAATATTAATATAGTCACCTGTACTTTATACTCAGTGAGAAAAGGATCAAGTTCTTCAGTTTTTCAATTCTTTCTTCCTTTCCTATCCTCAAATCAAAGCAAACTGGTTTGAAAGTTGCATTGTGGCATTCATGTGTGGAATATGATTTGAGACATGAATTAGTCACAAGAGCTTTACAAGTTTTACCAGGCATTGGTACATTGGCATACTAAACATTACTTTTCAAAGCTCCCTGAATAACACTTGATGTTTTTTTCTGACAAATCAGAAGTCATTCCTTTAGAAAATCACATCAATACCAAGTATATTAAACAACACCTATGAAATGCAGAATTCAGTTGATCATGCCTATTATAACACATTTAGTAGCTGTTGTTATACCATTCTTAAAAAGGTAGCTGTGGGAGCAGCTAAGCACTGATATGTTTACAGCTCTGCTCACTTCTTAACTACACGGGCTGGTTTAGGCAATTGCACATTGATTGCAGAAATACTGGCAGGTGGTTTGCCTGATTAGGCTGAGAGGTGTCATAACCTTCATAAAAGGCTGTCAGACACCTGAAACAGAAATATCTCCAGAGTTGAGGTTAGCAGAGGTGACAAATCTTATGCCATTGGAATTGAAGTTCAAGTTTAGCACTAGGCATTAAATTTGGAAAACGACACCATGATCATATAGAGACTTGAGTTGCTGTAATACAGTCCCTTATAGAAAGTGACAATGTTTGCGATTAAACAACCTCTCATGTCTTGTTGCTTTTTCGAAACTGTGTTCGAACTCATAAGCAAGTTACCAAAGTCACACAGCTGTCACAGATGACCATTAACTAACCTGATGCAGCCTTTCAGCTGAATTTAATGTGTGCTTTGATCTTGTCACCTGCTGATTCAAAAAGAGTTTTCTGTTAATGAGGAGGGAGGTCTTGACCTTTTTATATTGAATTTAACATTAATATATTTTCTTTGAAAATAGATACAACTTCTGAAAAAACATCCAGTGGTTGGAAGCAGTAACTTTTAAGGGAATAATTTTTTTTTTTGTTAAGGTGAGGCTTTCAGAGTGCTTTTGAATTAAATCTCAACATTGTGATGCATTCTTTTTGTAAAAGTGAGAATGATAGGAATCACCAGGAAAAGATCATTTCACAAGATTTTACAGACAATGATGCAGAAAGCTGGAAGAAATTTAATAAACCTTATGGAAACAGAGAGAAAAGAAAAAAATTAACTTCAACTATTTTAGACTATACAAAAACTTTTGAATATAGATAAATGCATCCTTCTTCAAGCTAAACTACATTTGCAGTAATGGTATTTACTTACTAGTTCTTTAAAAAAAACCTAATTCATTATTAAGAGATGATAAATCTGAAAGATTTAAATAGATTATATGTAGTTTATAAAGATTTATAAATTCTGAGATCAACTTTGAATTAAATATTCGCTTTTAGGAGGCTATTGTATATACTTGCTTTCCCTTGAAATGAAGACTGTGTTTCCCCAATGAATGGACTTTTCGTATTTACTCATTCTTTTTATTTTGTTATTACTTGTTTCTTAAATAAACATTCTGAGGTTATTTTATATTTTAATCCCCTTCAGTGTTTGTTAACTGCTTCTATTATGGTATTCTTAGACTGAATAGTTGTTGCACCTAATTGGTCTAAAATATGCAATGTTACAAGACTGCCAAACCAGACAAGCAAGAATTAAACAATGTTAAGTAATTTTGAGTTATTTAAGTAGTTAAACGTATGTTTGTGTATCTGTGTGAGCAAGATCCAGTAGTTATTAAGTTACTTCTGGTTTTGGCATTCAGCCTCTAACACACTTCCTTCCTTGCAGGTTGGATTTATTTTTTGCTATTTTAATGATGAAGTTTAACACAATAGAAAGTGTTCAAATCTTCCTAAATTTCCTGAAACTTATAAGAGCTCACTATTTTTTTTTTTCTGCCAAGCTTCTGTGAGCCAAGATGAATGGGAATATATGATCCTTGGCAGTAGACAAAAAGATGGGAAGTTGCTGTTAAGCTCTCTGAATGAGAATCCAAACTGTATTACAATACACTGTAGAATGAACTTAAATCGATCTGTTCATTTGGATTGCATCAATGTGACCATGAACAGTATTTTATGGATGAAATTTCCATGGCTCTGTGTTACATACTGTGTGGTTTTATCCTTCAAGTTTAGTTTATATAGCATGAAGGTAAAGCAGAGGTGAAAAAAGAATAATTGTTTGCTCTCTTCTAACATGTAAAGTGAGAAGCATCAAAAAGCAAGCTTGATTCAAAGAAAGTCGTATAATTTCTTTCACCAGTTGAAGTTAATCTAAAGGATGAAAAACGTTTTAAAAATGGACTGACAAACCCATAGAAGAAAAAAATCATAAAGCATCTTGAAATAAAATAGTATGATTTCTGTTTTAGGATGTCAAAGGGCAAGTTGCTGGCCAGTAGAACAGCATATTGAGGAACAAATATGTAAAGCATAGATATGTGCTTTCTTGTATATGCTCTTCTCTAAATATGCATAAATTGCCACACAGATCTCAGTAACATGGACTTTTGGTGTGGTCACATTTGCTATGTATAGGACAAGACCAGGAATGTGTTTTAAAGTGCATTCTTTTTCCTTACAAGTAAAAGACTACTATATGAAAACCATATTTATTTTGTTGGCAGTTGATGTAAGTCTGAGAAACAATACTATAAATGTGCTAGCAGAAAGTCTAATATTAAGACCTGTTGGTGGTAAACATGATTCTGTATTCCCTTTGGCTATCTTTTGAGGGTAGAATACATAAAGAATAAAGAAGAAGATAGTATCCGATCATCTATGAGACTGTATAAGTTTGAGACTTCATTGGTATATATGTATTGCATATCAACTTGGTTGTATGATATGCAACATCAAGATGCATCTATAGTCAAATTTTTTTCATTTTTGAAAATAAAAGAAAATGGGAACCTCTAGTGAAAATGTTTGCTGTTTGTGCTAAAAACTGCCCGGTGCAGCAGTGGACAGAAATTTGCTGATCATCCAACTGAAAATAAACTGCAAAACACAACACCCCGCAAAAAATTAGCAAGAGTTACATTGGAGTCTGTCTCCTGGTATAAGAGGAAAACTACATGCTGAGGGCCTGGATGGTCTAGATTAGGAGTCTGTTAGAAAGCACGGTGGCTTTGCTCTGATTTGTTTTGTTTTCTTTTCTTTTTCCTGAGGTCATAAGCTTGTGAATCCTACATATCTGACATGTAAAGCCAAAAGACTCTCCAGTCCACTGATCTGATTTTGGGCAAGCTTATTTATTTATTATTTTAACAGCTGCTTCAGAAACTCCCAGGGAACCTGAGACTGTGGTTTAAACTCTGTTTTGTAAATCTGGGCTGAACATCCCAAAGCAGACAACATATGTTCTCAATATTCCGGATGCTCTGTGTTACTGCCTGCTTTGCTTGGTAAATACAGCTCTTTGAAAAAAAATTGTGAGAGATTGATCATACGAAGGTTTTACAGGATGGCAAAGTAACATAACCTAAATCAATTTTGTGCACTTATATAATTAGCAAATTAAATCTATTTATAAAGGTGTTCCTGTCATGACATTTTTTCAAATGACTCTATGTCAAAAAAATTCCATTAAAAATTCTTCTGCTATACTTGAATTGGTATCTTTATCAAAAATCTTCTGTTTGGCTGCATTATATACTCTATTTCCCATTTACATTGGACTCCATTTTCACTGTGGTCTATTATAAACATTTTTCTTTGTTACAAACACTTTGTTTGGCTCTTTGATGGCTCTTTCAAAAAGCAGGATAACATTTTAGAATGACTGCCAATTCTTAGTGTAGGGTACACTCACAGATGTATGGATTGAGGAGGGAATGGTAAGGCCCACAGTACAGGTGAGTAGAATTCAGTTTAGCCTTTGCTGTCCTAAAATCTTTATTTTAGCTAAATGAGAATCAGGACTTCATAAATATACAGGTTGGATCCTTATTGGACAATTATAAATCCATACTTCCTTGGCTTACTTTTTCAAATATATATCTGGTGTCCTAGAAATCTATATTGCTGTTTTCAAAGAAGCCACAGATGACTCACTAAACAGTCTATCACTTCTTCCTTTTCCTTTACATAAGGGAAGTGAGCTCCTGTGCTTTATTATGCAAAAATACAACTGAAGGTACATTCAGAGCTCTTGCAGCATTCTGATATCATCATATTATTCTTATTTCTTCCTTCATCCGTAGAACTTGAGGTTTAAATGCAGGACAAAAGAGTGCAAAAGGGACCATTTAAAAATTTATCTGTCAGGCAGTGGGGTAGAGATAGGTTTGTAATGCTTGATTTGTCTGCATTATTTACATATCCTAACAATGTGCAGGACAGCGGGGGGCAACAGGAAACTGAAGGGGTTGAGAGTGCACTGCTCACATTGCTTCCTTCAGCACATTCCACTTGGGAAGAACAATGAAAGCCTTTTGGAAGATTTAGTAACTGACTTGTAGAAGAAAAATATCAAAACATGCTAGAGGCATGAGAAGACAGACATCCAGGGAGAAAGTGCAAATATGCCTTTTATGTGTTGTCTTGCTAGACAGTGAAGGCTCAGCACGCTCCGTCATATGTTCATGGAGGGACCTGGTATTTCTCGTACAAGATCAAATGATTCAGATAGCTGCAAAATGTTTTATATCCAACTTAAAGCAAGTTACTCCTTTGACAGGTCCAGTTGTAGTTCATGAAACTTGTTCTTCGGTCTAGAATGAATTCTTTAGCTAAATGTTTAAATAAAGAAGATGGGCTTGATCCTGCAGGGTTTTTAGTAGCAGTAATTCCTTCAGCCTCAGAAGCTCCTCCTCTGACAGTTGTGCTGGTTGTCAAGGCAGCAGAAACAAATCCTTTGTCTTAAGTACAAAACAAACAGAAGGTGATTGATTGAAAACAATGCTCTTTAATATAATTCTTCTTGTAGTACCATACAATTGGACAATTTTTATTTTTTTTTAAGTGACTATGGATACTTAAGGAATCCTCTTTTCAAAGCACTTATTTACCTGAACCTACTCTGATTAATAGTTTAGTCTGGTAATTTTGTGCTAGCAGGGACCAGTTATTTTATGTGTCATTATCAGTAGATAGTAAGTATATAAAAGGATTTTTCTGGTTTTAAAAATAGAAAAGAAGGCCCAAAATACATAGAACTACTAGATTTCTGAGTTACGATAAAATCAGAGTGAACTGTGAAATTGAGATATAAATCTATACCTCTAAGCAGAAAAGATTTGGATTAGGCCTGCTTACTTCAGAATGATTCTTCCTCTGATTGTGGTTGTACTTAATGTTTAATATGCACATTCACATTATGTAGCTATTTGTACACTGACATATGTATACACTGTGACATTGCTTAAAAGACTCACACCTGAGAAGGAACAGAACAATCTGACATTACTTTGGGTACATATACACCAAGACTCCGCTCTGTTGTTACTTGTCCTTGTTTTCCTCTTGCATTAGCTCATTGACGCTGCTAAAGTTCATCAATACTTTCTACCTTCCTACACTGGACTGTGTATTTCTTGTTCCCTTCCTTCTTTACATTTTGTGGAAATGAGAAGAAATTGTGGCTAGAGTCAATAACTAACATGAGTACTGAATCTGGCTACTTCATTGCCATTTGGAAACTCTGCTGTTCTGGTAGGTTCTTTAGCTGTCTGTACAAGGTACACTGGAATGAGATTCCAAACAGGTGGAATTGTCTAAACTTTGTATTCATAAAGAATCTGAAATATGCTGAGACACAGGATGCCAGACTTCAGAAGCCTCCACTTGGAACTAACAGCATGGAAAACTCTCCCTAAGAAATGAGAAAGGCTAATGATGTTTCTAAATTATTTAATGATACCAGTGAGAAGTAGTGCATGTAAAAGTTGAATGGCTGATGTATTAAAATTTATGCAATGTAAAACAATCTTTGGTTGTATTTAGATCTCATTGGGTTTTTTTTGTTTTGTTTTTTTTTTTTTTAATAATTGTGCCAGTAGTTCTGTACATCTTCAGTACATTTTCATTGACCACATCTTTTTTATTTTACTACACTATTCAAATGAAAACTTGAAATCCTAAAGCTGACTAAAGGAAATTAAATATTATGCTCTGGACCTGACTGGAGGCATATAATCTGAGTCTTACTCTTCACTGTAAATGATCAAAAGCTTTAATTAGATTTGTTTTCTGGATGAATTGAATCAACAAGATTAAAAAAACAAACAACAAAAAGAACAAACAAAGCCCCAAACAAACAAAACCAACAACAAACAATTTTCCTCTTCTACCTTTTCTTGATGCTCTTACTGTAGTAGTTTTTACATTTTTAATTTGTAAGTTTTTGTAAATTAATCACATATTTTTCCTACTTGTTTTTCTACTCTACATGTGTAGCCAACCAAATTTATCAACATATAAAATGCATAACTAGCAAATCATATATTTTGTCTGTATTTTATTCATTAGCTTTTCACCTAAACATCTAATTGATTATTTCTCTAAACAGTAAAGAATTTAAATACAACATAGAGCTCTGCATAAAGCATTTTTAGGAATCTTTTTTCATACTAAGGTCCTGTAGAAGAAGTCTATATAATCAGCAAAAAAATTGTAATCAAACCTGAACTTGCTTAATGAAGTGGGAAGCTGTCTTCAGAGATCTAAACCCTTTACTGACCATCAGATTTTATTTATAATAATGGAGCCACAATTTGATTTTTTTTTCCCTTGAGCTTTGCTATAATATATAGATGTAGACAGAGAGGTGATTTCTAAAGTTATTCTGGATATACAACACAAGAAGATGCCTTTGGGAGATATTTTTCTCTGCTGAATGGGGTAGTTGTTTCACATTTCATAAACAGAGTAGAATATGAAATTGATATATGACTGAAAATGAAATTCTGAAAAATTTGTATGAAATTTTTAAAAAATCTGACTTTGAAGTTCACTTACTAGTTTCAGATGCTTCAAGTTCATTAATCCCTTAAAAATACTATTTTTGAGTGAGTTTTCATTAATTTTTTTTTCGCAGTATAAAGATAAGGTTCCATTATTTTTACATCACTTTACAGAAGTTTCATTACTCTTTGCTTATGTATAGTTATGTTATTATTCAATAGCTAACCATTTATCTCTCATTTACACCAGTGGCATTTCAAACCAGGGAAACTAGAAACTTCGTCTCTTGGTTATTTCAGTCTTATTCATGTGCGGTTTACTTGAATTTCTACTGTAATCTATCTAACGATTCAGATGAATGGTCATGTAATTTGGGGGGAAAAAAAAAAGATAGTTTCCTTTGAAGAACTTTATTCTTCCAGTTTACAGCACAGTTGATGTGTTCAAGTTTATTCGCTCTCTTTACAATAAGGTCTCAAACTGTGGCATGCTAGAGGATCAAGCTGGCACATCTGCAGTTAGGCACTATGAACAATAAAACATTCATATCTGCTTGCTTCTAGCTGACAAACCAAGGAAATGAAACCAGTACTCGTCCCACTGTGGATCTCCACTCCAGTTTCCCTTTGCCCTCTTTTGAAAACACTTTCAATTGAGAAATACATAAATTATTGTTGATTTAGGCACAGAATAAAGCAATAAAATGTTCAACTCAGCAACTCTAGTCTCCTTTCTGCTCAGTTTTATACATATGTCCTGAGTTTCACTGAATAACAAGTTCTAAGCCTCAAAAGAAAACTCCATTGTAATCAATTTTTCTTTTGAAGTAGGTAAAACAAGTCATATGAGCTCCATGTCACAAGTGACTGGTCTTTGTACATTCACAAAACTACTTAATGTTTTTTTCATTTTCATCAGACTTGCTCATGAAAATTTTAATAGTTGATGAATATCCCAATATTATTTAAGACAGCAAATAATTTGGTTTCTATGACAATAAAACCCTAAATTTTCCAAACTATCTCAAAACAATACACTTGGAGATGTGCAGAAAGCTCTGGAAGCTAGAATTTTGGTTTTTTACACTCTTATCTAAAGAGAAATTGATAGTTTCTCACTGTTTAAGTACTCTCTCTTTATATATATATATAAAATTGCTTTCCCACAACCTTATGCCTAATTTATCTTCTGTATCAGTTACTGATCGTTGTGATAAGCAGATCAAGCCATGATTCAAAGCAGGTTATGTATTCTGATTCATAGTCAAAATTAGAAATTCAAAGATGAAATGCTTTAGTTTTGTATTTTCCAAGGCTAATATTATTGTTCTGTGAGATACAGACAAAAATATGTCCTTCTGTAGTTTACTGCTCTCACCTTTGAAAAGTAATGTTGTTAAGGACAACATTTTAAATTAAAATCTAGATTTTGCTTTCAAACATCCTACTACGCAATTTGGGTTTTGAGTACTGCATTTCCTCCCTATACAGAGTGGATAGACAGAGCAAAGGAAGTGCAGCAAAAGCAATCTGTTTCTACTGTATATATAAAAATTGTGTTTCTATGTGTTCATAATATAGACTGTCTTTTTGTTGAATTTCCTTTGATTCATTTACACTAATTGGTAAAAAATGAGAATCATGGTTCAGTTTCAACAGTGCTTTAAAGTACTTTACCTTTCACAACAGTGTGTGTAGATTTTAAGAATTGTTATGGAATGTGAAATTCCCACCTCTTCCACAGAGCCACAGTATTTGCTTCGTTTTTTCCTTCTAAAGCTTTTTGCGGTTATTTCTATCCTCGTCTTTATAGTGTATAGCACAGTTTTTCTAAAGGAAGAACTCTTCCTAAACCATGACTACCATTTCCAATCAGCCACTGATGATGAATTCTAAATAATTAAAAAAAAATCAAGACTAAACTGAGGTGTATTCACACTTTATATATATCAACATATGTATAAGTGATATTGTGTAAGAATACAAAATAAAAATTTCAAAAGGCAAAATTTTTCTTCCACATTTTAGCTGCTATGTATCCCAGCACGAGCTGTGATTTCCAAACAATTAGAAAGTTGAGGCCTATCACATTTATTTACACTATTCTTTTCTATCATTATATGTGTATGCAGTATATACAAAGAGTAGATGTATAAGTTTAGAAGAGATAAGCATATTTGAACTGATATTGTTAATACAAAGAGTGCACAGCAACTGCCTGAATGCATTTTTAAATCCTTGAAGCAATTTATATGGCTTAAAAGACTAAAAAGGTGTGACATTTAAGAGATTCAATTTAACCATAAACAAATGTATTTAACTACACAGTTTCTAAAATGTCTTTTATGCATAATGTGCTAAGGATCTGTAATATGCACAGAAAATGTTTAAAAGTAATTTGATACCACTGAGCAACTTTGGCTCCTGTCATTCTTTAATGGCATAGGGGAAAAAGAGGAAATCAGACTTATAACATTACGAACTTTTAATTACATATTTATTATTCCTCACCATGAACAAATTTGTCATGCTTGTGGATGTGTGGTAGGACAACTATTTTATACTATAAACTATGCTAATTTTTTGGGGTCAAATGAGAATGGATCATGAAAACAACATCAGAGGTGTTAAAACTGACCCCAAGTCTGCTTTATTCTTTGCTTTTTGCAAAGATTTAGTCAAGTAGATATAGTATCAAATAAGAGGAAAAGGAAAGGACATTCCTTTTCTATTACACAATAGTGTGAACTGGAGTTCACTGTGAAATATATAATTAATTCAAATAGTGGATTTTATTTTTTCTTAATATACCATGCAACTTAGATCTAAGAATTGTTCTTCTGCTCTTCTTCTTGTTTATTATTTACATTTAAAATAGATGAAAGTTAGTGATATGTTACTGGTAAGATGTTACTGATTTAAACATGTGATTTGGCTGTTAATAATTAACAGAAAGTTGAATCTGAGTCAGCAGTGCCCTGGCAGCCAGGAGGGCCAACTTTGTCCGGGGGGGCATCAGGCAAAACATCATCAGCTGGGCAAGGGAGTGGATTGTCCTGCTCTGCTCTGCACTGGTGTGACATCACCTTGAATATTGTGTGCAGTTTTGAGCACCACAATATAAGAAATATATTAAGGTCTTAGAGAGTGTCCAAAGGAGGACAAAGAAGATGGTGAAGGGCCTTGAAGGGAAGCTGTATGAAGAACAACTGAGGTCACTTATGTGTTCAGCTTGGAGAAGAGGAGACTGAAGGGAGGCCTCATTGCAATCTACAACTTTCTCATGAGGGAAAGAAGAGGGAAAGGCACTGATCTCTTCTTCTCTTTAGTGACCAGTGAAAGGACCCGAGGGAATGGCCTGAAGTTGTGTTGGGGGAGGGTTAGGTTAGATATTAGGAAAAGGTTTTTCACTCAGAGGGTGGTTGGGCACCGGAACAGATCCCCCAAGAGAAGTGGTCACAGTACCAAACCTGACAGAGATCAAGAAGAGTTTGGATAGTGCTGGAATCCAGACAAATAGATTCACACATTTTTTAGCCATTGAGTTACTTGTGTAACTTTGCTTTACTCTCATCTGTATCATCCATTGTTTCAGAGGTGATACATGTCAACTTAGTAATAAAAATAAAGCAAACAATAGAGAGTTTGCACTTCAAAACGTCTTCCTTTTTCATTGCCCTCTGTAGTGAGAGCGCTTGAATTGCTCAGCTCTCACAACTGACCCGCAGAGTTCTGCTGCTGAAGAGCTCTAAATCAGCCACTAACACTGAGCATTTTAGGCCACACTTCTCTGGCCATACCTATCTGTGGCACAGATAAGAGCTTGCTTCTTCCAGATGACATATCTTCAGTTCAGACAACTTCTCCTAATTTTTGGAGGTGAATTTTATGGTAATTGTGAATCCTTTTTTTTACAAGATACCTAAATATGACATATAGAAAATTATTCCTTGTAAACTGTATGTTTATGAATTCTGATATAACTTAATACTATAAATCTCATTTTCAGTATAATATCATGTGGAAATGAATTCCACAGGTTCTTTAGTCATTGTTTGAAAAACAGTTAGAAAGTACATAAGAAGATTATTTATATTCTTTGGGTTCTTAACAGATTCTTGCTCTCCCTTAGTTAATTACACTTTTGAATAAATAAAATTTATCATTTACATGTATCATTGAAAAATTGTGTTTCACATGATTTTCCTAACAGGTCTTCAAAAATCTACCTGCTTCTTCCTTTCATTGTAACATATAACAAAAATACATGCCAATTTGATATAATAACCTGCCATATGTTTACATAACCGAATTAAAATACACAAAAAATCAAGGCTTTCACAGTCTTTCCCTAATCCTTAATATTCCTTCTTTTCGGTCTTCCCTTAAAACTCAGCGTTGTGTGCTGAGCAGAATTTTTATTTAACTCTCACACTGAACCTGTTTTGTTGTGGTTTTCTTTCTTGGATTGTCACAATAGTGAGAGATGTTCACTTTGTTTTTAATCAATACCTGGAGAGCAATAATAAAATTACCGAAAAGCATGATGAATGTTTGAGTGTTTTGTGTGACAGGCCAAAGTTAATAAACCAGAGTTCTTTTTTCTATCAGCTTTGACAAACATGTTCAGACTGGCTGATACTCTTAAGGTAGTTCCTCAGCCCTACAGTCTCAGAAACAGATGCTATATCAAAACTGAGATGAATGACTTGAGATTTGGCACATTAAAATTTCCAAATATTGACAATTTAAAAGTGAACATAGAAAGTTCAAAATTTTATAACGCTGATATGAAGAAACTCTGGGAAGGATTGTTTCTTTTCCCTCATCTAAAGAACAGAGTGGGAATTTTCTTCAAAATACTGTCATCAGGTTTTGTATAGTAACAGCATAATCCGTTTCTAAGGTGGAGGGAGGTATGATGTCTTTGTGGCAAAGTTTGCAAGTAGAAAGACAATAAACAGATTCGAAACAGAGGCATTACTTCTGCCTTCTTTACTGGACTGTTTCTCCTAATGATTGTGCTCTCTCCTCAGCAACATCTAGCACCAGATTTATCTTATTTATAGGAGTCGTAGTTAGCTTGGGACATGATATAAACTACACCTCTTAAAGGGAAGAAAGACCATGCAAAATCTACTACAGTAAACAAGATGTCTGAAGTTTAAGTAGAGGGAATGAGGAGATAGAATTAGAGGGACTTCAAGCTTGGTTTTTTGATGATGACACTTGGTAACATTTTTTCAGCTTAAAGACAGTTTATTAGTTTTTCATTTATTGTTAAGTTCCAGGCCTGAATAAGAGCAAAAATCTGAAAGTTAGATATCTCCAACAGCCAAAACTAAAGATAACCTTTGCCTTAAATTGATGCAAGGTTTGATCTCTTTATGAGACTGACAAAATCAGTCCCCAAAATAATAGATCACAAATCTTCTATCCTTACGTCTTTCTCTCATCTTAACCATTATATTAATCTCAGATTTGTTCTAATTACAGCAAGTAGACACTCCACATGCCTCATTCCCTGAAACCTACAAAGCTCTTTAAAATAACAATAATATTATCACTAGAGACTTTATTAGTGCATGGGCCAGAGACAATAAGGTAAAACAAAGTTATAAAAAATCTGGTTGGGAAGTTTTGATTCTCTGTCCGGTGCCAATAAATCACTGTAAGAGTTAAAAAGTTTTTTGGGTTACAGTCTCCCTCAACAAATTTTAGGGAATAAATTTTTAGGAATTAACTTCTAGTCCAAGTGAATTTATAGCTTTTCTTTGTAGTCAGTAGGGATACACAGGCACATCCTAAAGGCAATTCATTAAACTTCTTTGAAATATATGTACTCATAAGTAGTATGAAATCCTCAGTGCAGTTTCCTGTTTTTCTGTCTTAAGTGTAAAATGAACTTAAATTGATCATCCACCCAGAATTTATCACAGAATATGCTGAGTTGGAAGGGATCCACAAGGACCATCGGGTCCAACTCTTAACCCTGCACAGGACCATCCCCAAGAGTCACACCATGAGCCTGAGATTTTCCTCCAAACACTTCTTGAACTCTGTCAGGCTTGGTGCTGTGATCACTTCCCTGGGGAGCCTGTTCCAGTGCCCAACCACCCTCTTGGGAAGAGAACCTCTTCATAACATCCAATCTTATTCTCCCCTGACACAACTTCAGGCCTAATTCTATCTAGAAGCTTATAGTTTCTGGATATATAGCTTCTATATTTTTGTCCATCTAAAAGGAGGCAAAATTAAGCACAGGCAAGCTTAGTACCCATTGCAGAAATATTTGGAAGTGCCAATATAAAAGTGCGCTATGGATTCCAAAGCCTTCAGCCTTTCTGTGTGAAAGAGAAACTGAGGCGCCTCTCTATTTCAGAATCTGCCCTGTGATATAACCTGCACTTTGTAGTTCTGTACTTCAGAATCTAATTACCTAAACTTCTAATAAACAGGACCTGGAATACCCATAGATGACAACAAGGTTAAAGTTTACTTCTGTATCCAAATAAAGTTTGGAAACCCTGTATCTCTGAAGTTGCTTCTCTCCTGCTGAAATGTGCTGTGGTAAGTTTTCATCCCTTCTGTTCTCTGGAACTCAACATAACAGACTATATTCTGCAGGTAGTTGACGTTTAAAGGAGCAGGCAGTATGTTATTTGCTGTAACTGCCACATCTGTAACCAAAATCAATACTCATGCTTATCTAGTCCTCTTTCAAAAGACCTCTTTATTTATAGGTGATAAAATTCGGCACTAGGTTTAAAAGGCTGTGAATCTCAAACTTAATTAAAGCATCTGTTTATCATCAAACATAACAAGCCATAAATTATATAGATCTTTCAGTTTATTTTGCACTACAAACATGTCACTTTGATCGATATGGATTTGGCTTCTCTAGTGTACAGGAATAGTCTTGAAAGTGACAGCTCACATTTTTTTTCACTACAACAGTAGGAAAAGTTGATGAATATTTGTCAAGCATGATTGACTGGGGGGAGATTTTCAAAGGCACAGGTGCCTGATGCCTATTAGCTATCAGCGGAATGTAGGTGCCTGGCTCCTGTTTGTGTCTTTGAAAGTCTCCTTCCGAGATATATCAAAAGTCTTAGACAGAGTTATTTATCTGAATTGGAAATGACATTCCATATGTTTAAAAGGGGGAGAGAATTACAGAAAATAAAAATTGACTGCGTAGTAATTTTATCAGTTAGAAAATTTAGAAATTCTGCTAAAGATGTGGAAAATCTTGTTGCAGGGAATTCCTTTTGAAATTCAGAAAAGGATATAATAAGTTAGAGGTGGAAGATATGACTTATTGGGAAAAGATTTAGGGTCTAAGTCAGTAAAGAGAAAAGCTAATTAAAGGAGTTGATTCACGTTTGCTAATCCAGAACTAGACTTTAAGAAAACTGAATAACCTCAATAAAAAGTAAAACAGCATAACCATATCCTGAAAAGGAAACAGTAAATTTCAGTTCCTTCAGGATCATCTTTTTCTTTTTCTTTTTATTTTTTTAATTTGGATAGAGTAGAATATTATTCTGGAATAAATTCCTTCTGTGAGTTTTGAGTAAAGAGATTGTACTTTAAAAAATTAAGCACTTTATAGCGTATGTCTATAGAGTGACAGAAAACAACCTTTATCTAACCTGTTAAAATGAAAGTTTTACATGCAAGTATTACAGCACAAGGCCTAGAACAGCCACTTTAACCTCCTAATTACTCACTGGTTTGTCTTTTATTTATCATTCTATAGCTATAAAGGGCTACAAAAATGAAGTCCCTTGGTTTTGTATAAATGGAATATTTTAACAGATGTCATATAATACATTGATGGTGGATTTCCTCCACATTAGAGCCTACCTCAGTTTAGTATATGTAAAAGGTTTTGATCAGGCTTCTTATTTGTTAAATGCTCCCCATGGAGACTGCACAGCCCCTTTGGAAGTCTCACCAAACTAAGAATGAATCTGACAGATTAGTACCTGACGATGATCAGGAAATGTAGGAACACTTCATAAATCTGTATCTTGCTGACTGAATGCAGTGAAAACCACCCTCATTTAAATTCCAAGAAGTTTGACGTTTGTTCTTCATCTCTGTTTACCTTTCTTCAGTGGATCTTTCTGGACAGAGGTCAGAGTTGATTTTTGTTCATAAAATATATTGAGAAGTGACTAACCAAGTAATAGTAGATATTGCACTTTTTTTAACCATATTTTCTTCTCAATTAAGAAAGATTAACCAATGAGCCAAAATAAAAACATTTCCATGTAATTTAGCTGCCCATCTATTCACTGTGAATAGAAAAACAGACTGCAGTGCAGGAATAATTCAAGATTATTTTAAAAACTTCTAAATCTAACCCTTTTTCCTACTTAGAAAAGACCTTTTAAGTCTGCTTCTTAGGTCAGACATCATAAAATGTAACCCCTGAGGAAGAAGAGGGAAAGTGTACAATATATTTTAATGAAATGTAAAAATTTACTATCCAAATATTTTTTCAACACAATAACATTCAATTGCTTAGGGTGCTCTCGTTGATATTTTACTTAAATACAGACCAGTTACACTAAAATAAGGCAAAAAAAAATTTTGCTTGTAGTACTGGTAACTGCAATTCTGCTTGAAAACTGCTTAAATTCCCAATAGAGCACTTTTGTCATCCTCTTTATGGTGATCATGAAATATTTCTTCCCTTACAACTCAGCTGGATTGTGAGTTATCAGAAATTAGCAGAGGCATAAAGTTGTTTTGAGTATTTCTGAGTGCGTTCAGTGTCAGATAAAAGTTTTTAGGAAGCTGGATATGTGATGCGATATTGAGTTGAGAAAACTGTGTTCTGTGACATCAGAGTTCCAAAGACAGTAAAAGCTATTTTGAGAGTTGTCTGCACAGTAGAGTGTTTCATTCTCTTCCTAAGAAGACAAAATATGTGATAAACTCTTTTTCTTTTTTATTTTGTTTTTCAAAGTTAAAATAAGCATTTAAATTAAGTGATCCACAAGTTTCTTTTCAGCAGCATAAATTTCTTACCTTTATTTATTTCATTATGATAACATCTCAAGACTGAGTTCAGAACATCATCATAGTAATCACTATATATGCATAAAATCTGGACAATTTCTATCCTGTTGGTCTTACAATGCAAATAAGCATTTTAAGGAAGCATAGTATAGAATTTTGAAGAGAGAAATGAGAAAGCAAAACGTGGAATCAGTATATTGTAACTGCACACCAATGGCTTGACTGCTAAACGAGTCTGGTTTTTTTGTCTCTCAACCTAAATATTTACTCTAAATTAAACCCATGTTTATTTAGAACTGTTTTGACAGGCTGCAATTTCTACATTAATTTTTCAAATATTATAGAACTTAGCCACATGGAGGAGAGGGAGGAGGAGGGAGAAATGCAAAACAAAACATAAACAAACCACTGCTAGACTCTAATGCACCTGGGCCAAACAATGGTGACTGTGCGTGAAACAGCAGTATATCCTGATGAATTTCATACTGTCCCTTTGTCCAACTATTTAAAGTGTCTTAAGTGAAGGACTTTACGTTAAGAGACTGACAATCATAACACTTCATTTTTGTTATTAAACAGTAGGCAATCACTGGATGAAGCAATTGTCTGAGGCTTACAAAAGATGAAGGTCTGTTAGGGTAGACGGGTAAATTGTGCAGATCCTTCTTTTATGCACTAATCAAACTTTGTTTAAATTGTTTGTTTGTTACAGTTTTGCTGAGGCTGACATCCCTTAGTGAAAATTCTTGTGTTTATGAGATAACACAGCTGCTAGGCAAATGGCAAAGAGTTAAAAATTCTATTGAGCTGAAATGGGGAAATCAGCCTTCATATAACTATAGCCTCTCGTGCTCACCTTACCCCACTGTGTAGTGTAATCCAAATATCAAGTTAAATCTTTTAGAGGTAGGGAAGGGGGAAACCCACCATCAAATAAACAAAGCCCCTCCTTTTTGCTTTAACTTTCTTTTATTCTCACATGAATATTGTCAGATTTCTGTAAGCCTGAGACATTAAGTAAAGTTCTAGAAAAAGTTTATTTTCAACTAAGCAAAATATGATTATTTTGAAATTATTGAGAATGCGAATATACATGAGAATAACAAAGACTTCTTATTAACTTGCTGGAGTGCAGCAGAGGAGTAGGACTCACACAAAGAAGGAAGTTATTTTCTCACGGGAATATAGAGTTGACAGATAAGCCAAACTATCCAAAGCCTTTGGATATTTCATTCATCTACACTTATATAAAGGCATGAACAACTCTTGTACCTCATCTAACCTTTTTTTCTTATTCTCATTTATATTATATTCTGATTCACTAGCCTTTGATTGCAACTTTCTGGTAGAATTTAATTTTGTTTTCATTTGTGTATTCTTTGCACAGTAAACAGCTGGGGTTTTTTATTTATTCTTCTCTGATATGACCCTTTGTCACTGACTGATGAGCCCTTAAAGTGGAAAGCTCAGAGAAGATGGCCAAGGACAATGTGTTTATGAAGTTTGGGGAAGGATGTGTGGAGTGACTGATCACGATTGTTGTAAAGGATGCTGAACTCATGGCAAAGGGGACCAGAGTTCAGGAAAGATTTGTTTTATTGTGATTCAAATGAATACTACAATTGCTGCAGTCTGCTAAGTGTAATTTATACTTACACTGAGATTCAAATCTGTTCCTTCATCTCTCTGTTAAATCAAAATCCCATGTAATTTAACTTAAGTAAATTTTGTATTTCACATTATCGCCCCATGTGTGGACTATCTAAGGGAATCTGGTCAGAGTCCTGCATTCTGGCACCACTGACAGTGAAGATCATCCTCTCTGACCTCCAAATTCCTAGAGCATATCTATTCTGTCAACTCCTGCACTCATCAGAAAACACTGAACTCCCTTTGGCCCTAGACCTTCCTCTCTACTTATACAAAGCAATAATATAGTGGTTTTTATGAGAAGTACCTCAAAAAAACCCACTTTTGTTGTGCTGTCTCCATTGACTTCACAAAAGAAGTGGTGTGTTGTATAAACTAAAGAAGAAAAGCTCAGCCTGCAAGAAGATTGTTGTTACATAGAGTGGTTCCAAATCTGTATGTGAAACTTTTCTACCTCTCTTTGTTTTCCATGACCATTAATGGTGAGCTTTAAGTCAGTCTCTTAACCGGAGAAATTAAACCAAAGAAAGCTGCTGAAAAAGCTTAATATCTTTGCCTTGATACTCTGATGTAAAGTTTACACAGTAAAGAAGAACCATTGGAGGTAGTAGGGTGAAATTAAAATCTGACTATTCTTTCATTGAAATATTTGTTAACACTGCCATTGATTCAAAATTAGCAGCATTCAGTGGCAGCATAGGCTCTGAAGGCCGTTCCTGAATTTACTTCCTTTGGCATTCCGAAGAAGATAAGCATTTGAATACTCAAGAGGTTTGGGCTTTAGGTGATAAAACTGCTCTTTGCTCTGCTCATGTGTGTTTCCTAGATCCTGCACAGAAACCAGCCAAAAAAGATTTTTCTTTATACCATGTGTGGCTAAAAGTGGAGCCTTCTGCCTTAGGAGATTTGGGGAAAGAATTAATAGGGGTTCTAAACATCATTGGTCAAAGTGGTAGGATTCAAAGGAGAGCAACTGAATTAAAAGTGAAACTGCAGCTTGCTCTGAGAGTCCTTTAAACACAGATTGCTGGCATCTGGTATAGCACTGTGGGAAGTATCAGTATAGGCTTGTCCTGTTTTTATAGTCTTACAAAAACATCTTCTATTGTCCATTTTAAGAGACAAATCTCAAATTATCTTTTCCCCGACTGATTCACTCATTCATCTGCTCTAATGTTTTTTTTACAAGACACAGAAAAGATGTACTCTTAACTATTGCCAAGGTGTCACCTTTGCCATATAGTAGTGGAGAGGGTGAGGGGGTCAGGCAAAGTGCCTGAACTTGCAGAATGAAACCTGCAGAGTCTGCAGGCTTTTATCCCTTTTCTCCCACTCTGTTTCCTCTACATCTACCAATAAGCATATAAAAAAATGTCTTCAAACAACCCTGTATAAACTCTGATTTATCTGCCCTGTGAGCAGAGTAGATGTGTACTTAATTCCTAGAAATCTATAGATGACCTGCTACCATTGAGAAGAGGCCATGAAGAAGTGGGAAAGTAGATGGCAAAGACTTGCCTCCGGTCACTTTTTCATCCAGTTCTTCTAAATGTTTTGACTTTGCAAAAAAATATTTGATTATAAATCTGTGCTATTTATATTCAGAATCTAAACATGCCAATAACAAATAGCTGTCTGTGAAAACAGTAGATGACCCCTTAATACAAATACCATGTGAAGGGTACTTAGTTTTATAGATGATTTGTTAGGTGAGAGGATAAAAGCACTGCATGAAATTCCTCAGTGATTTGAATTTGCAACAATATGTAGAAAGCCATATGGATGTTTTTGCAGGCTGGGTGGAAGAATTTGGTATCCCTATGAATTCCTAATGGTTCTTAGTGTAAAGTAGTCTGGGTCTACCGAAATAAGACTACATGTACCAGTAGTTATGTGGCCCAAAATTTGATTACTGCTTTTCACTTGGCATTTATCTGGTCTGTGTGATCACTTCCTCCACCACCAAAATCCTTACAAGGTGGCTCACTGAAAAAAATACTTTTATTTTTTGACAGGTTATCCAGTTCCTGAATAACTAATCTTGGTCTAAAATTCTTAAATGATTATTTAGGGATATAGCTTTTGCTGCCTTAGAACATAAACTGAATTGCAACATTCATTCTCTGCACTTGCTCGTTGTCATTAGCTGTTTAATGGTTCTCAGACCGTGCCACTGCAAAGAGAAAAACTAGAAATTGTTGAATGTTGAGATTGAGACAATAACTTTGCCATTTATACATCAGAGAAAATCCGCTTTTTGTTTTTTCCTAACCTCTATCATGCAGTTTACAACTATTTACACACAACAATTCCTTTTTTAAAAAAAATAGTACACATATTAGAAAGTCTCATGTTAGTGGAGATTTTTAGAAATGACCAGTGGTGATTCAAAAATTGATTGTTGGCCAGAAACAAATACTAACATTGGGAAAAATTCCAGTATGGGATTAGTGTAGGAAAGATAGGTAAAGATTAAAAGGAATAGTCACACTTTCAAATACTAAGTAACAGGGAGTATGTCGCTTTAAAATCTCAGTCTTGGTGAACACTGGTGGTTACAAAAAATTATAAAGCTATTCTATGGCTCTGCAAGAGCGTTTCTTCATATCTGGCAGACAATAAATGGAATTCTCTCAATGCATGGAAACATGGGAACATTCTAGTTGAACAAAAAGCTTCGTACATACAACATTATATGTTTGGATACAAAATTTATTATTTTATATTGTGAAGAATTTTCAGTTCATTTATAAGGAAAATAAGCCAAATTCAACTGCATCTCAAAATGACTGGGGAAGAATTAGCAGACACAGTGAAGGACAACAAGCAATTGCAGGGCAACACTACAGATAAGGAGAGACTAAACTGATTAGGAATTATCACTCTCAAATAGAAGAAAAACAATGTGATAGAGACATATAGAAAGTGAAAGGTATAGATAACATGAGCAAGGGAAATTATTCACTCTCACAATAGGAATAGCAGGGAGCACAATCTGACATTTCTTGACACAATATAAGGTAAAACAAAGGAAGAGGTTTTTCTTTCACATACATACACAGCTAAACCGTGGAACTCATTGAGAGAATATTGTGGATTTATTGTATTACAAGAAAATAATAATTAAAATTTTGATACATTCATTAAAAACAGTCCCAGCCTTAGCTATATTAAATAGAATGATTCAGTTGCAACTTTGCTATAGAGCAACTCTCTAAAATTAAAACCTCTACAGGGAGTTTATGCCATGGAGGCATTACTCTATTCTCTACCCTGTTTTTAACATCTTTCCTTTCATCCAGGCCCACATGCCTAGCTTCAGTGGACAACAGTGTTCTAGACTGAACTGATCTTTGAGAAAATCCTGTGTTCTTCTCATCTAAAGGCAAAGATTTGAATCCCAGCTCTCTAGGAGAATCTTCAGGAGGGTGGATATACATGCAATGTGGTTTGTATTTTAATTTCAGACAGCACAGTAGATTGGATTGTGTCACACTCAACTTGTCTGAGAGACACATTTTTTAAACATAGTTAAATGTGTATTTAAGTCTTTCAGATTTTAAAGTGTAGTCCTCAATATTAAATTAGAAAGAAAAGGGGAAGCTGTTGATTTAAGGGAGATGATAGACCTATAGAAAGGTCAAGTTACTGGCAGGTACAGATTCATGTCCCTCTCAAGTGATTTAATCAAAAAATAAGGATTTTGGCTTTGGCATTCCAAAGTACCATAAAGTAGCAGACATAATAGTTCCAAGAATAACTTAATAATAGCTTAATAATTTTGTAACCATGGAATAGAGCAACTTAGAGAAATTTCACAGCTGTTACAAATTTATTGCTTAAAAATCCGATTCTGTTGGTTACATTCAGCAGTTACTATTCATATTGCAGTCCATGTATTGATCATCTATGCTTTTTAAGTGCTTTAAAAGAAAGTTCATTTTACCAATACCAGATAGAAATCCTGAATTATAAGATTTTAGCTATTTAAGTGGTTTTTGTCATACGTGGTAACTGTAGGTTCTTGAACATGGCTTATTGCAGCAGTTATAGGTTTCAGGTTCCCTAAGAGCTACATCAGTTGTAGTCAGAGGTTGAAATGTGTATGCTTCTGGACTCCTTTTGGCCACAGAAATTTAAAATATTTTCTCTGCTAGCTTAAGATGTCAGAGCAAAAATACGTGGGGAAAAGGCAGACGTGGAGGGAACCTGATGGTCTGGAGTGTCTCTATACCCATAAAGGTAGGAACACCACCATAGAAACAGACTCTGATACTCTCTACTATGCAGCATTTGCACAAAATCCTGGTCAGGCACACATAATACTTTCTGTTTTACAGTGAACTGCTGCCACTGATTCATCGGGACAAATCAGTACATTAAAAGGATAGTACTTTTAGTGTGTAGTGTATGCTGGGTCTGTCATGGTCAAGGCAGCCATTATTTACACAGAAACACCTAAGACTTTTTTCTTGAGAGGGGAGATACCCTTCACTACAGCTCCAGTAAAATAGGCTAATCAGAGGCAGGTTTCATGCCTGTCTGCCAAGTTAGGAACAGAGCCAGTAAGTATACCACATACCTCTGATGCATTCAAGTGTGCACCTGGTGTTAGTTAATTGGGTGAAGATTTTTTGCCTGTGGGTGGAAAGGATTTAGTGACAGAAGGTTTTTCTATTCTCCCACTACCACTCTATGCAATGAGAAGGAGAACATGATTGACTGGCCTATTTTGTAAGACTATCTGGTTCAGGACTGGGGAATGTTCAAGGTTAAAAGGGGAGTTATTTGATTTACAAAAAATAAATAAGCAGGTTCTAGGATACTTGATAGACAAATAGAATTCTCCCAAGTAAGCCCTAAATTCTCACTGACATGGAAATGGAGAGTGGAGGAAGAAGATTCATTACAGAGGTTTTATTGCTGATTTCTCCAGCAAGGTGTTTGGAAGTGGATGAAGCACAGCTGGTTTCTTTTTCCGTTACACATGTCTACACAGAGCATAAGGCCATGGCTACCGGAAAACAGTGCACTGGTTTCTAGTAAGGATAATAAATAAATGACAGCGTAAAAAGTTTCTCAGATTTAAAGCAGGCTAGAAATATTTAACAAATTCAGATTCACAGCAGCCATTTACTTTGATTCTGCTCTACAAGAGAGGGAATGGAAGCACAGAACTTTGAGGGGCCAATGCTGCACACTGGTCTGTGGTATGGAAAGCTCTGTACAGGACAGAGGTTGTAAAGTTCTGTGCAGAGACTCACTGTGATTTGCAAATCAAAGATAGCATAACTCTGCTGCATCTCCTACTATATGAAAGGCAAACTGTGACCAAGTTAAGACAGAAAATAATATGGCTTGTGACATAAGGGTTATTCCTGCCTCATGCCACTTTGCCAAGAATGTTTATTCATGCTCATAAATAGTGGGAAGCAACCATTCTGATTCCTGTTGCTGAAATCAAACTGTAAGGTAGTAAGTGATTCAGCACACAGGTAAGAGATCAAAGACTTCTAGTTCATGTAGTGGTTTTGATTTTAGACCTTCCTTGGTAACCAGGTTGTAACCGAGGAAGTGGTCATCTTCCCAGTATTCCATGCGATTTTTTACGTAAACCAGGGTATAAATAAGAAGGGGGAGAAGCCTCTTCCTCTCTTTCCTTTCCAGTGGATCTGGGAGCAGGTTCTCTGCTGTCGGCTCTGCTCGTGTGGGGGAGTGAGGCCCAGTGAGGCCTTGTGGACCTTGGGAAGCAGGGAATGCCGGCGGTCGCTTGGTGCAATTTTGCTATCTTGAGGAGAGTAGTAAGATTTTCTTTTGTTAGTTCTTTATTGGTTACTCCTGGGTTTTGATTGTGTATATCTGTTTTGGTTTTTTTCCTCTCCCTTTTCCCTTCGGGGCAGGGAGAGGTGTTCGCGGTCCCTTCTTCTGTGTACGTAGTATTCTAATTGTATATAAGTGTAAATACATGTGTATATTTTTGTGCAGCTTTAGTCTGGTCATTTCGGTGTTTCAGTAGCTTTTCCCTTCTCCCTTTCCCTTGTGTTCATACAGGGGGGGGTGGTGGGAGGAGAGGCTGCAAACTGTAAGGTTTGAGCATTTGGCAGGAAAATCGGATCGAAACTGTTACAGTCCACCAGAAAAGATGGGAAAGCTTAGTGCTAGTAATGGAATCAGAATTTTAAAAAATCCTCATTAATTGTCGAGCTCATCAGTGTATCAAGATGAAGGAATGTGCTGTAAGATGAGCCCATAGAGAATTTCAGACTTTTTTTTTAATTTTATTTTTTTAACATTTCATGATCAGGTGGACTACAAATACATATAAAATAGCTTTCCAATAACAAGTAGCTGGGAGGGGTCTAGTGAAGATTTAGAAGTAAACCGTAATGATTTGTGATCCTAAATTAGGAGAAGCTGTGGACTCCCTCAGGAGTAGAGGGGCTTATAGGGAAATCTGGATAAACTAGGAAGTTGGGTAAACACCAACTGTATGAAATTTAACAGCAAGTGCTGGATTCTCAACTTGGGGAATAGTCCTGTTTATACATACAAAGGAGGGCACAAGAGGCTAGAGAGCAGCCCCACAAAAAGAAATCTGTGGGTTTGGGCATCACCAGCCAGTTGAGGGAGGTGTCCCATCCTGCACTGCATTGATGTGGCCTGTCTCAAGTACTGTGTGTGGTTTTGGGCCCCTCAGTATAAGAAGACCATAAAGCTATTAGTGTGTCCAGAGGAAGGCAACCAAGATTATGAAAGGTCTTGGGAGAAGACTTACAAGATAGTTGAGGTCACTTGACTTGTTCAACCTGAAGAAGAGGAGGCTCAGGGGTGACCTCATGCCAGCCTACAACTTCTTCAAGGAGGGCAGTGGAGGGGAAGATGCTGATCTCCTCTCTGATGACCAGCGATCGGACGTGAGGCAATGGAGTGAACCTGAACGGTTCATTCAACAGGGGAGGTTCAGGTTGGACATTAGGAGAAGGGTCTTCACTGAGGAGAGTGGTCAGTAACTGGAACAGCCTCCACAGGGAAGTCGAACATCAAGAGTGTCAGATCAAGAGAGCATCAAGATTTCAAGGACCATCTGGACAACATTTTCAGTCATATGATTTAGTTTTAGGTAGAACTAAAGGATCAGGAGTCTGGACTCGATGATCCTTATGGGCCCCTCCCAACCTGAGATATTTTCAGATACTGTGATTCCATGGAGCTGTGGAGGCAATCTCAGTAATTTTAACTGATTGTTTCAGAGGTTCTAATTGACCTGTATTATGATGAACTGCAAGTAAAAACCATTTTTTCTCTTTTTCAAGATGAAAATAAATCAGGCCTTACTGAAGGCAGTCGTGTTTGACAAAACTACATTTATTTATGGAAGGAGGCACAGAGATCAAGAGCTAATTGAACAAAATAAGAATTTCAATTTCCTCTGAAAACCATATATGCTTCTCCACTGTGAAGATTTGGTGTGGTTCAAAGTCTTGTCCAAGGGAAGTTTCTCATATTTGTGTATCCTATTTTTTTTTCCACTTTTCTTTGATACTGTTTTTACTAGGAGGTAGAAAAGGTGTTAAACTCTTCAGAAAGGAAGCTATCAGGATCCTGTTGGTATGTTAAGGTGTAAATGCCTGATGTGATTTTAGACTGCGGCTTAACAAGGCAGTTAAAGAGCAACTTAACTGAATATCTGAGTCATCTTTCTCTATTGACACATTTGAAAGGGCTGCCTCCTACTTAATGTGTCCTTGTCACTGTACATGTTATGCACCATCTAAAACGAATCAACTTAAATTCTATGCCCCTCTCTCAACCATTTAAACGAGTTATTCAAGCTAAGAGACAACTGGAATTTTTGTTAGTTATCTGAAAAATTTATTTTACCGGTACGTGAAAAATAATAATTATTATCAGAAAGAATTGTACGAAATTAAATGCAAGGAGTTAAGTCTTGAGTTCACTGAATAGCTACCTATTGTGGGAAAACAGTTAAGCCTACACATTTACAAGTCTACCAGACAATCACAGCATTCTGTGCTCTTCCATAACCTTCAAATTGGTTAGTGTAGGAGAACTCAAAATAATTTCACAGTGGTGTGGTCATTCCCACCCATTTAACATTTTCTCTGCCCGAAGTGCCAGGCTATAGGGACTCAGACTCTAACTTGACAGAGGAAGGCTTTTTACTCAACTGCCTAGGTGTGGTTCTGCTTGATGATTCTACTCCAAGTCTCCCCATTTAAAGATTAGATCAGTCAAGGGAATGAGATTGAACTTATTGTCCCTTCTGAAATGGTTGGTGACATCCTCCTTCTGAGGAGAATAGAGTGATTTAGGAAAGTCATATATATCTGTGTTAGTAGCATTTAGCAAGAGGAAGAAGAATCAGGGGTTAAAGTAATAGAGCAATTGTTTGGGAGATTTTGAAATGAATTTCCAACCAGGTGTGTTTTCAGTCCTTTCTGGCTGACAGTCAGATGGACAAAGCTACGCTTCTACACTGGGCGTGATGGGAGTCCAGAGGATCTCTGGAATGTGTCGCAGCATCGGCAGCTCAGAATCTTATTGCAGATTCCTAATTTCTTTCTGATCTTTCAGAGTTGACTGGGACAGTGAGTAGTTTCAGTAGCGGTATAAGGATACTGAAAATAATTGCAGAAGGACAAAAGAAAATTAAAGAAAACACTTTTTGAGGCAAGAGAAGATGAGTGTCAGAATGCACCATTGCCATGTCCCATACTCGGGGATGAAGTAATAGCAGTAGTTTGGGTGACTATCGTGACACTCAGATAACAGGGTTTGAGGGACCACCCTGCATTTTTGACACGCACAAGAATGAAGGCAGAGAGGCAGTTATCTCTGTACTCAGATTCCACTGGAGCTGCATCTACTTTGCACTTAGTCATTTACTGCAACAACAAAAACCTATCCCAGGAAAGAGAGAGTCCATGAAATATTTTCATGTGTCTTTGTTTAAAGGCAAAAATATTGGGAGGTCCGAACACCAATGAAAAGAGCCCCCTCCCCTTTTATTACCCTCAGTATAAAGAGAAAAAAATGCATGGAGCTATAAGTGAGAAAATAACAATTTACGAAAAAGAAAATAGCAGTAACTACAAAAATATGTGAGAAATGGTTTATACACAAAATAGGAATCCACCATTGACCTCTCCCCCGCCCCAGGAACAAAGGGAAACAAAGGTGGCAACCCTCACCCTTTGGATGACCTAATGGTATGAGCATTCATCGTTATAACTCTTTTTTTTCCACCAGTTTTGAAACCGTAACATCACATAATAGAAAAAAGATATGGTTGAATAAGGTATCAGAAAATAGGGCATGAGGCTTTGAGGGAAAGTTATAGTGCTGAGATACTGAATCATAACTATCACAATTTGAAAGGTGGATTACAGGAAACATCAGTCCTTGAACCATGGACATATTTAGGAAAATGGACAATTGCGAATAGAAAGGGAGATTAGAAAATATATTTTCTAGTGTCAGTGACATCTTCTCTACTAGGTAAAATTTTTCAGTTTAATAATCTGAACTTGGATTTGTTTTGGGGTGGCTTATTGCATGAAAATTATGTTTCTCATTTCTGTAAAAGTGGCAGTCTGTGTTCAACCACATGCGCAGCCCCAGTGACCTCAAAGTCTTCTTGTAAACCTTGTTCAAGTGCAGCCTAGCAGAAAACTTGGATGAAAATTCAAGATGGCATCTAGATTTTGTGAGGAGGTATACAAGTATCACGTGACAAGATGAGGAATATTAGAAATGTCATCAATTGGAATTAAAATACGAGTTATTCTTTGGACTTCTTATCAGTCATATGTAAAAAGTTATTACAAATTAGTATGGCTAGCCACAAAAGTCCATTAGACACAGTTTGCTTGTCTCTAACAAGCACTTAAAGTCAATTTGCTACTTTAGATCAAAAAGAAAAAGAGCAATAACTTGAGAATAAAAATAATATTATCTTTCCATCTTAAGCAGGTTAAAAGCTATTTTTAAAACCAGACATACTGAGGCAAGCCTTGTTATTTTTGAACTTTCAAGTCATTCTGTTTTAATCTGTGACCTGATATTTTTATGAGGCATTGTTGAGCTTGGGGGAGGTGGGTTTCCTGTCTGACTGCAGCTAGCGACTTTTCCTTCAGCTTTCAAATTGAGAGGTCCAGCTACAGTCATGCAAAAATTATAATAATAAAAATGTAATGGAAACCAGGAACTTGGAATTCTGCAAGAGCATGAACTTTTTACCCTTTCAAATCCTGCTTTTGCCTCATTTCTTCAGTGAGTCAGATGTCATTTTCCTGTTGACCATCATCAAACAGCTTTTTGTGCCATGAACTTTTCGAAATACCTCTGAACATTTGTCTGTTTTGTAAAATGGACATTTTATGAGGAAAAAAAAATGATGTAAGGACACAAAAACATCCCTGATATTTGTGCCTGATATCCATGGTATTAATCCCTGAAATGAATCCTGGTGTCAAACACCCTCTGGCTTTGATCCATTGATTCCAAATTGTGAATCATTGTATCTTGTGTTTCTTAAGTACTAACTGCGTAGCCAGCACTACTCTTTGTACTGTCTCCTGTGGATTTCTTCCTGGCATTTAGCAGAGATAGTCAACTCCTGTATCCCAAGTTATCAGCATTTTTAGCAATACAAAGTGAAAACCTAGGGACAGACATGTTAGCTCATACTTCTCTCTCTCCTTCTGAGATGCTCAGACCCCTGAACTATTCTGAAACTAGAATCTACAATCATGATTTTTCTTTATTGATATCATCCATAGTTCAGTTGCTTAAGGACAGAAAATATGTGTCATACAGTTGAACAGGTATTTCCAAAGGATGTAGTTGGCAGGAAGTGAAGAAAAAAAAGCAAGCAATATGTGAGTATTTAGAGTAACAAGAAACATCATGAAATATTGATGAAACAGCTGAAATGTCCCCAGTACAATAGATGAGACAAGTCTCAAGGGTAGTGAGCATCATCAGTTTTGATATATTTCCTTGAATGATGCACAAAGTTAGCCCTTTTCAACGTCTTGATCTTTGATTGCAGGCGGAAAATAGTGGAGTTTAATAATTAGGACAAGGGGTTCAGTCAGGATTTCAGAGCCGTTCTTGAGTTCACATTGATTCATCAATCAATCTAAAAGAAGTCTTTCCACTTACCTGTGTGCAATAGACTTTACAGGGCCTGCTACCTCATGTGTTGAAAGTTCCAGGGGGAAAGATGCCGTAAGAGTGTAAAGTTGGTTTAGTTATGAGTTCAAGAACATCACTTTGCGATTAACAGTTTAAGTTGTAATGCCAACACCCATATAATGCTCTCCTCATCTCCCTTGTTTCGTATAAAACTCTATTTCCTATGTCTGGGAGCTATTTCTCAGGATATTATTCTCTATATAACACTATATATTCAAGGAACTCAGGCAAAAAAAAGAAGGGGGGGGGGGGAGAAAAAAATGGGGGGATATTTCTCCTGTCTTCCTCTTCCCAGGAATTACCATGGTATCCAAGTTAATATGTATCTTGACAAGACTTGTGAACAATCATTAAAGAAGAAAAGAAAAGAAAAGAACACTCAGGAAATCATGCATTAACTTTCACAGATTATCATCAAAGATATAAAAGCTACTTACTCTATAAACTTTTTCAAGTGCTGAATAGGATTTACACTTTGGGTTTGCTGAAGAATTGTGAAATTTAGCATTACTAAGTTTATGGATTTCTTCCCCACTGTTCAGCATAGCTTTTAAATGCAAATAGGATGATAAACACATCATTGCAGGAGAGAACAGAATATCAGCCTTTTGGCTCTATAACTGTTTCCTTCAACTTTTCTTAGACAGTCAGTTATGGTTCTGAAGTCCAGATATCAGTTGATATCTGAAGGCAAAAAGTACTATGGACTTAGTCCTTCTCACCTTGACTGAACAGCTTGATTTTTTTTAGATATAGCCGCCTGAAATTTCATATTTGTCATCACATAGTTTGAAAACCTTGATTAAGGGATTCTTAAGAGGGGTTTACTCCAAGTTTAATGGCAATGATGAAAAAAAAAATGAGTTTTACTGAATGGCAATAGAAGAGGCTAAAAAATTCTCTATCAGAAATACAGAAGTTTATTTTGCACAGTGTTTGTAAGTAATAGATTTGAAAAACTGGCTACTTATCACAAATGAAGATATATTGAGAGTCATTTGTCTCATACAAATCTAAGGGAAGAGAAGTTGATGTAAGTAACTCATTAGTTCTTTAAAATATAAAAAATCTTAATTATGTTGATGTAAGATACTGAACTGGTGAGCTAGGAACTGAATTCGTGGTGTTATTTTTACTATAATCTCTTTTACTACAGGCCGTGTTTTATCCTTCCTGTTCTGCTTTGTCCTATTTTCTTCAGCATTGTTTGAAAATCGTGGCCTTAAAAAAGTGGTTTTATGGTTGACAGTGGACTTTTATCTCCATGATTTGTTGTACATTTGACCTTTGTAGAAGATGCATTGGAGTTTAATTCTGCTGTGGGTGTTTACTTACCAGGAACTCAGAGTGAGATGCATCCAACCAAGTTTACATAAGCTGAATGGTCATTAGGAGATAATGTCTTTCAGTCACTATTACTTGAGGCTGAATTTGAAGCAGTATTTTAAGGGTCAAAGGCTTTGACTCCTATTTCCTTTTCCCCTCTCCTTAGCAATTTACCAAATTTTTATCTTGTTATCAGCAGCTGTTTAAACAAGGATATGAAGACACATATTTATTCCTTTCCAAAGAATCAACAAGAAGCATTGTGAGATGATGTTTTCTTGAGATGAGTTTGAAAAGGTAGCAAAATAATCTTTTGCAGATTTTTTTATTGGCTTGAATAGTGATTAAAATAATGATGAGTTCCTGAATATAGGGTTCTTGTATTTAATGAGCGTGAAGGGTGTTAAATCAACTGTGGGAACAAAGTTCCTTCCATGAACAGCAGCAAAAAAAAAAAAAAAAAAAAAAAAAATCTGATACTGCTCCATTCATGTAACTTAGTTTTATCATCAATTTCCTATGGAGTCAGGAAAAGACTATGAATCTCTGAAGTCTTCCTGACAACACCAGTAAACAGTGATGTTATGTTCTTTGGCATTTGGTGCTTTTATAGAATTACTTATGTGTAAGTGGAAAATTATTGAAATTCTTTTCCTTTGTTGAAGTAGAGCAGGGAAAAATAATATTAGTGCTGAAACTAAATCATAAATTGTTTCAAATTGCTAGTCCTGCTCTATTTTTAACTTAGAATCCAAGAGCTTAATGAACCAGTGAGCAGACATATCAGCAATATCTCATGAACTGGAAAGTTACTTTTCTCTAAAGGAGTAGTGATAATCTCATTGCCTGAAACAGTATTCATATTTCCTCCGTAACAGGAAAGGATTTTAAAGAAATATTGAAATTTTAAAGAAATACAGTTTTCTAGGCAGGGAAAAAAAGAAAACACTTCAGAAAATGAGGCATGGCCATGCTCAGCTAGAAAGCAGATCCCAATAAACTTCTTTAAGTTCCTGAGAGAAAAGACATGATTTACAAAAGCTTATGCTGTAAGGCATGTGATCTAAGTCATTGCAGATCAAATCTAGGATAGACTGAACCTAAAATTTTCTGACAATTAATCGAACCAATCATTGTGTATAATACAAAATATTCATGTTCCTTTATTTCAAAGTTATCAAAAGCAATAGTCTGAAAGTGGAAACTCCACATGTAGTTTTATTAGATGATGCCACTAACAGAAGGAGCATTGAGTCCCAGCACAGAGGTGGTCCCTCACCTTCGAAAACTCTCTCAAAAACATACTCTATTCTACTTCTCTGTTCTTATTATCCATCCCATTTCCTTGCATAATCTTTACTTTCAGTGTTCCACATGTACACCCATAACTGTGGTCCAGCATCAGCTCTTTAATCCCTCTTTGACATGTGTCCTAGGTTCCCTGAAGTAGCTTTCCTCTGAAAAGTTAAAACAAACTGAAATAGTAGAGAAATGCTCCAAAAAAAGTATGCTTTTATTGAAGCTAGTGCTTTCTAGAAACTGGTAAGAAATACATCAAGCATTCAATGGCACACCCTTGCAATATGATTCCAGTCTACTTTGTAAAGAAGATGACCATGTACTCTGTGTACAATGATGGGCACAAATAACAAAACTTTACAATTAATACTTTCTTATTCGGCCCTTGCTATGCTATGATCGAACTTTTGACAAAAAACTTGTTACTCAAGATTACTACTCCTAATTGATCCAGGAATATTTTAACTAACACTAACATTAGTCCAGAAACATTGCAGTGAGTTAAAGAAAGCAAGATCAAAACTTATGGATCTCTCAGTTTAAACAAAGTGGGGAATTGACTTGAATGAAAAATCTAATAGCTTTCATTGCAGACATTTTTTGATTTCCAAGTGCATTGAAAATCTTTAATTCTATAATCTTTTTGTGAAATGGGAAGTATTTTAATAGTTAGATATGGAAATATAAACCTCAAAATCTTTTGTTAGAGTAGTTTCTGTAAAATATTAGTTTGAAGTCCTAATTTCTTGAGTTTCTTTATACATCTGACATAATGGATGTGATGAGTTCCTTTTAGATCCGTGACTTTGTAAGAAATGCTGCGCTTACAGTCCAAGAAGGAAGAAAAAATAAGCGAGCAAGTCTTTCTATCCACGACAACTGTCAGTCAGTGCATTTATACATTAAAATTCAAATAAAAGGCCTTTTTTTTTGAAAATCTGAGAAAGAAATTGTCTGTTGTATGGGGAGTGTTCAAAGGAAGAGGTCAACAACTCAATAGTGCCATATGAATAAGTAAAAGAATAAATACAGTTGGGGAAATCTGATTTCAGAAAACATTATGTCTTATTAAAGGACTGATCAAAGAGATTCTATCTGAACGAGTTATACCAGATTTTCACTACTGGCCATGTAAACTACAAGGCCCAACTGCATCTCTGCATGTACATAGGGAACACAGTCCTGATTTGCAAGTACATGCTGGCAATTTGCAAATGACACGTTTACTTTTGAAAGTTCAATGCAAGGCAGTCATGCTTTTCTCTTCCTCAAGGCACTGCCATTCCCTAAACCTTCATTTTATCTGGTTAACATCTGTCCTTATTTTGCAAGGAAATTTGGAGGCTTATAATTCTGTCACCAAGCCTTCAGGTATCCTAGTTACTTCGTCAGAATGAGTTATCCTGAATATACCATGCTAGACAACTTTTGGTGAAGGTTCAATCCTTTATAATAGAGAACAATTTCTTTATCCAGGTTCAAAAACTGTAAGCATCCTCTTCAAACTAATATCCATAAGGCAATAGTTTTGCTTATCGATTATTCTATCAATTTTGGCTTCATTTTAGCAGAGACTCCATTAGCAAAAGTTATTTGATGTGTTTCTGAGTCCCAGAACACAGGAGAAGTCTTTTCAAGCTTGACATGTAAATTGCAGCACAGAGAAATGACTACTGACTGCATTTATTACCCACATTATTGGCCAATTTGTCAGCTGCTACTGAAACCACTTGCTTGCTCTCCAGACAAAGGAAGCATGCCACAACAGGAGCAGAGGGAGGAGGTAAGCTGTGAGAAATCAGTTTGTGATGTATCTCTACAGCATCATGCTGTGAGACAAGGAAGGAACAGGAAGAAAGTTATTTGTCTTTCATTCCCCCACCCACCTGTGTGTGCACGTGTGTCCCTTTATTGAGGAGTGCATCTGTCGCAGGTAGCTCAAGTTTGCAAGCTGCGGTCTGAGATGTAGATTCTCCGAGATGTGGCCGTGAACTGCTAACCCTTGTGTAAAAAAGGGCGTGAGAATCAGCCAGATGAATGAACACTGGGAGACACAGCAGGAGCTGAAGACTCGGGAGGAAGAGCAAGTGCGACTTGAGAAGGCTTGGACTGTGAAGGCCTTTGTTCGAGGCCCCCATTGGAGGCACCAGCTCAGACTGTTTCTATGTTACTGTGACGCGAACAAATTGCTTTATGGAATGAGACATCTGAGACTCTGCTGTGGGAAACCTGGAGTCAAACTGGTAAGGAAACCTGGTCTGGCTGTGCGTGAGTGGGGTGTGCAGGGAGCAAAGTGCAGACCCCTCGGTCACTGGAGCCGGTTGCTGGGAAGGAGCTTCGATCCCAGCAGTGACAGTCTGTGGCATGTGGAGTGTGGCTGCCAGACAGTCTCGTGAATGGTCAGATTGGGAAGTTTCCTTAACACCTGGCAATGGCGGCACAGGAGCCAAATACAACTGGATGTTCAAGTGTTCTTTCCTCAGAGTCTGAAAAAGAGAATATGATTATTACTTGCAGAAAGGTAATTTACCACTCATTGTTTTCTACCAAAATGGTTACTCAGGTGAGTAGGTGTGAACTCAGCAGCTGATGAGCCATTAAAAAAGACCCAACAAAAAACTCCAAGAAGCTCAATAGCAGTAGTTAAACCTCAGCGATATCTCATACTAACAGACTCTGTTTCTATGAAGAAGGCCGTTCACTTGCTTGCTGTTTTATCTGGCACTTCTCCATACACAAAAATCAATCTCCAATTCCTTTTACTGTTTAGCACTAAATCCAGAAAGCAAAACAAACCATATGAGTCTTGCATTTATTATAGCAGCCTCTTGTGTTTGGCTTCAGGGCAGCCTTCTAATCAAGGGAATGAATAAACAGTCATTGACTCACTTTCAGGGAACATGGGAGACAACTCAATCTTCCTGAAGGCCAGCACAGAGAAGGGGCCTCCAAATCATAAATCAAAACACTATCACCCTGTTAATTTAGCTGGGCAATTATTAAGATTTAAAGCATTTGTACTACTATGTTTATTGATGGAGGCTGAGGGAAAAATGCAAACTTCCTTTAAATCTGTACCTTCATGCAAAATGGAAATACCTTATAACCAATATAATGTTTTTAAAGACAGGGTTTTTTTGTAGTGTTGAGTGTTTTGTTTTGTTTTGTTTTTGTGGTTTTGTGTTTTGGTTTTTTTTAAAGTTTTCTTATTAGCCTATCTCCATCTAAAAGCTATAGAAGTATGAACTTGTTTATGAACATATACATATGTGTGTTTCTGCATTCAAATGATCATAAATAGCCATAAAAATTGCTTTATAAGACAATGACATTTCATACCCACCATTTTCTGTGGAGCAGAGTCACTGGGTAGTTATAGGATTATATTTGCTCTTGTTCCTACTTTAGTTGTATGACTCTTAACTGCTGTGATCCCTTCAACGTGAGTAGAAGGTTTCCCACAGATTTTCCTTGAGACTGTTCCAAGGACATATTAGTATGATCACAAAAGACGCAGAATATGAATCAACCTCTCAAATGAGTACTCTGACCACTAGGCCACGATGTAAAAAATTAGTGACATTTCTTCAATTGTTCTTTCTACCACTATTTGCTAAATGAGAAGTGCAGTACGTTTCATGTAGACACAAAAAATCTGAGAAACCTTTACACTCTTTTATTCTGCTTTTAAATCCTAGTTTATATACTTCATGGTTTCAAGATATCCTGAAGGATCTATTTGACTATTTTTACTATTGTTTAATATTACAATTTTCAAGGCCTGTTTCAGGGTGGGGTTTTTTAGTGTTTGAGGTTGAAAATTAGCTAAAAATTAAAATCACTTATTTTAGTTTTCTAATTTTGAAAATTTTCCAAAACATTAAAAGATGAATTTTAGAAATTTTACCTGAAGTTAAGAAAAAAAACAGCTTGCAATATAATTTTCTCTTACTATGTGCTCTGCAATAACACAGATTCATTTATGTGGGTTATGTTGTCAACAAAAACACCATAGTTTCTTCACAGTTGTACCAATTTTGATTAGTACAACAGCACACCAGACAACCTGCTCCTACAAATATTTCTAATATACTATAGATGATACTTACATTGCCTTATCCTTATTAACTGAAAATTTAGGTTTCAATCCATACAGAAAATAGAAACATGAAAAGCTGAATGTCACAGAGAATGGTGAAATTTTAGTAATCCCAGATGGCTCAACAGGCTAAACAGAAAATGAAGAACACAGTTGCAGCCAGAGGCAACTTTTAATTTACCCGCCCAAAAGAGGAAGACAATATTTCAAAATTTCTTCAATCTGTGGATTTTTATATTTCTTTTTTAGTGTTTAGCT
Organism: Cephalopterus ornatus; assembly: GCA_013396775.1. Classification (NCBI taxonomy): domain Eukaryota; kingdom Metazoa; phylum Chordata; class Aves; order Passeriformes; family Cotingidae; genus Cephalopterus; species Cephalopterus ornatus. Next base: position 157,224 of record VZRE01002385.1, read on the forward strand.
GGCTGAATTTGAGGATCTTGAAAAATTATAACAATTTGTTTAGGGTAGGCATCACCGTAAAGGATGCTTACAACCTAAAACAATACACATTCATCTAACCATTTAGTCTCACTAGAAATGCTAATTTCTTGTAATGCCATAGAATTCCATATTATTGCTTTTTCAAATCATTCTTCCTGTTTGTCATAGATTTGTCATATAGTTTTGTACACAACTTTCTTTTCCTTCTTGCTTGCTTGTTTGCTTTCCTTTCTTGCTTCCTTTTGCTTGCTTGCTTCCTTTGTCTATCTTTCATTTCTTTTTATTCCTTCCTTTCCCTCCTCCTCTCTCTTTCTCTCTCTTTCTCATTCTCCCTTTATCTCTCTTTAAAGTTAGAATGGAACTGAATCCCAGCTGAGATTTTTCAAAGATATCTTCTTAAAATGAAAGTATTCTGGCCTTTTCACTGTCTATCTTATTTTGTAATAAAAAGATGACTAAATGAAGCGACTAATATTTCAAATATGTCACGTAATTATAGTTGTTTCAAAAATAGATTCTTTTATTGTAAACCAAAGGATCTGTAACCAAAGCTAGTTTTCCCAATTCATCTACATTCCCTGTATTTTAAATTATATAGAAAACATGAATCAAATCGAGATAATTAAAAAGGGAGAAAAAAAGAAGGGAAAAAAAAAAAAGATGGAATGCACCTGTTTAGCAGAATTTATAGTTCAACTCTCTTGGCTGTACCAATCACTTAGAACATTAATTTGTCTTTTAAAGGATTAATGTGTTTAATTAAGATTATGAAGCAATTCCTTAAAGGCTAAATCTGTATCTGACAGAATAATGAATTCTTTGGAAAGAAAAAAAAACAAAACAAAACTTTACCGTAAACCAATTTTCATGTTTTTTTCACATAATAAAACCTTCTGAGTTAGTTTCAGAGTAACAAATGGTTCCCTCCTTATATTTGCTCTTTATTCTATATTCAGATAATGTGTATAAAGAAAATATTCAAACTTTAATAACATTTTCTGTAATATGCAGAGTCTTCTCTAACTCCTGAAATCAGAATAAATATAGTAACTGTAGACGATTACCAGGTAACATCATCGATCGTTGGACCTCTCAGTTGCTTACTTGACAGCCCTTTCCTTTGCATAAGTATGATGGCAATTCTTTCATGTATACTGGCAATAGAGCTTTGCAAAGGATTCTCAACCTCTTATGTGGAAATAGTTGTGAGGAAATACTGTCATTGATTCCTCCAAAAGTTGAATTCAGCTTGACTTGTAAACATTTTGACTGTGTTTATTCTTAGATTGACCTTAAATTTATAATATTCCAATATTTAACAATCTCCTAAGTAAAAACATCTTGAGAGAATTGACTTCAGGCCTAGAAGACTTTCTTTGACAGTCACACACCTTGTCTGTGATGTGTTTTAATCTGTACCTCAGGCAAATAAATTTCCTGGCAACTGTCCCGCTATTCTTATGCTGATTCTCAAAAAACCAACTTCAGAAAATGTTAGAGAACCAGGTTTTCTGGTATCACATATTTATGCCGTTCATTTCAGCTGCTAACTAGTAGCATAGACAAGGGAAAGGTAGCTTATGAGACTTTCTATCTGAAGGTGATCTCAAAATGATATTAATTTTCTGTGTATGAAAATAGTTGAAAGGAATTTAATTACTACATCTTACTAAGTTAATATTACTTTTTCCAATGTGTAATGATGACTTTACCCACTCCTTCCCAGAGCTGGAAAACAGAACCATACTCTTAAAAAAAAAAAAGTGTTGTCTATTCCATTTATTAATTTATTAATTTAAGCAACTTACATCAATGTGTTTTGACCTTGGCTGGACACCAGGTGTCCACAAAACCTGCTCTATCATTCCCCTCCTCAGCTGGACAGAGGAGAGAAAATGTAAGGAAAATCTTGTGGGTCAAACTAAGGGAGAGATCACTCACCTGTTACCATCATGGACAAAACAGACTTGACTTGGTAAAAGTAATTGACTTTATTATCAGTCAAATCAGAGTGGGATAATGAGAAATAAACCCAGATCTTAAAAGTACCTTCTACCTACCAGTCCCTCCTTCCTGAGAGTAACTTGATTTCTGATTCTCTACATTTTCCTGCACTGTGACACAGGGTGATGGGGAACAGGGGTTGCTGTCAGTTCATTACACATTATTTCTGCCACTTCTTGCTCCTCACAGGGAGGACTCCTCATCATCTTCCCCTGCTCCAGCATGGGGTCCCTCCCACAGACACAGTCCTCCATGAATTCGAACATGAGCCCTTCCCATGTGCTACAGTTCTTCACATACTGTCCCAGCATGAGTCCCTTCCATGGGGTACAGTCCTTCAGGAATAGATTAATCCATCCTTGTTCCCCCATGGAGCTACAAGTCCTGATAGCAAACCTGCTCCAGCATGGGCTTCTCTTTCCATGGGGCCACAGGTCCTGCCAGGAGCCTGCTCAAGTGTAGGATTCTCATAGGATCACAGAAACCTTTGGGCATCCACCTGCTCCAGCAGAGATCCTCCACGGACTGTAAATGGATATCCCTCATGGACCTCCATGGGCTGCAGAGGCACAGCTGCCTCACCATGGTCTGCAACAGGAACTGCAGGGGAATCTCAGTGCCTGGATCGCCTCCTCCCCCTCCTACTCCACCGACCTTGGCTTCTGCAGAGCTGTTTCTCTCACATTCCTGTCTCCTCTGGCTGCAATTTGCTTCTGCGCAATGTCTTAAACATGTCATCCGAGAGCTGCTGCCACTGTCACTGATGGGCTCAGCCTTGGCCAGCGGCGGGTCTGTCCTGGAGTTGGCTAGGATTGGTTCTGTTGGACATGTGTGAAGCATCTGGCAGCTTCTCACAGAAGCCACTCCAGCTTCCCCTCTACCAAAACCTTGTCACACAAACACAGTATGATCAAACCAATATTCTTTTCTTTCATCAGTCTTCTGTTTGTCCGATTCTGTCATTGGTTGTCCTTGTCTTTTATCAGGGCAGGGAGGTCCATCTTACTACAAATAACATCCATTCTTTTACCCTTGACCCAACTATAAACATATATTCAAATGATTGTGCTGTCACTTTGATTGAAATACAAAAATCGGGATGAAAAGCGGGATTGCATCATTCCATGTTAGAAAGTTAAGTGTCTTTCTTACAGAAAGAAATCCCTACTTTGACTGTTGAGGATTTATTCTTCTGTTTATTTTTCAGGAAATATATTTTCTTGCCATAAACACTGTTTTAAAAGTCTGCCACTCCCCAGAACAAAATGGTGGGTTGTGATGAATACAATTCACTCAGTCTGTGCTTAAAGAAGTATCTGCCAGGATATGTGGAGAACAATCCTCTGCAATGTTTGCTAGTACACTGATATGATTTCACAGTAGCACATGGGGACTGAAGACTTAATTTTTGGTAGTGTCTGGAAAAAATCCTAAGTAGGGAAAAAAGATTAAGTGGGAAATGGTAACATTTAGCACATTTACTCTTTTAAATAGTCTGGGCTTATAAACTAAACTTGTTTTCCTCCCTTTGGGAAGGAAGATGTCTTTGGGAAAATAAACACCTCATCCACATTTCCTTCAGTGTGTATCTATGTCCTTATTCATTGATCTTCTTTTTTCTCTTATCTCTTGATAATTTGACCTTCTCATCATTAAGAGGTACATAGTATTACAGGAGCAGTTTAGGAAAAAATCAAGACGCTCTTCTATGTGATTTTTTAACACAAGTTATTTTGAATGTAGATATATTGTTCTCTGCTTTGAATATGTGCTCCCTCCAGATTAGCAGGAAATCAGTCCTCCTTGCAAATATTCACTATGAACCCAGAAAGCTTCTAACTAAAAGATTGTAATGAAGATGTGTTGAAGATGAAGTAATATATTCGTCTTTCAGATAAAACATATTTTTATATGGCAGTAACAGTCTCTAGAGTAGGTACATATATATATATATGTATATTAGTTTATGTTTTTCATTCTGATCCTTAAGAGTTGTAACAAAATGACAAAATACTTTCCTAAGGTCTTTGGGGTATAGGATTAAAAATATTTTATAGCAGTAACACACACTAATCACCATCATCACTGGGTATTTCCATGCAGCAAAAAGTTTTTTAGGTATCTCCAAATGTAGCTGAACATACAGAGAGCTGAGACTTTGTAAATATTATTGTAAAAAATTTGATTCTCAAATCCTAATACAAATAGAATAGAAAAACTTGCATTTTGAACATTCCTACACTACCTCTAAAATCAAAGACTTTTGTATGTCAGGTTACTACAAGACTAATATGAAAATGGGATTTGCTCTCACAAATGCTTTTGTCTGCATGAATGTGCCCAACCACCCACTGGGTGAGAAACCTCTTTCTAATTTCCAACTCAAACCTCCCCTGACACAGCTTCAGACCATTGCCTCGAGTTCTGTCACTGGTCACCACAGAGAGGAGGTCAGTGCCTGCCCCTTCTCTTCCCCT
>VZRE01002386.1:0-20233 GCA_013396775.1 Cephalopterus ornatus
TACAATCTTTTGTATCACCCCTTATCATTGTCATCAGAAATAATTTTTTTTTAAAGTAAGTACAATGTGAGAATCAAAATAAAGCTTATTTTGTTAGTTAGTTTGCAGAGTAGAACAGCTCTTCTGTATCAAAAAGGAAATAAAGGTGACATTTAGAAAAGGGTACATTCCTCCTCAGAGTTCTTTTCCTCTTCGTGTGTGAGCAGGAAAAGGGGTTGTTAAACGTTGGAATGGGCTGCTCAGGGAAGTGGTGACATCACCATCCCTGGAGGTATTCAGGGGAAGACTGGATGTGGCACTTAGTGCCATGGTGTAGCTGACAAGGTGGTGATCAGTCAAAGGTTGGACTTGTTGATCTTGGAGATCTTTTGCAATCTAAAGGATTCCATGAAAGAGAGGGTCTGTGGTAATAACAAATCAGTGAGTTGGGTTGTGGTGTACTGTGTGTGAGGCAGTGGGGAGAGGAGGAACTGGAGCTTTGAGGGGTGTTGTCAGGAAGGGATGCTTTGTTTGTGGGCAAAAATGTGAAAAGCAGTGGTCACTGGTGGCTTGCTGGACTGACAGGTAGTAGATGACATGTTTAGTGACCACTGTTACCCCACCCTCTCCAGCGCCCTTGTAATTCTGGCAAGGATAGGCTGCCCGGAGACGTTGCTGAGTTCTGTGTCTGGAGATACTCAGAGTGCCTGGACAAGGCCCTTGTCTTGACCTTGCTTCCTTCAGGAGCACCGGACAGGTGACCTCCAAACATCCCTTCCAGCCTCAGATGTTCTGGAATTCTCTAACTAGTCCAGAGTTTTTCAGAGTGTTGATTTAGGGATAGATTCTCTTCAAATGTGTCTGTGTCTCCTGGTAGACAGGAAAACTCTTGGAATGGGCCTTTACAAGCCTTGCCTGGAAGTTGTTTTTCAGTTCCATAGCATTTGTAAGATCTGTAAGTAGGGGGCTTTTCTCCCAGGTGTTGCTGTCTTGAGCTTTGAGTGGCATTGCATGTAGATACAATAATAACAGTTTGGTTGATACGAACTGAACTTGATGCCACATAAATACAGTCTCAGCAATTTGTTAAAGTCTAACCCTGATAATTTTTGTTAATACAGAAAAGCAGCAACTGAACCTGCATGAAGATTTTTTTCCAAAGAATGTGATAAGGTACAGTGCTTCCATTTAACATTACAGGTCAGTGGATTTTTTTTCCCTTGAACCTGCTGTTTGTAGTGCTGATCCTAGTTGTGTCTCTTTCACCATTTAATGTTTGGCCAGAATGTGCAAATCAACACAGGCAGGCAAAAGCTCACAGCTAGAACACAAGGAATAAATTTATTTCCATTACCTTGCTAACCTTGGGATCTCCAAAGCAACACCTGGGCACAGGTACCCTCGTCTGGACGTGGCACTGTTAAACTCGGTCCATGCCAGAAGATCACCACCCTATCAAGGCTTATTACCAGCTGCAGGGTCTCTTGAGTGATCTATAGTCCTCCTCAGCTGTCTTCCACTTTTAACATATTCCTCCCGTGAAGTATTTTCCAAAACCATTGGAGTTACATGATCTGTTCTGTGTTGCGCATCTTGTTACCATGATGGATTGGTATGTTAAAAATCCCAAATCGAGTTGATTGTGTGTGTTTGTGTGTTTGGAGTTTATTCAATAGTGTTCTTTGATGTTTAGGAGGAATTTGGAGAAGGTGGGAACCTGTTTGCTTCAGCCACTATGTCTGGAATTGGCAATAAACGGGCAGCTGCAGAGCCTGGCCCTTCTGCCCCTCCGGAGAAGAAGGCGGGGGTTGAAGATTCAGGGACTACAGTGGAGACCATCAAGCTTGGTGGTGTTTCCTCAACGGTACGTCATCCTTGCACACCCCTACTCAGCCTCTTATTCTTTTTCATCTGGAAACAAAAACATGTCTGTGATTTGTCTTGTGTGCCACATTTCCCTGCACAGGAGGAGCTGGACATCCGGACCCTGCAGACCAAGAACCGGAAGCTTGCAGAGATGCTGGACCAGCGTCAGGCCATTGAGGATGAGCTGCGGGAGCACATCGAGAAGCTGGAGCGCCGGCAGGCCACTGATGATGCCTCTCTGCTGATCATCAACCGATACTGGAACCAGGTTGGTTTGCTGCTTTTTATACACTGTTCTCTTCTGTACCACTGCACTGCTTTTGTTCACATCCATTCTCTGTCTTGCCTTATCGTTCAGTTTGATGAAAATATCCGCATCATCCTTAAACGCTTTGATCTGGACCAGGGTCTTGGAGATCTTTTGTCTGAAAGAAAAGCGCTAGTGGTACCAGAACCTGAACCGGACTCTGACAGTAACCAGGAGCGCAAAGATGAGAGGGAAAGAGGTGAGGCACCTGTCTGGGGACAATCGGAAAGACGGATTTCAGCTGTGGACAGTGCTGATGTCCCTTTCTAAAGGGTGTTAGAGGCTCTCTTTTTGTGATTGTGGAGATTACATGTTATATGTTATTTGCTAGATAACATCTTATGCACCTCCTTCTGTTCCCAGGGGAAGGACTGGAGCCGGCATTTTCCTTCCTGGCCACTCTGGCTAGCAGCACCAGCGAGGAGATAGAATCCCAGCTGCAGGAGCGTGTAGAGTCTTCCCGCCGTGCTGTTGCCCAGATTGTGACAATGTATGACAAGCTGCAGGAGAAAGTGGATGTTCTGTCTCACAAGCTGAACAGTGGAGGTATGGCCAAGGTGACAGGTTTTCAAGAATGCTCATCTAAACCCCACCTTAGACCTGATACTACATTGTGCTCGTTAAAGCCTAGTTTGTTTCCTGCTTGTTTATTTTCCAAAATAAATTGGCCTGGCATTCTGAACTCATAAAAAGCTCTAATAAAGGACTATATGCTAGAAGTGTATTGTAACTACCTCTAAATTTGAATGTTGAGAGCTCTTCCCAAAGTGTTGGGCTAATAAAAACCTTGTTTCTGCCAGTAATGTGTTTATGCACCTGGGGAGTTACAGATTTCAGTTGAACCTTATCACCTTGCTGTCTTCAGCCGTCATGTAAAAGGCTTCATGCTTACAAGTGAAGAAGTGAAATCATCATTGCAGACTGGTGTTGGACTCCTTCTCACTGGCAGTTTAGTAAATGGTATAGGAATAACCAACTGCTCAGTTTGCACTGAGTTTTGAGCAAAATGGTGCCCATCTAATGTCTCGGTGTAGCTGTCAGTTTTAAACACAAAGCAGAGTTCTTCAGAAAAAAGCCAAATGACTAGTTTCTAAAAATCAGCGTAGCAGATTCACTTTACACTCAGATGGCTGTGTAAAAAACATTAGGTTAGAATTTTAATCTTTTGAGTGAAAATTTGGGTGGAATATCAACTTATCCATGGTTTGCCTTCTGTCCAGAGTGTTCTTTGTGCTCTGATCAAGGAGTTCTGACAAGTCTGGCATTGTTGCAGGGTAGTGTTACTGTCCTTAGTTGTAAAGTATCGAAGCTCTCTGATGGAGATCAGGTCCTTGGAAGCCCCCTGTGGGAGTGATACAGTAAACACAAATTAAAACCAGAAATTTCTTTTTCTGTTTTCTTTTTTCACTCTTCGTTATTTAAGAATTAAAATCAGTCTTCCTTGATTTCCCTTTATTTTTTTTTTCTTTGTACACCTTTCAGATATTTCATTGATGGAAGAAGCAGTACTGGAGCTTAACACCTACCTGTCACATGAAAATGGGCGGCTGCAGGAACTGGCTGATGTTCTTCAGGAGAAGCACCGGATCATGTCTCAGGAGGTATAAAAAAGACAAAGAAATCTGGTTTGGGGTCCTGCTTATCATAATTTGTGGTCACGATAGTCTGGAAAGCAGTTTACTTCCTTGGAGAGGGACAGAAGCAGGACAGACGGAAAGTTACAAAAAGGGTTATTGTAGTGGAGAACTGTACGTAGGTTTTCTGTACAATTCAGATTCATTTGCTTGTTACATGAGCACAGGGAAGAGTATAACCAAATCAGTGACTTGAATGGATTCAATATGAAAAGAAAGCAGAGCAGAGTAAATGGAAAGGTAATGCAAAGGGGTTGTGTAAACATGTTAAGACAGTTGATGTGGCATCACTGTAATCCTAAATTCCTTAGTTCCTCTGCATCATGTATGAAAGTGTAATGACAATGACAAGATGATCCTAGTCACTGAGGGATTCACATTATTGGCAGTATTTGTTTTGGAGGCTTCAGTTCCTTTAAAAACTGTGTTACCACTGATCTTGGTCAGTGTTAGACCTCTGAGCACTTATATGGTCTGTAGAGGAAATGAACATATGGATTGGAAAGATTGAAAACAAAGCCTTTGAATAAGCTGAGATGGCTGCCTCCGTATTTTGCCATATATTACCACTTTCTTGCTCTTTCTCCGTTTTCAGTTTTGTCTTATTTCTGTTACTGTCTTGGGATTCTGGCAGAGTAAGATTCTGGACCATTCATGGAGTCTGTCACCACAGCAAAAAATAGAAAGGACATGATGAATTAGAGAAAAACTATTAGTGAGCAGCCTCAGGAAAAGTTGATTCTTTTCGTTCTGCTGGCTGAAACACTCTTCTGATTGCAGTTCTCCAAGCTGCAAGAGAGAGTGGAGACAGCGGAATCCCGGGTGTCTGTTCTGGAGACGATGATTGATGACCTTCAGTGGGACATCGACAAGATACGCAAGAGGGAGCAGAGGCTCAACCGCCACTTAGCAGATGTTCTGGAACGAGTAAGCACTGCCCTCTTTGCCCGGAAACCAGAGAAATGGGTGCAGTTTTGGGATGTGTGACGTCATCTCATGGTGCTTCACTGTGAGAACTGAGAATGTGCAGTATACCATCTTTGGTCTTGGATTTGCTGTATTGGCAATCTTGCCAGTATTTAGTTGGGTCTTGATGAAATCTGTTGCTTTTTTTGTAGGTAAATTCCAAAGGCTACAAGGTGTATGGAGCTGGGAGCAGCCTCTATGGGGGCACAATCACCATTAATGCCCGCAAGGTAATGACAGGGGCTTGGTTGCAGGCAAGGAAAAGAATAAAGGAGAGCTTGTGCATGGGGCCATAGATTGGAACAAAATTTAGATAATTATTTTAGATAATTTTAGATCCCTTGCCACAGATGTGGGTTACTCTGGGCACGCCGTTTTGTCTTTATACAAGTTTCCTGCTTAAGAAACAGATCTGATGGAAGTAGACTTTGTCTGACTTGGTAATGTTACCTGACTGTTTAGTCTCTAATTTCTGTTACTGCATAAACAGTTACTTCATTAGTACCTTCAGGAGAGACATTAACAGTAGCTTTTACAAGCAGTTTATTCCTAACAGTTTGAGGAGATGAATGCAGAGCTGGAAGAGAATAAAGAGCTTGCTGGCAATCGCCTCAATGAACTGGAGGAACTACGCCAGGATCTTGAGGAAGTAACAACACAGAATGAAAAACTCAAGGTGAGACATCAGTACCTGTTTGAGGATGAAGGTTTTGTGTGGTGGGCTGCCCTTTGCTTTGCTGTGCTGTGTCCAGAAAACCTCGGTAGCATTATTCTATTCTATGCTTGCTCTCTCAGCAATGTTATACTTTGTACAAGGTACAATGTAGCAATTCTGGGACTTACCCTTGCAGTTCACTGTGCTGGTGACACCATGTGGTCACTGATGGAAATTGGAATGTTTTCCTTCCTGTGTTCCATTCTGATCTTTTCTGGACATTTTAATGATGTCTTGTTTAAATTGCTTTCACTTCATTACAAGTATTGACTCCCTCTTCCACCTTCCCCACGCCCTGTGCAAAGGGAGCCAGAGAAGTGAAAAAATCGGGGAACTTGTGTAGGAGAGGGAGGCTCTTGAAAGAGTCGATGAATTTTTGTCTTTTCGAGTGTGGGAAAGTGGATAGATAGAAAAGAGCGTATGAGTTTCTGATGTTTTAAAGTTGGTAACACAAAATGCTGTGACTGTAGTAGGTAAGTATATGATGGAGGGAATAATCCAAATGTCATCTTAGTGGTCAGTAGATCTATTAGCCTGTTATAAGAACTGTCTGACCGGATAATCTGAGTTTAAGACACCTGGTTCCAGGAACTGCCTTGAGGCACCTGTAAATACTGTTTATCCACATGAGTTTGTTTTGAGAGAACCACTCTTCAGCTTACAACTTCTTTTTTTCTCTTCAGTAGTATTAAGGTGTTTGCATCTATATATGTGTCTGTTTCACTGCTGGTAGTCACAATCATTTGCTAAATTTTTTTTGTAAGGAGAATTCAGATTCTGTACCTGTTTTTTTTTAATCCTTTCTCTTCCTTTCAGTCACCACGTCTTACTGGTAACTGGCTAACATAATGCCTACTGGCACGTGCATTTTCTTTAATCTGTCATACTTTTCTGTGTGTCCATTGTTATTGATTTAGGTGTTTACGTTTTACAGTAAATCACTTGACACTGTGTATTATGGTTTCCAAGTTCGTATCTTTGAAAGAAACTATTTCAGAATCCAAGGGTGAAAAATTCTGTCATGTGACTGTGTAAGAGAAACAGCCTGGTACACACAGAGAAAGCATAGACTTTTTAAATTGATAGTGAAGCATATTACTTACACCTACTCCACAGCAATGTTAATGAAGTTCTGCTTTTGTCTTTTCTTGTGGCAGCTTGATTCACTGTTCTCCTATCTTGTGAAATAAAAACCAAAGGCCAGGGGATAATTTTTGTGGCATTTTCTTGTGTCCCTGCTAGGTTGAGCTGCGACGCGCAGTAGAAGAGGCTGTAAAGGAGACCCCGGAGTACCGCTGCATGCAGTCCCAGTTTTCTGTTCTGTATAATGAGAGTCTCCAACTGAAGGCACATCTGGATGAGGCCCGCACGCTGCTCCATGGCACCCGTGCCACACACCAGCGCCAGGTGGAGCTCATCGAGGTAACACGTCTGCTCCACCAGACTAGGGAACACTGCTGCCTCTGAGTGGCTCTGGGAAAGCTCAAGAGATTTACATTTCTGGCAATAATTCAGTCTTTTCTGGTACTTTATGTTGATGGGGTGAGAGAACAGGTTCAAAGCATTAATCTCTGTTCCCTTTTCACTCCTCAGAGGGATGAGGTCAGCCTGCACAAGAAGCTGCGCACAGAGGTGATTCAGCTGGAGGACACCCTGGCACAAGTTCGCAAAGAATACGAGATGCTGAGGATAGAGTTTGAGCAGACCCTTGCTGCCAATGAGCAAGCAGGTATGGTGTTGTTCTGCTGTGTCTAAAAACAAATACCACCTTCCCCCCAATGCCTGTTAGAGGCTACACTGTAGTAAAACAGTTGATTGGGTTGATTCCTTGTTATTGTCAAATACTTGTTCTGGCAGCTCTCTTTATCTCTAAAAACAAAACTTTTCCTGTGTTTTATTGGGAGGCCAGTTCCATGTTATCTGACTTGGGTTTACATGCTGCATAACACATATATTTTGGTAATAATTTGGTTTATGACAGGGTATTTTGCATTATTAAAAATTACTTGGAAGGGGGAGGATTCATTTACAAATGTGGAATGACAGCTTGGATAGGAAAGCAGTAATTTTCAAATATCACCAGAGGAAATAAAGAAGTTATTTCTAAAATAGCATTTAAATTATAGAGGTTGTTTGTAGCATGACACATTTCCTTTAGGATCATGGGGAAAAAAGTAATGTTAATGGGAAATTAGGACCGTGCATGACTTTTTTTCTGCAAATGTGTTGTGTTGCTTTGTTGTGTGGCAGAATGCTAAAAGTCTTATTTTGGTTCTTTGTCACTGACACTTAGCTTGTTTTCCATCTCCATGAAAGTCCTTGCAGGGGATTGACCTAAGTGTGGTTCATTACGGTTGTGTTTCTGTTTTTGTAGGCCCAATTAACCGGGAGATGCGTCATCTCATCAGCAGCCTCCAAAATCACAACCACCAGCTGAAGGGAGAGGTGTTGAGATACAAGCGCAAGCTGAGGGAGGCCCAGTCTGATTTGAGCAAGGTACCACAGCAGGAAATGCTAGAAAGAGGAGGAAGTGCTTAGGAGGATGGGGAAGGCTGTCACCCTTGCCTGCAATATCAGCCTTTCTGATCTGGCATGCAGGATGCAGTGTGATTTTCAGTGGAGCCCTGCACTCTTCTGCCTCCTTTTACCAAATGAATGGTGTTCCTTTGTAGCTGTGTAGTGCTCCTTGAAAAGCAGTAGCAGTTAAAAAGGGGGCACAGAATCATGGGTCTGGGGAGACAAGGGAAAAGGTAGATTTGTGGCTAAGAACTTAAGGGTTTGTGTTCTTCTGTGTCATCTTTCTTGCTGTTCCACAACAGATCCGCTCTCGTAGTGGCAGTGCTCTGTTACAGGCCCAGTCTAGCACTGAAGACACAAAGGAGGAACCTCCAGAGGTCAAGCAGGAACCTGAGGATCCTTCTGCTCAAGTGTCTGTCCCCAAGGCTGCTGCTGAAGATGTAAATGAAATGAAGGCCAGGCGAGATGAAGAGGAACGGGAGCGAGAGAGACGGGAGAGGGAGAGGGAACGAGAGAAGGAAAAGGAGAAAGAGAGAGAGCGAGAGAAAGAAAAGGAAAAGGAACGAGAGCGGGAGAAGCAGAAGCAGAAGGAATCTGAGAAGGAGAGAGAATCCAAAGAGAAGGGGAAGCATGAAGATGGGAGAAAGAAGGAGGCCGAAGTGATCAAGCAGCTGAAGGCTGAGCTCAAGTAAGAGTTGTCCTTTCCTTTCCTGCTTGAGCAGCGGTGTTTGTGTGAGATGTGTTGTAGCTTGCCATTACAAGATTAATGTCACCGAAAGGAAGAGGGAGTTTCCTGGTACTCTCCGTATCTGGTTGTGATCTGGTCAATGTAGTAAAGTTTCTCTTACAACAGCCTACAACATGGGTTACCAAACCAGATACTTCATGATATGGATAAAGTAATATTTATTTGTTGCTACCATAACAGTTATGTAAAACTTTGCAGCAGCAGGTTATTAATAAAAAGAACAGCAATTTTCCCTCTCCTGGATCCTCACCATAGCAGAGGTGGATGGTTTTGCAGCATACTATTAGGGTACATGTTTCCTCTCCACCCCACTTTTCTTGGCTTTTCAGCCCATGTGCCTGAACATGTTTCTTTTCGAGCCTGTACTGCTCGGCTGGTTTATGTTACCAGGGTAAGATGAGCCAAAGAGGACTCCATATCCACATGAGAGGTGGAGAGAATATTGCTCAGACTCTCCTGCTAGCTATGTAACAGGGTGGCTTTCCTGCCATGTTCTCACAGTTTGTCTCCCTGTCTCCAGGAAGGCCCAGGAGAGCCAGAAGGAGATGAAGCTGTTGCTTGACATGTACCGCTCTGCCCCCAAAGAGCAGAGAGACAAAGTGCAGCTGATGGCAGCTGAGAAGAAGGCAAAAGCTGAGGTAAATCTAATTTCTTTTCCCTTTTGCTCTTTAGTGTGTTACGTAAAACATCTTTTCTCTGCACCAGAACTGTGTTGTTTCACTCTCCAAAACTGATGATTATTTGTTTTCTTGGCTATGTCATTTAGAAGAGAGTTTGGAATGGGGAGATTCTGGGATGTTCTCCTCTGGGAAAGGATGATCCCTTTGTGCTGGCTGAAACAAATGGTTCCCACTTTCTCAGTTGCGGATTCAGCTGATAGTGGAGATAGGCACACATCCCAGAGATACACAACCAGTCAGAGTGTCACAGACCTGGTGCTTCCTTCAACAGCATGTGCATACAGGACTCATGAAATGAAAGCATAAACAAGTCCGTTTCTATTCAGCTTGTACATGCAGAACATCACTAGTTCAGACACACACACGAACCAGTCTCCAGGTTCACAGGCACGGACAAGTACCAGCACACTCCTCTGTGTGTTTGGTACCTCTGTGTTCCAGGCCCCTTTTACCATCACAAATTGATCTCACCTATAGCTAGCTCGTACTCAGTGCAGCATACATGTACATGAGATAAAGAGGTAGATTACACAGAGATAGTGAAGAAAATACCTAATATAAAGATAAAAAAAGATAGGACAGGACAGGCTTCAGTGATCACGAGCAGGGCTAAGCCAGGCAGGTGTGTACTGACTGCCCACATTGTACATGTGACTGCCTCCTTTTATACCCTTCTCTGTCTAACGCCAGTTTGTTCATCCTTGCTCTACCTTTCCCTGCACATCACTTCTGGGTTTGCACAGCTCTGTCAATTCCCACAGCCCTCACAGTTCAGGATCCAGACCTGGTTTACAGTTTTACCAGTTACAAAGTCCAGGTTGATCTTCCTGGAAGTGCTGCCTGTATTTTCTTGGAAGCCTATCAACTGTTGTTGTGACTGGGGCGGTTTGCTTCGTCTGTTTGTGTCCATGTTTGTTTTGTCTGGTCTGTGTCTCTACATATTTTGTTTCTGGTTTCCTCATTCTCCCACAGTCACATAACCTTGTTGGAATAAACATTCTCACAGTTTCATGTGCTCTTAGCATTTGTCTTCCAGGTTTGTCTGTATGTTTTGTTTTACTTCCTTGTTATTCTCTCTTTCTGTATTGAAGCAGGTCCTTGACTGGATGCCTTTAAAGGAGCAAATGCTCTCTGTCCGTATACCCTTACATATAAAACTATGGAATTTTCAAAGGTTTTGAAATCAAGGTCTTGGGCTTACAGCCTGTCTCAGTGATCCATCTGCCAGTAACACTCTGTCCTGTTAAAATAAAATGGGCTTTCTTTTCCCATACTTGAAGGCAGTTTCTTCAGTGTTTCAGAGAATTGTGGGTAAAACAGGCACTTAACAATGTTCAGGCCACATCCTCATGTTAAGAGTCATTTGTGGTTTGTCCTTGTTGTAGCTGGAAGAACTAAGGCAGAGGGTGAAAGAATTGGAAGACAAGGAGAAAAAGGAGAGTAAAAAGATGGCTGATGAGGATGCCCTCCGCAAGATCCGAGCAGTGGAGGAACAAATTGAGTATTTACAGAAGAAACTAGCCATGGCTAAACAGGTGAGAAGTTCCTGATGAGTTCTGTTCTGAATAGAGCACCTATGAAGGAACTGCCTTCCGGTTGCAGCCAGGAAGATTATCTGAGAGATATATGTATGGGCCAGAAATGTGAGTTTCGTCCTTTTTCACTGAAGGGAATAAAATGAACACACAAAAAAGCCACCGGCAGCTATCAAAAACCCCACCACTGGAGGGTGTCACAAACCTCATGACAGGAGATGGGGGGAATGTTTAGTAATGATTAAACATGTGGCCTTGGTGAAGACCACAGAGGAGAAATGGCTGAATCAGCCACTAGAGGAGGAGGTTACAATTTCTTTGTGAAAGTTATTATCTGTACAAATTCATATAGTAGTATGTTTGCATGGTACTGGTACATATCCTCCTCTACAAAAAAGGGCTTAATCCAATGAGAGAGTAGGACCACCTCAGTAGGAAACAGGCAAGCCAGTGACTGGACATGTACTTTTTTAGAATTCAGATTCTTTTAACTATAGAACAGAACTGCTCTGTCTTGTCACTTACTCCTTTAATGTTGAAGAGGTCAAAGTGAGTCTAAGGGGCTTGGCAGTGTGTTAGTTGGAGGCTGCAAAGCTGTCCACATGTAGAATCCCTGGCCTGGTATATCTGACAGCTGTCCAGGTAGCTGCTGGAAGTTGAGAGTTGATTTCTGCCTAGCTCTGGCAATGGATGTGCCACAGCTGATTCTGCCAGCAGACAAGCCACAGTCTCTGAATGCTTGTACAGCTGACCATCACTTTTCTACACCTTCAAATTCAGAGTATCTCCACTGTGGTGCAGATTTCTAGGGAGCACTTTCTTTTGGTTGTTGTGAAGATACTGTTCTTTGATACTGAGACATCTTCCTTCATCTGTGCTGGGTTTGGTGTCTTGAGTAAAATGTTCAGGATCACTGCAGAGGGTACAGGAGACAGTATTGCCAGAGCCTGTGATTGTTTTGCAGGAAGAGGAGGCCTTGCTGTCAGAAATGGATGTCACAGGCCAAGCCTTTGAAGACATGCAAGAGCAGAATATCCGCCTGATGCAGCAGCTGCGGGAGAAGGATGATGCCAACTTCAAGCT
The DNA here is from genome assembly GCA_013396775.1 of Cephalopterus ornatus. Classification (NCBI taxonomy): domain Eukaryota; kingdom Metazoa; phylum Chordata; class Aves; order Passeriformes; family Cotingidae; genus Cephalopterus; species Cephalopterus ornatus. The sequence goes on from VZRE01002386.1 coordinate 12,031, forward strand.
GATGTCAGAACGCATCAAGTCCAACCAGATCCACAAGCTTCTGAAAGAGGAGAAGGAGGAGCTGGCAGACCAAGTTTTGACACTGAAGACACAGGTAACCTGGGAAGAGAGAGGGGACAACAGGACTGGTGGGGAAAGGTGGAGGTGTTGTGGGTTATCTCTGGTACGCAGCTCCAGACTGAGTCGGGAGAGAATGAGAAAGGCAAAAGTGAGAAAACAAGTGAGCTGAGATAAAGGCAGTTCAACAATTACAGGAACGATGTGCACACAAGCAAAGCACCAAAAGTGAATTAATTCAGCACTTCCCATGGCAGACAGGAGTTTAGCCATCTCTGTGAGAGCAGGGCTCCATCCTACATAATTTTTGCTTAATAAATGCTGCAACTCTGAACACCTTTCCACTTCCTCCTTTCCACCAGCTTTTATTGCTGAGCACAGCATCATATGGTATGGAATACCCCTTGGGTCAGGTGGATCAGCTGTCCTGGCTGTGTGGTATCCCAGCTTCTTGTGCACCCTCAGCCTACTTGCTGGTGGGTAGCATGAGGCACACAAGGTCTGGATGCTGTGTAAGAACTGGTCAGCAATAGCTAAAGGAGTAGTTATTGACATTTTTTCTCCCAAATGCAGAATACAGCAGCATATGAGCTGCTGTTAAGAGAACTAACTGTATCCCCACCAAAATCTGTAGAGGAGGGAATGTTCTGCCAACGAACCTAAGAATGATGTGTCAGGCTACAAAGAGACCTGTCTCAGCAAGAAACTGAGACTGCTCTATGGAGCATGAAACATCCTAGAGGTTCATTGGTATGGAGAACAGATGGGAGAAGGAAAGTGGGAAGTCATTTTCACGTTGTAATGATATTTCTACCTGTATATTCTACATATACCTGCATATATTGATAACAAGCAGGAGAAGCTGCTTGTTAGAACTGTCTCAGACATGAGTAAAAGTACAGGCTGGGAAAGAAGTCATTGAGAGCAGACCTGCGGAGAAGGACTTGGAGGTTCTGGTGGATGAAAAGCTGGACACGGGCTGTCAGTGTGTGCTGGCAGCCCAAAAAGCCAAAGATGTCCTTGGCTTCATCAAAAGCAGCATGGGCAACAGGTCAAGGGAGGGGATTCTGTCCCTTTACTCTGTTCTTGTGAGACCGCACCTGCAGTGCTGCTTCCAGCTCTGAGGTCCTCAGCACAGGAGGGACATGGACCTATTGGAACAAGTCCAGAGGAGTCCACAAATATGATCAGAGGGAATGAACATCTCTGCTGTGAGGACAGGCTTGGAGAAGGGTCTGAGAAGACCTCATTGCAACCTTCCAGTACCTGAAGGTGGCTTAGAAAAAAGAGGGAGAGTGACTTTTTGTATGAGCAGATGGTGACAGTACAAGGGGCAATGGTTTTAAACAGAAAGCAGATTTAGATTAGATATTAGGAAGAAATTTTTTACTCAAAGGGTGCTGAGGCTCTGGCACAGGTTTCCCAGAAAGGTTGTAGGTTCTCCATCCCTGGAAGTGCTCAAGGCCAGGTTGGGTAAGGCTTTGAGCAACCTGGTCTAGTGGAAGATGTCCCTGCCTGTGGAAGGTGGTTTGGAACTGGATGATCCTTAAGGTGCCTTCTGATCCAATCCATTCTATGATTCAGTATTCTGCCATCCTTAGAACCAAGTGGAACTATGCACTGCCTTGCAGCAATTCTTTAAGCCGCTGTCCAAAAGTTAAGACATCTTTATTGCAAATACTTGACTACTAAGTTTTAAAGTGCTCACCAGAGAGATCTGGATACAGCTCTTAGCCTGCTGGGTGGCTGTTCAGGGAGGAAAAGGCAAGCTGAAGCTCCTTGGTGCTGGGGAGGCAGGGATAGTTTTAACATGCAGCTCTGAAGACCTACAGAGTGTGCATTTCATTCCTTCTGCACCTTCTCTCCTGCTTTCCAAGGTGGATGCCCAGCTGCAGGTTGTACGTAAGCTGGAGGAGAAGGAACACTTACTGCAGAGCAGTATTGGTACAGGAGAGAAGGAGCTGGGTCTGCGAACACAAGCCCTGGAAATGAACAAGCGCAAGGTGAGTGAGTGATTCCCTCTTGGATTGTAAGATGGAGCTGTTGCCTTGCGGGAGGCATAGCAGACTCTCAGCTCTCACTGGTGTTACAGAACCTGATATTCCCTGGTTTTGGACAGAAGGCTTAGGAGTCTTGAAGAGAATACTGATTAAAGTCATGTAGACTGATGTTTCCTTTGATAAGGAGGAGCAGGTCATATGTATTTCTATGAAAGGCTGATGGGGGAGCTGAAGTAAGGTGCCTTTATAGGAAACCTATCGTGAAAGAAGACGCAGCAGCCAGATGAAGTTAACTGGGTTCAAAGCTTTTATAGGAAAGATGGGATAAATAAAGGGGGAACATGGCTGGAGAATGCTATGACTTTAAACAAATGCCTAAGATCAATAAAGTAGGTGTGTTACCAGTAAAAGAAGACTAAGTCTCATTGTTGATGTTGCCTTTGCTTTTAGAGTTTTAGAAATGCAGGAATGACATTAAAATATGCAGAAAGGAAAGCAGAAATACCACTGTGAAGAGAAGCTGGGGGGAATTCAGCACAGTCACTTGTGCTTAACGTGACAATCTGTGGTATTAAGGGAGCTTGGTTAGAAAGTTATAGGAGAACTGGTGAAGAGAGAAAATACTTAAAAACACTTATCTTGAATTTCTGTCTACGTCACCTATAGAACTGTCTCTAAAAAGTAGGCAAAATGGAGACTGGAAGGCTGAAAATACATGAAGAAGAGAATTGTGTGGTCATTAGTGTTTTTCTTAGAGACATGCTTTGCATTGTGACAGGGTTTGGCTCTGCTGAAGAGGGATCTTGAAGCTAAATGATTAGAACTTGTTAATAATAAGGTATTCTGCCATTGAAGTGATGCTTAGGGAATAATGCTAGTTATTTCACTTGGAAGTACTAAAAATGGATTTAAAAAACAGATCTCCATCAGCCTGAGTAGTATTCTGTGAGCAGTCTTGAATTGTCAGGCAGAGGGACTGGAAGTCACTATAGCTGTTCTTCCATGTTTGATACTTCTATACTGGCTTTCTTTTTCAGGCCATGGATGCAGCCCAGCTTGCAGATGATCTGAAAGCCCAGCTAGAGCTGGCTCAGAAGAAGTTACATGACTTCCAGGAGGAGATTGTGGAAAACAGAGTAACTAGAGAGAAAGAGATGTTTAACTTCAAAAGGGCTGAGGTATGTACCCTTTAAACAATCCTTTAGTATCTGTCTGCTTTAGTGTCCATCTCCTTGGACATTGAGCTTGGAGTGGGTTTCAACTACATTGTTTTGGTGTCCAGTTTCCCTTTGACTTCAGCTTTGTCAGGTCTTGGCTCTTTCAGGTTTTGTCCGCTGATAACTGACAATACTTGTGGCATCAGATAATGTTGTTGGATTATTGGGGATGAGAGTATGGGTGGCACAGCTTAGCCAGGTGCACTGTTGGCATGTTCTCTTTGGTCCCTGAAGAAGCTGTGACAGAGAATATGCTGCTTCTTCACTTAGTCTCTTGTTTTTGTGCAGGAAGACATTTCTCGGTTGCGCAGGAAGCTGGAGACCACAAAGAAGCCTGACATGGTTCCCAACTGTGATGAGATACTAATGGAAGAAATCAAGGATTACAAGGTGAGTAGTTGTCTTTGCTAACTTCCCTCTACTTCAGTCAAAAAGCTCTGTAGACACGCTTTGAATATTTCACATCTCTTATCCATAATCTGGCATTGAAGAAACAGTATTCTCCTTCTGAGGAATGGAGGGACCTTCATCTCCAGACGTCTTTTATCACCTCTGATCAAACACAGTGGGCCCTCACAGTAACATTTGTGTGTTGCAGGCCCGTCTGACCTGCCCATGCTGCAACATGCGCAAGAAGGATGCCGTGCTCACCAAGTGCTTCCACGTCTTCTGCTTCGAGTGTGTGAAGACGCGCTACGACACCCGGCAGCGCAAGTGCCCCAAGTGCAATGCAGCCTTTGGGGCCAACGACTTCCACAGGATCTACATCGGCTGATCCCAGAAGCTGCTGCTCACGCTGACCACCCAGCTTCCCCTCACCTTCTGTGGCTACCACCCACAGGGCAGTCGTGGTTTCTGTCAGCTGATCTGCAGTGTCTTCTGGGAAGTGTGTTTAGGGTATGGAAAGAAAGAGATTCCAGATCTTAGTTCCTTTTCTGTCCCCTTTCCTTTTGTTCTTGCTCTTGGTTTTTTGGATATTTTGTGCCTGAGAGGAAATTTTCCATCCAGCACTATCACACTGCTAAGCTGGGAACCTCTGACTGAAGTCCTGCCTTGATGCAATGGAAGCTAGCTGTGGTGCAGCGGAGATTAGTGAGACCTATATTATTATGAGGAGTTTGCTTTGGATGTTAATTAAATCCCATCAAGATATGGTAGTGCTTCTGAAAGTGAATAGTTTCCCAATTAACAGGCCAAATAACTGAATCTTTAGACTTCAGTGGAGTGACTCCTTAGGCATGTATCTTCCTGAGTCAGGGCAAGAGCCTCTGAGGGCTGGTGCATTAATAAACATCTTCCCTAGCCTGAAAAGCATACACACATCTTAATATCCAGAAGAGGAGAGAGGTAAGACGTCAGAGGATCTTAGAAAATAGCATTCCGCTGATGAACCCTGGTTGATATGGACATCTTCCCCTAGGCTGAGGCATCACTGTCACATTCCTTATAAGGATTTTTAGGGGTTCCTTTGTTCCAGCTTTGCCACAAAGATGAATCTTTTTATGCACAAAATCTAATTAAAGCTGTTGTTTGGGGTTTTTTTCTGGTTTTCTTGCCTCCGGTAGTATCTGCCTGGTCTCCTGTTCTTTGTCCAGTTATTTGAAACATTTTTCACAAGTTTTAAGCTTCTCAAGTAGACTAACTTCTTCCTTCCTCTGCCTTTACATTATGCATGACTAAAACAAGTTTTGTCCTTTTGGATGGAACTCCAGTATCTTACTCCTGACACAAGAGAAGGCCAAGATGCTGGACCGTTTCTGCAGCCGTTTTGACATGGCTTCTGGGAATTTTGAGAAAGGATGTGGCATGAGTTATAATCTCTATGCTCCCTCTGGTTGGAGGCTGTATTTAAAGTCTGCTCCTAAAAGCAAAATGTGAAGTAATTTATTTGCAACATTCCTTCATAGGGTATAGTGTTTCTCCTGGAAATTTAATTTTCTTGGAAGGTGCACCTCTCAAGAGGTTTATCTCATGTGTGTCTCTTCCCTGAACCATGAAAATCTGTGCTACCTTCCTGTGCTCACCATCGGAAATAATAGAAATAGTAGTAAAATGAATTAATCACAGACTGTCTTACAGTATGCGTTATTGTCTTTCTGAAAACATTCAGAATATATGAATAAAACCTTATAAATTATTATTGACCCTGAAAAGAGTGAAGGAACATGTGGCCCTGCCTTTCCAAGGGGAAGCTGGGATGCTGAGAGCTTCTGGTATGGTGTGAGTGCTGTTACAAGAAAGGAAAGTAGAACCCACTCCTCTTTCACTGGAAGTTGCTCCCTAGGTTACAGTTTGTGGCATCAAGTTTGAGAGCGAGCCGTGTGTTAATGCTAGTTGTAGATTGTGAGGTACAAATGCTTGTTCATCAAAATTGGGACCTGGGTCAACAGCAAACTGCATCTTCAAACAGCTTTGCTGCAACAGCAGACTTCCTTTTACAGCTGTGAACAACCATCTGAACAAAGCCTGTTGCTCCTCTCACAGTCACAGAGTTGCATCACATTTCTACTGAAATCAAGCTTGAAACTTTTGTGTGTATGCTGGCCATGCTGGGATCACTCTGATCATGGCAGGAAACAGATACTTGAAACAGTCTGGATTAGTTTCACACACGAGATTTGGAAACTCCTATTTTCTCTTTCCTCACCAAGAAAAATGTTAGTGATTTGGTTTAGGTTGTTTTAAAATAATAGTTTATTTCAAGATCATTTGGGAAGTCACTGAATTTCTCTCTGTGCTTGTAATTAGAACATTGAGAAACAGTGAAAATTTTAGATGGTCTGTCTGCCAGAATGAGTGGAGGTAATTAAAATATTTAAAAGCTTACCAGGACTAGAAGTGTGGGGGTAAAAGAAGTAAAGGGGTGACAAGTATTATCAAAAGTCCCTCTAAATTCAGTGTGTCAGGCAACAAAGAAAAACCTCATTTCCAGTCTCTGGTGCACCCTCTCTTCTGTCAAAGCAAATCCTCCCCCATGTCATCACTGACATCCATGGAAAGCTACAGCAATCTTTTCTGTCTTCTAGGGAGTTAGGCTGGAGCAATAACTGAAGAAAATAACATGCCAAAATACGTCTCTGTTGGGCAGCAATAATTAGATCTTCTCCCAAAAGATTCTAGTTGGTGCTGTGGTAATTTGGAGCAATCCCTATTCTGCATTAGACATGGGAGCAGCCCCTCAGTCACCCACCAGAAATGAAGATATTTGCACAACATTAATTATTAGGTGCTGCACATTCTTACACTTACATTTTTTGTTTTAATTGAAGGCTCATTTTTTGCAGGATTGGATGTTTGGGTTGGAACTTTGAAGCAAAACATATATTTTGGTTTAAGATACTAACATTTTTAGTTAGTTTTACTTTTTTTTTAAATCTATTTCTGGGTTCCTTCTATGGAGATAAGGACATTAAAAACTTGGTAAAAGTACTTTTAAGGTTAGACTAAAATCCTTTTTTCCTAGTGCTTTAACTAGGAGAAGAGAGCATTGTTCATCTGTTCTAGGCAAGTGCTCTTGGAGGTTGTGAGGTACCAGATGCTACACAAATAAAAAGCTCTTCCTAAAAAAGCTGAATATCCAAGGGAGGGAGGGAGGGGAAGGGAAGACAACAAAAGCAACCTCGGTGGCTTGCCCATCTGGCTTGTCAGGAGCAAGGAGAGCAAGGGATATCCCAGGTCTCTTAGATGTGCAAGGCTGTGGATCCCACTTTCCTGTTTTATGTTCTAATTTCTCTTTCCGGTGTTACTGACTGTATTAAAGGAGTAGAAACAGCTGCTGCCCAAAAGCAGAGGCCAGGGACTGAGCAGGAAATAAAATATGAACTCTTGATGAGGCTAATTAGTCATTAGCTTTTAATGGTCCATGCAGAGCTTTGCATTTGCAAAGGGCTTTTCAAAAGTTAGAGGTGCAAAAAGGTAAAATGCCTTTTTCAGACCCCAAAATACAGTTTCAGATCTGCCTACAGCACTTAAACTGTGCCTGACAAGAACATCACCTTGGGTAACATTCATGCAGGTGGTTGGAGACAAAGGGAGGGTAAAAGGTATCTCAGAGGCCAGAGTTAATTCTGACAGTGTCACAAAATGTTCTTTTTTTTCTGTAAATGGGATGTGTTGGGAAGCAGTGTTTAAAATGGATAGAAATCCTACTCAAAAGACAGAATCAGCTGGGTTGATGAAGAGTATTTATTCAGATGTTCAGCAGCTTACCCTTCGTTCCCCTCTACCCATCATCCAAGTAGGCGAGGGCTTCACTCGGTACATTGCCTTTGAAACCACAATTCTCATTCTCCTTCATCTGTAGGGAGGCTTTGGTGCCTCCCTTTCACTTTGATGAAATGAATAATGGACAAGATCCCCTTTATGTCACCTCGTCTGTGAGAAAGAACCCTACTATCAGCTGAAGACAGTGACTATTAAAGGAGTAGTTTCACATTGGCAAAATACTTCACTTTTTGAGGTAAACGCTGATTTACAGTACTGCCACCCCTCTCTTCCCCTTATCCTTACTCTGTGCCATTGTGAATCCATCCCTTCACACCTGCTGGTGCAGCTGTTTGCATGGCTGCTCCCTGGGTGCAGTGGAAGCCAAGCCTGGGCTCAGAAGCAGACGGAGGTGGTGGTTTGGTTTTTGCCAAGTTATTTTTGAAGCTGGGTGAGTTCCTTCACCACAGTCTCAGAGCAGCCACATCTGCATTTGTGCTGACAGAACTGAAGGAATGATGTGTACTGGGTTTGCCACCAAGAATTTTGTCTTGTGACCCTGTGCCAGGAGGGGAGGGACTGCCAACACAGAACTAGCACCTGGCATAATGAGGCATCCATGAGGAGCCTTCACGTGAACAGAGACTAGACCCACAGATAACACAACAAAAATGTACCAACAAGGGACATGCTTCCAATGAGCAGTTTACATTTTCTTCCTTTTTT
>VZRE01002386.1:20280-42815 GCA_013396775.1 Cephalopterus ornatus
TGCACAGAAAGGGCTGAAAAGGTGGGAACCTCACTGTACTGTCAAGTGGAGGAATGAGGAACTCTTGCTGTTCGGATGGTCCTTGTCTCTCTAGTCCCTTGGGAATGGCTGGTGTTTTCCAGGAGAATGAGAAACTTACTGTGAAAGGAGGACTCAGGAGGGTGGCGGTGGCTGTGGGCTGCTGCAATCCTGCTCCCATGAAGAGCACATTGCCTGCTTTATTTTTGCACCCCTTTCTGGCATTACAAAAGTGTGTTACAAATTTCACAGAGGAATGGGGGGAAAGGAAGAAAAGGTGGAAGGGCCCAGGTATCCTGGCCTAGGGCTCTGCAGTCCTGTTTGTCCTCTGATACTCCTCCAGCTCTGATTTCCTGTCCATGGCAAGCTGCAGCTCCTGCTTGATGATTTCAATCTGCTTCTCCAGCTCCGTGAGCTCCTGCATCACCGAGGTCCTTGCAATGTTGAGGGACTCTGCTTTCCCATTGGTGGTTAAGGAAGCCGGGGCTTCCCTCCTCACCTGTGGCAGGGGGATGTCCTGGTGCTGACAGATTGTCACCTCGTTCTGCCCTTGGTCCGTACAGATGTATTTTTTCCGGTGGTAGTTGCCCAGGTTGGCTGTGTTCCACACGGTGTGCTGGCTGTTCCCTATGTGGGACCTGAACAGAGAGATGGGAGGTTAATGCCACATCAGAGCCTCTTGTGTGTGTGCAGCCCTCCTCTATGAGCCGTCCTACTGGAAAAATGTGAGCTTGCTGTTATGTGTTACATGGAAATATTATCCCTTTATCCCTGGAATTATCTTTTCTTGCAAAGCACAAATCATGACAGTAAATGACCAAATTTTTGTGATTAAACTACAGCAGAGAGTAGAACAGAACCCTAAATCTGAAACTGACCTTCCTTAACCTACCAATTGGTTTTCAGGACTGGTGCTTCTGAAAACAGTTGATTTCAGCAGGAGTCTGGAGCTGGGAGTAGCTACATTTCTCACCTGCCTCCAGAAAAGGAAGTTGGAAATGTTTTCAAAGAGAGGGGATGGCAGAGAAGGAGGAAGGGGGGTTTCAGGCAGGAGCAGCAGCCCCATCTTGGGTCATGGCTCCAGAAGACTCAAGTCTTGTGCTAAACTTGGATGTGTGTTTTGTGGTGCAAATTAATCCCCTGAAGAGATGAAAACAAACAAGTACCTCTTAAGCAGGTTTCAGACAGGGAACAGATTAGCCTGACAAGTAGAAACTGGCAAAGTATCTTCAAGGCCAAGAGCAGAATTGCATTTCTATGCAGGCAGCAGTCTAGATAAGGCCTCCAGTGACAAGGGGCTGAGGTGCCCAAAACTGCTTCTGGCTGTGCAGCTTTGTAGAGCCCTAGGTCCCAGGGGACCTGGGCTCCAACTTGCTTTGGAGAAGTACCACCTGTCTCAGAGAAGCTGCAGCCCTTTGTTTTGTAAGTATTTCTCAAGAGTCTTACCGTTAATCTGTGGTGTCTGATACATTTTTCTCTGGTCTTTCCATCAAAACAGCTTTTTGATAAGGTGTTAATAACCAACGTAGCTTCTGCTGGTGGTGGTGCTTTTGTCTGGGAGTGGTGCTTTTGTCTGGGGGGGTCTCAGCAGGTGATTTTAAGAAAGGCCAGAGACCACAGTTAATACTCAAGTTTCACCAGGTAAATAAAACTGATTACAATTTGGCTACTGATGCTGAGCAGCTTCACTAGTTTTTGGAAATTTAGACCTAAAAAAACCCAGTGGATTTTCTTTCATGAGGATAACAGCAGTAGCATAATGCAAATTCTTTCTACCTCTTTTCTACATCTTGGTGCTTTTAATAGCTTCTCACTCCCCACCAGGAATAAAAACCCAGAGCTCTGGGTTGTGCCTTGACACATTGGTGTTCATGACAAGCTGGACACCACATTACTGTGTGTGTTAAATTCACCATAATTCTGTGCAACCAGCAGCTCAGACCATGAGAAGAGCCAGGATGGGGTGGAGTGGGGAGGGGTGTGCATGCACACACACATGGACTGCATGTTGTGTGGGTAGAAGTTTTTGGACAGCAGCACATCTTCACTCTCCATGGTGAAACAATATTTGCGTGGGTCTTTTTCTAAGCCATTCTCTGTGGGGCTTATAGGCTATCTCCTTGTGTTACAAAATTTCTGCGCTGCTCAACACCTGGCAGATAATTCAGCTGGGTTTTTGAGCCCTATCTATGAACAGAGGAAATGAACTGCATGCACTTCTATATACCTGTGTGTATAAAGGCAGTCTAGGAGCTTATAGATGCTTACTTCTTACTTTTGCTGCCATTAGTGTAGGAATGACAAATAATCACAACATCTGTTTACATCTGTGGGTTTCGGTCATGCCAAACATCCATCAAGAGCCTGGAAGACTTTTAATAGTCTGTGGTTGAACTTATCTGTAGAAGAGCAATGCTGCTGGCTGTGTCCTTAAAAAGTGCACTAATAGTTCTGAGTTACTGAGCAAATGTGTAGTTTTAACACAATGCCTTATGTTCCTGGTAGCTGTAGATAAGATTGTCTCCTCTTCAGAAGACACAGGCTATAAAAACAATGCAAGATTGTTACCTACTTCTTTTTCCAACAAGAATTGTTCAACCCAATGGTTTCTGAAAGGATTCCATTTTCCACTTCTCAGCTTTCTTATTTCTCATTCTAAAAAATAAGAAAGCTGAAGGAGTTCTAACATACTAGTGTCTGATCTCTCATTCACTGTGAAGCTCTCACAGGGCTCTAGTTACCTTCCAGTGCTTTAGCATGTGAGTATTTAATTACCTAAACAGAAGGACAGTGGACTTAGACTGCAAAGCCTGTCTTTGGAATAGGAGTGCTTTTATTAGCTGTATGCAGAGTCATGAAAAAACCCAAAATTTCTGGGTTTCATACTCTCTATTGGAAAAAATGAATTTCTTTCTGCCTCCCTCCCTTCGTCACTTCTATCTTGTTTCCTTTTTTTGGATTCTGTAATCTTTGGGGTGCATTAGATCCATAACTAGATATATGACATATATGACATTCAATTTAATTTTTATAGTCTGTGCTTTAAGCCATGGAAAACTTCCCACCTCTTTTCGACTCGTTTTTTCTTGGGTTGATGTTTTTCCTCAATAAATGAACTGTTCAGAGCACGATGTAACCTCTAGAGGGAAGAAAGGAAATTAAATTAGTAAAAGCAAGATTAAGAATAGCTCCACAAATAGGTAAACAATTTGGGCTTTGTGTGATGGACTTAAACATAAATTATTTTCCAATTGAAGGATACAAGCTTTGTCTGTCCTTTGTCATTACAACAGACATGTTTTCCTGTAGTTTCCCAAGGAAGGGCAATCTGAAAGGTCGATGAATAGTTTGTAAACAATCCTTGCTGTTAAAATTCCTCGGTTAAAAAAAAAAAAGTGTGTCTTGGCAAACTTCATTATGTTCTAAAAGATTCCTTCCACTGTGCATCTTTAAAGCAAGAGAAGCTCTTCCCTTTTGTGCCTTTTGCTGCAAAGTAACTTCTTCCTTTAGAGCAAACATCTATAGCAGTTTTGTCCTATTAGTTTCTCTAGAATAATGAAAGAGGTTACCCAGAACTTCCTGCGTGAATCAAAAGTTTAGGAACCCATAACAGAGGGATAAAATGTTCTGGTTAGCCAGTTCAGGATAACAACACTGTTGCTTCTGTCATCCTAAAGGTCTGTGAGGTTACAAGTGCAAATGGAAAAGTCCCTCTGTAAGCTTTGCAACTGTGAATATTTTAACTGTTTCCTCTGTACTTCCCATTCCATCATTAGGTAAGCCTTTTCAAGTTCCAGAACCTGCTGCCACACTTCAAATGTCAATCATCAGTGCTCTTACAACCTTTTATACCTTGTTCTTGTCCAGGCTTTCTTAATCAGCCACAGGATTACAGGGTTTTCTTTCACAGGGTCACTTCTAAATACGTACCTGACTTGTATGGAGCCAGTACTTCATCTTGGATTTCTTCTTGATTCGTGGCAGGACCAGTCTGTACACGATGTGTTCCCCAATGGTAGTGAGAATGGACAAACCAAACCCAATGCACAACATCACAAAGAGCCCTGAAAAATGCTTGATGCCCATTTGCAGTGTCTGTGAATAAAATCAAAAGGGGAGGTTAATGCAATAGGCTGTCAGTGTACTGTCACACATGCTTTGTTTTCTCATGTGGAAATGTGGTCTGACTGAATACATAGTGATGTAATAAAACAGAATTGTCTGGACACAGTTCACAACAAAGCCTTTCTGTGCTGCAGAGAGCTCCTTGTTCAGTCAGAGCAAAGGACTTGTTATGGGAAGAGAATCAGCGAAAGACCAAGGAACGTGTGCCATTTCCCTAATGAGATGACATGTTCAACACGTAAAAGAATCCAGTATTTGTGGTGGTTTTGCATTTGTAAAAGCAAATACTGCTTGACAGGATACAGTCAATGAACTGTAGAGCAAGTCCTTCATCAGCAGAGAGCCAAGACCGACTGTTCACTGCCCGTGTTTTCTGGAAATTGATTGTTAACTTCCCCTTTTTATGCTTTACCCTTGAGGGAGGTTCATGGAGAAAACATTATGAAACAAATGGCACAAACATGGCACCTCTCTACTCCCTACATTAACAGGACTGAAGTTGTGCTTCTTGGGAACCCCAGCTGCAACTATGAAAAACGGGAACACTCCCACCCTTTTCTGCTGATCCACTCTTTTCATGTAGGGTAGGAAGCCTTTAATTAACTTGAGTGTCTTAATGGCATCATTCATGTTTGACCACCAAGAAACTCTGTACAGCAGCAATCTGTACCACAAACACCTGCATTGCAATGGGTGGATGAGGTTTGTGTGTTGCATATAATCTTAGTACGTTTATGCTCATGCCTCTGTAACTAAGCTGTGAGTTTATCAATAACTAAAATCTCTTGCTAATAATTACTGCCCACACACTGCTATGGAAATATTTCCAAGAATACAAAGTCTGCTTGTGTCTTCCTCTAATACAATGTTATTCCCCAAATAATAAGAAAAAAAGAAGCAGAAAACTGCCTGGGCAGACCTGTGTGTCAGAAGACGGCACCTGCAATACTGTTACTCTGGACAACTGACATGTTGTGCCTTGTGTTCATTTGGTAGGTGGGTAGTGGTAGGTACTGTGCTTTATTACGACTGTCTGTGTAATCCAGAAAGAGAAGCTGGATTTATCACAGAATATCTGTCAAGTCTTACTATGAGGTGGTAATGGTTTAAACCACTCAAAAATTGAAGTGTTTGACTGGAAGTCTGTGTCACCTGTTTCCTTAAACTGTGAAGCCCAACCTTTAGCTCAGGTAGCATAAAATTAGAATGAGGTCCCATGTCTGAGTTTTCTCTCAGAGGTCTCAGAGTTGAGATCTCAGTATAGCCCCAAAGTCAGGGGAGATCTGCTAATGTTTGGTTACTGTATGGTATGGAGCACTTACATTGCTCTTAGAATAGGAACTCACTTTAATGTATTATCATGAAACTCCAACCATTCAAAATAATAATAAAAATCCCTACTGCCACGGGGATTCCTGCATTCTAAGATGTCTTCTCCAGCCTGAGGTCAGTGTTTGATGCCACTCCAGGACTGCTGCAGAGAGAAAACTTGGCCAGCTTCTTACATGAAAAATAATTCCCTTGTCTTCAACAAAGCCTCTCTGATTTATGCTGATGAGGATCTGGCTCCCTGTCCTGTCAGCTCTGCAGAATTGTTTTCTACCTTCCCTGGAAACAGGTGAAAGAAATTCCAGAACTGTCATTTCAGGTGTGTTTTTCACTTGTAATGGATAGCTTTTGAAATTGTCCCAAGCAAGACATCTTTTCCTAGGAAAGGAAATGCCAAAGCAAAGCATCAATAATATTTCACCTAGCAATAAAGAAGATAATGCATTGAAAGAGATGCCTGACAAAGGTTGCATAGTAAAGGGAAATTTTTGAGACTAAATTAAGTGGGAAAACAGGTAGGGGAGAAATAATTAGAACAGTGTTTTTTATGGTGTATGGAGTGATTATTTATAGCAATATCAGCACATTTACATACTACTGTAAAACGGCTGTTTATCAGGTGTTCATAATTACTGTAGATTCACATGTTAAATCGTAAAGGAAACCATCTAATGGAGCCACCTCTAATTGTCATTGCCTCAAGCAGATTCGAGCAGCAAGACCTACCACTTATTTAGTAGTTTATATGTGTATTTTAGGTGCACATATAGAACATTTGTGGAAAGAGCAGAAATAAACTAGTTTCTCTGCATCACTGGTTTCCTTTCTGCTGAATTTGAAGGGGCCAGGGGAATGGGAGGGTGTGTGTGGAGGGTATGTACTGGCAACAGAAAACAAACTGATTAATTTCTCTACTGCAATATCTTACTATATTTTTTTTTTTAAGGAATGAAAGCCCATAATGTGGTGTATTCTCTATTAAGCCAGGATCAAAATACAGTCCTTGCTCCAACTTTGTAATGATAAATTCATGAGGTAGCTCCCTGCGTTTTCGAACAAGGAACTCAATTACACCCGTGTGGTAGTTCTGGAGCAATAAGCAACCCTAGTCAATCCTGTGATGATTACAGCTAATGGGTGCTAAGCACTGCAGCGGCAACAGCCTATAAATTGATTCCCACTTGCAAATTGGGAAATTGGCAGTTTCAGGAAAGCAACAAATACAAGACCAGAATTGGAGGTATCTTCTTTATTTTATATATCTCTGGAGAGACTTTTCCAGTTTATCAACCCATATCTGCAGTAGCTACCTAAACATTTCCTGCTGTCTCCACTGTAGTTTTATGCCTTTTTTTTTTTTTTTTTTGAGCCCTGAAGAGAAGCAAGGGTGTAGAGAGAAAGCGATTCTGGGTATTTGTGCTCGCTTTGGGGCAGGGAGCAGAGACGAAAAACAGCACTCAGTGGTTTCAGCATTTGTTTTCATGGGAGAAGCTCCTATTTTACTCCCTGTTACAAGAGACTGTAAATGCTTTACTGTCACTGGTTGTAGTGAATAAGCCATCTCCGACTCATTAGAAGCTTGTAAAGATTTTTGTGGACACTCTGAAGGTTGGCGACACAGCACAGCTATTGGTGCTACACGCTCCTGAACCCAAACACTAAATAGGGGTATCATGTGTGTGTTAGCGGTAATAATAAGTTATATTTTTTGATTACATTTCCCCAGTAAGGATTTTAAAAAGCTTTGCTGATATCAGGAAGGTAAATTTTGCAGTACCTGTGTGAAGAAGGAATTATCAGGGATAAATGGGTATGAAGGGCAGAATTCTAAACTCATTTGCACATCTCAATAAGCTTGCAAAATCATACCAATGCTAGTGCTTCTGTTTAGGTAACTACATGGTATTAAAATATGTCTCTCTCCATATTGTGGCATTTCTTGTAGCTGTGGAGTATTTTTTTACTTAATTTTCATTCTTGTGGCTTTCTGTGCTCTCAAAGAAGTGGCAGCATTGAAATAATACATATTTAATCTTTAGGGAGATTATCCTTAGCAAAAACTGGTGACCATGACTTTAGGGTTTCAAGTGCCAATTTCAAAATACTGTAAATCAAGGAGCAAGACAAGCTCCTTTCTCTTCTTGTTGTGAGCACTTTTGCACAGAAGTGGAAAAATATTTCATTTTGTAATAGATGTTTTTCTTTCAATTCATCCATTTTCCAAGCCCTATCAGTATCTCCTCAGACAGTAAATTTTTTTTTGTTGTGGTTTTACTTGGTTTTTGTTTGTTTTTTTTTTCCAATTTCAACAGATGAATCTGAATATGCTCTCCTCTTCCGACAGCCTATGTGCAGGCTGAAGAAATTTTCTTGGCTTCAGGATTTTTTCCTGTTATTCATGTTTGTTTTTCACACTTGGGTAACAAGGTACTGTGAAAGGCAACCGATGGGCAGCTGCTGCTCATGAGCGCAGGGCAGTTTTTTTTCCTTTGTGGAAGTGTCTGCATGTCCTTCCTTTGACACCTGCAGAGCACCAGGGAAAAAATTAAACCGGAGCTTCAAGGTAAGGGCTAGAAAAGTCACTGTGGAGTCGTCAGGTGATGGGTGTTAACAAAAAAGGGAACTTTCAGGGGACAAGGCAAAATACAAATCAGAAAGACACATTTGCTGGGTGACAACTGAATAAAATCATGGCAGGATGAACAAGGCGCTGTCTGGTTGTGCCTCTCATGTGATGCTGAAGCCAAAGATCAGCAATTCAGGCAGAAGCCATGGTGAGTTTAAAGAAAGTTCCTTCAAAGACTCCAGAGAAGAGCCATCAATGGGTCCCACCATTAATGAGAGATGAAAAGAAGATTAGTCACCAACCCTGGAGGGAGTTAAAAGACAGAGATGTGACACTAAGGGACATGGTTTAGTGGTGGGCTTGGCAGTTCTGAGTTAATGGTTGGACTGCATGATCTTAAAGATTGTTGCCAACCTAAATGAAAAACACAGTGTACACAGTTAGCTTTTCCCAAAGTAGAGACATCTTTAACTAGACCAGGTGCTCAGTGCCCCATCCAACCTGGCCTTGAATGCTTCCAGGAACGGTGCATCCACCACCTCTCTGGGCAAACTGTGCCACTGTTTTTCCACTCACACTATAAAACCTTTCTTCCTGCAGTCTCTCCTGAGCTTGGGTGGAGTTAATGGATGGAGGAAAAAGTCCCAGGAGCCTGGTTCCTTCTGAAGAGGCGTTAGTGAGAATAACAGTAGAGTAGAGGAAGGGCTAAGTGTACTCTATGAAAAGTGAAAACCAATTACATTGATCACATCCAGACGTAACATGTGCAAATACAACTCTGACAATCCCTCTTCCCTCCTGCACCATGCTCTGCCCTAAGTGGGCACCTACCAATTTTACCACAAAGGAATTCCTTTGAAACTGAAGTATGACAATTTAAAATCAAGAGTACTCAAGCAATACTGTTAGTGACTAGCACTCAACATGAACTGCTACCCACAATTACCTGTGGTGGACAGGGTAAGATGGAATCACTGCAGCAATTCATTCCAAGCCTGAGTTAGCTGCATTCCCCATAAATGATCCAATGGGTGCCTTGGGTGAGTGGTTTTGCTGAAGAGGTTCATACGAAACATCAGAGTCAAGCATTTCTGACCTCTGCACTTTCAAATGCATCTTTATTGGCTTCTCAGCTTGAGAAGTCACCTCAAATCTTCCAGCCCCTGGCTGAATCATACCTTTTCACAACAACTTTGTTTTGAAGTGCAACTTACAATGAGCAAAGTGCTCGTTCAGTGCCACAGAGAGAGAGATGCAAAGAGCTGGCAGTGAGTTCTGCCACAGGAAATATGATTTCCCAGTGCAAGATTTATAAAAAAAATTACGAGTAGGAAAATGAATCTCAAAATAAAGCAAAAGAAAAATTAACCTCTCTGGACAGGAGTGGCAGGTGGATAAGAATCAGGTACAGCCTAAAGAGGTAATGACAAAAAGAGATGATGGATATTCCACCCATTTAAAGGCTATACTGCTCAGTATTTCACCTACATATATTCCCATTTTTGGGTCATTGCTCTTGGTCAACAGGTGCAGTGTGTCACAGACCAAATTTATCAACGAGACATAGAAAAATACTGAGCCTTACTCTAGCTATCAAAAGGCAATTGCTGGGTCTTACTTAGGTATATAAGTGAATGACTACCCACTGAGAAGATGAGACTTTTTAAAAAATTAATTACCTGCTTCTGTGTTGAACATCATCCACACTTCAGTGAATCTGTTAAATGCTCCTGTGACTGACAGCAGGGAATTAAATAACAGAGATTTCTGGGCTGTACAGGAGTAAATGATACAAACCAAAACAAAGGTAAGTCCCAGAATAATTTCTACGCTTCTTGATGTAACAGTGAGGAAGATAAGCTTTAGAGTGTCCACTGCTTGGCTGTTGACTTTAATAAATCTGCCCCAGCTATTAAATAGCACATCCTAAAATCTGCAAGTTCTTGGCCAGGAGGGAGTGGATGAAGAGGAAGGCGTGCATATGGGAGTTGTGTTAGAAGATGGATAATCCATGAAACGGAGCAAGAGTTTAAGTTTATTCAGAAGATCTTGATACCTGGCTCTGGGACACTGGAGTTAAAATATAACAAGAGACGAGACCAGGTTCGTAAGGATTGGTTAAAGAGAGATAGTACTTTGCTCCAAGGGGGCTGTTAGGTTGAAGTGTAACAGACAATTTGTTCTGTAAAGATAGCAGGAAGGACACACAGGATTTATAAGATAGGATGGACATCCGGAGATAAAGGGACAGTGACTCAAGAGGGGTTTTGCAAGCCCCCTAAACTAGCCAGCGAAACAAAGAAAGTTGAAAAGTTCAACCGAGGAAGAAGAGAGGAGAAGACCCTGATGAGGCCAAAGAAACAGGAACTATGCCCGACAGACTCCCCAAAAGGATGACTCCGCCTCAAGCTCCCTCAAACTCCACCTATTATGAATATGACAATGAAGTGTTGAAACCTAATGAATATGTATATAGAAATGATGTAACCCCTCCTGAAAACAGTATAAATGGCCTATCTTTTACTGAAAACTCCGGAGCTTCTTTGTCTGATGTGAACTGGGGGCTCCCCAACATTGTCTAAATAAATACCTTGCTGCTTAAGGACAAAATTCATCTCTAAGCAGTTTTTAGTGCTGTTTTTCGGCATCATTCAGGCAAATAAAGATCTGGACTTAGCAGAGCTTACCTCAACAAAACACAGACTTAAAGTGGCGTTATGTTTCTGCTCACTCTTTCTGATTGCGAAAGAATCTTTCAGTGCGTGAGGAATTGTTCAAGGTCTTTGAGTGACTTTTTAGATTCACAGAATACTAGAATAGTTTGGTTTTGAAGAGACCTTAGTTCCAAACACATAGTTCCAAACCTCCTGCCATAGGCAGCGGTGCCACCCACCAGAACAGGTTGTTCAAATCCCCATCCAACGTGGCCTTAGACATTTCCAGGGATGGGGCATCCACAGCTTCTCTGGGAAACCTGTGCCAGGGCCTCACCACCTAAAAAAGTTATTATGTCTCATCTAAATCTACCTCTTTCAAGGTCATTTGCCCTTGTTTTATCACTTATATGCACTGCGCTTGGGATTGCCCCAACCCAGGTGCAGAACCTTGCACTTGGCCTTGCTGTACTTCATTAACCAAGCCCTTCAATTCAGTCACCTGAACCAACCTGTTGGACCTTATTTTCTGAACCAAACCTCAGTTTTGCATGTTGGGTTAGCGCAATTGTACATCAAATAAGGACTATGGTCCGATAACAAGTCCTGGAGCAGCCAGACCTGCCCATCTTTCTGGCCATCATATGAAGTTACACTCGAAAAGCTAAATTACTTTAAAGCACAACATATTTTCCAGCTATGACCCCTTACCTAAAGCCTCTCTTTAAATACCATCCATGAAACCTACTCAACATTGAAAAAAAAGGAATTCCATGGGACTATTCATGGGACAAAATCTGAATTTTTAGCCTGGAGGAGCTTTTTTCCCCATTTCCTCTCCCTTTGTTGGTAGGCCTTGAGGAACCTTTGAGTACCTAAACTATGTCACTGTTTTTCCAGGCCATGAACATGGTGTAGTTTAAGGCTTACCTAGAGAACAGTGACACCCAGTATTGCATTACCGAACAATAAGGGGTTTGTGAAAATGTAAGAAAGTGAAAGAACTGGGCTTGCCTCAGAGATCATGTACTAACCATACCTGTGCAGGAAAATGGTATGATATTGCCTCCTATTTTTAAATTGCAAAGGTCTTTCAGAAGAGTAGCTACAAAAATGACATGCCACCTATCAGATATTTTTCTCTCCAGTTTGAATACAAGTTTTATTCTCTCGTTGCTTGTGTTTGCTTTTCTCCACAAAAACACAAATTCAATTGGTTTTATAATATGGCTTCTGCAATTGGCCCAGCCAGGGCTGATTTTCTGTATTGTTGTATTTGCTGTGGCAGGAAAAAAGTTTCTGTTTCTAGACACAGTCATGAGAATTCAAGGCTAAGAGCAGTAGTCTTCAAATTGTTTTTGATCACACACCTCTGTTGGTAACCTTTTGAGCATGGATCCCTCCATATTTATACCTATTTACAGTTTTTTATATATATATATATATAAAAAAATAAATTTCTAATATTTTATTCCTGTAGCCTAGGGAATTATCTCATGCCCTCCAACCAACTCTAAGACCACTAGCTTGAAGGAGCAAACATATATTCTGGGAGAAAAACAGTACCAATTAAAACTGCATTTTTAAATGGAATTGATTCTGTGTCTTAGCTATTTCCACAGGAACACAGAGCATACAGCCCTCAATATGTCTTCTGGTGTAAGACTCTCATGATCAGAGGAAGCTCCTTATGTCTCATCTCTAGGAAATTACTAGGGAGGTGAGTTTTCTCTGCCGTAAGAGTTCTGAGTTTTAAGACAGTTGAGGTAATTAATACCATTACCATCTGGTAATTTTCCTGAGATTCAAAAGATCATGTTAAAATGTAGAGTAACAAGAGGTCATTGAATGAAGTGCTTGTCATGAACATATATATCACCTATCATAAAAAGACAATTCCCTTGTTAGATGATACTATAACCTTCCAAATAAGCTAAATTGGAAATAGCAGTGAATATGTACTTTTATTTAAATGCGCTTTTTTGTCCTGAATTAATCACAAAAAAAGGAAAGAAAAATTTGAATAAATTGAATAAAAATAAATTGAATTATCTTCTATGAATGATGTTAAAATATAATTTGTTTCATATTGACACAATTATAATGAAAAAGTAAAAAATGTAGTAAGACATGCAGAAATACCCTCGCAATCTATGCATTAAAACCACCAAATACAGATTTCCATTGTTGTATCTCTAAAAAATGCTGGCTTTCTAGTGATTCAGTCAGCAGCCAGAGGTGTGCAAAGAAGATGCTCAGGTGACCATTGAAAAGTGGGTGTTAGAGCCCCAGGAAACTGGGATTCTCTTTTATGGGAGAATGGCCATGCCACCACCTCCTCAGAGAATACACAGTGTTTGTTTGGCATTTGGCTGAAAGCTCTGAGGAGAGAGCAGAGCTTTCACTATGTTTTTTGTACTGGTGAGAATATATAACCTACCTCTTTTGGCAGATCTTGAGCTAAAGGCTTGTGCTTTAAGCTTCAGACATTGCTGCAGCTTTTGATTCCTCAGTACTTCATCTTTTTTTAGTTGATAGTCTAGGAACTTAACAAAATACCGTTTTTCTGATAAGAGTCTTCTTTCTCTCATAAATAATGGCCTACATCTTCAGCTGCCACGAGCCGACACAACTCCTCTGATATGATCCCAGGACATAAATCCATAGAGATTAACTTCCATTTCCTCTAGATCTACATAGAATTGAGACCTACTTCCCCTCTGTGCTTAGCATGGTACCCTAGCAGATCATTTCTAGGCTGAAATCCTCTCTTTGGTACAAGTAGTTGCCATATTAGGAGGTAGTCAGGGTGTATTAGAAATTTTGGATGTACTGAATTCCCTGTCTCTCTCTGGATGGTGATACACACATACCTGAGTGGAATCAGATAGGTTTGCTATCAGGGCGCCACATCATGGTTTTTAATGCCCCTGTTTGTCTCCAGAAGAGCTCTCTGACACATACACTGCACACCCTACTTAGCAGCATAGTCTCACTGATGTTTTCTCATGCTCTAATGTGACTTCTGCTGGGATTAGCAGCTCTTTCTTTTGAAGTCTCCCACTTCCCTTCAGCTGCCACCCATCTCTGTCACATGGGCATGTTTACTGCACATTATGAACGAGGGGAAATAGTTGCCAGCTTGAACAAATCCTCACTTAGGTGACCCAAGTTCATCGCTTACCTCCGTGACAGCAAAGCTTCTTTTCCCACATGGAACAACCTTGTACCACTTGTCGTGAAGAACATCCATGAAACCATGGGATTTGTACTGGCTGATCAGTTCAGAGATGTTTGAGGTGAGCGGAGAATTTGGGGGAAGGCCAATGCCATATCCTAGAAGGAAAAACCGTACAGCCATCTCTCTTTGCTTTTTGCTAAGCAGTGTTGATTTCAGCATGGAAGATCAAGCTGGCATTCTGTTTCAGCCAGCCAGTTCAAACCTGGATACTGGCTTACTGTGGACTGAGAATGCTGAGACAAGGCCTTTTACTGTGCAAAAATAAAGTCACTCAATATGAACAAGATATGCAAATTCAAAATTATTGAGGCCACGAAAGTAATATGCAAACCTCGAGTTAAAAAATTTAAAATGGAGATACAGCTGGAAAAATAAATCTGTCTTGTCTCTAGGAACACAGACTTTTGCATGCTCTTGCCACGGGTTCTTTTTTTTTTTTTTTCTTGTTTTAGAAATGCTAAAGGACCTCAATGTCACGTAAACCACTCTGTGATGACTTTACATTGTCAGAGCAGTGGATGTGACTGTGGTGTCAGATGTGACATTTTCTTCCTACGCATTTTCTGATGAGGAACCATATGCATGTAAATGTATATGAGAGCAGTCTGCATTGTTATCACACAGCAATTTAAAGCCCGGAGGCTATGCTTTCAGTTCATGCACTTCTGCTCTGGCAGTGACAGGGACCTTCAGATACTAATAAATACAGTTTTTAGCCACTGTATTGTCTTCCACCATGTTGAAGTGCTGGTAAAGGACTCAGTGTAAATGAAAATGGACTCAGTAACTCTGAATATGGTATTTCTATTTGCAGAATCTGGGGTTTGACTTGAGAAATTCTAAATAAATACAATTCATGCCTTGAAGACATGCAGTTGCATGCAGAGATGTCCTGCCAATTACCTGCAGAGATTCCTTTCTAATCACTGTGGATTTTTGTTTTCCGGTTCAGAATTCAGAATTTCAGACTGTCTCATTAAAAAACCCCACAACAACACAGGAAGAAAGAAAACACCCCTGCAAGTACACAAGTGGTGAATTTGCCAGGAGACTGGCTTGCTTTTCAATGAGAGATGCACTGATATGTTTATCTACAATGCAATAATCTCCCTTGCTGCTGAGTTTTTTGAATTGTGCCTGAATATATTTGCTAACTTTGAAGGATTGGCTTCAGAGAAGGCACAGCTAGGATCAATATCACATTTTCCGTATACTTGTTTTGTAATTGGGTGACATGAAGTCGAGTCATGCAAAATCATATAGTTTGGGGTTTATTTGTCGTTGGTTTGTGAGGTTTTTTTCTATATTGAAATCTGATTTACTTGACTCAAAGTTGTGGAAGCTTTTGGTTTCCTGCAGTAAAGCTGACTTTTCTGAAACGGAAGATTTATCAGGTTGCAGGTGCGTGGTGCAACATGCAGCTGCTCACACACAGATCCTTCCATGAGCGGGAACCCTTTCCATTAGACCAGGCTACTCGAAGCTCCATCCAACCTGGCCTTGAAACAAATAGCACAAGAGATCTGAAAGCTCAAAAACCAGAAAAAAAGGACTGAAGCTTTCATTCTGCTTATTCACACTGAGAGTTTTACCATAATCTTCCCATGGTTTCACCCACATACTTTCATTGAGACTACCACATCACAAAACAGCAAATGCAACATGTGAAAAACAGAGCAGTATATGCTACAAAACTGATTATTACCTTCAATGGCAAAGGGTTTTCCCACAGTTAGAAGCTTGCAGTCAGCATCTATTGATACTTCATAATCTAGGAGTGCTTTATCCATGATGAAGGCGTCGAGTTTCTCTGGATCATGCCTGTATTCAATATTAAAGTCAGAATCATCTCACAGTCTAAGACTCAGTGATGCTCACTGAACATTTATCTATGCAATTCTCTGCAAGATTCCTATATGAAAACAGAGACCAGGGCAGTCTTTTGCATATTTGGGATTAAAATGAAAACTGATTCATATCTTGAAGAATGGAGTTGTGCATGAAATGCAAACTGTGTGCATTTAGAGTAGTACAGGCAGTTTAGGACTTACTTTGCTCCCCAAAAATACTACTGATGGAGAACATTACAATCTGTTGGAGTTCAACTCAGTTGAAAGGTAGCACAAAGCTTTTTTGGAAAAGATCAGAAATTGCTAAAATACTACTTCTGTCTTGATTTGTGTTGTTAAGGCTACAGACATTAGACCAAAAATGCAAGAGAATAACTTACTCAAAGGTATTCCTCCCCCTTTCTCCATGAATATGAGGTAAATTATTTTGTTCACCTGATTCAGCTTTTCTCTATGTTCAGCCTCTATGAACATGGAGGATTGAATTTTACTAACGTAATCATTTTTGAACAGCATGCTTCCACAAAATTATGATACAAAAGAACAGTTGCAGTGCCTGTTCTCATCTGATCCAAGGACTGGACTTTCAATTCCTGTCTCCTTAAAAATCTGGGTGTTCTCCTGATCTGATTACTTCATTGATTTCAATGGATAGATTTGTATCTTAACTGTCCTTAGGGTAGGTCTGGGAAAAATACATAAACAGGAAATAACTTCTGAACAAAAATTCTCAGGCCATCTATTAGGTAACTTCTATGAATAAGACAAATCAATTATTTCAGGCTTATTATCAGCTGTCCTGTTTCCTGGATGAGTTGTGTGACCCCAGACTGTCAAGCACAAATGTCTCATGATTCCCTAAACCAAGAAGACTTCAAGTTTATTAGTTTTCAGCAGCATAATGCTTCTTTTATGCATCTTAATGACAAATTAAGGTTCCTCTCTGAGAACCTTCTTTCTTCCCACTATGCTGAGGAACCTCATTGGCAGCATTTGCTTGGGCTGTGATGTTTTGTGGGATAAGTGACACGGCAAGCAGGAAACCCATCACCATCTCACTGCCATATCACCTCATTGGCCAAGGGACCAGATGTGCTGCTGCATGCAGAGACTCACTTCAGGTAAGCCACTCCATCCGTGGTGGCAGGGACGTTGTAGCGCCGCATGTACTCGTGCATCTCTGGGAAGCTCTGCCTCACATAATCCTCTGCGCTGCTCTCCCGGACGGTCCCAAACCGAAATCCTTGGGATGGGTGGTGGAGCTGAGGAGAGGAAGTCAGAAGAGACTAGCAGAGTCACTTGCCTTTGTCGCATCTGACATCTTGGTCTTATACACGGGAACAGTTTGCAGAAATTTTCAGCATTCACAGGCCTGCCTCTGGTCCTCTTTCCACACCCCAGAAAAACTTGAAAAAGACTTACCAGCTAACTAAGCACTCAGGATCTTCTTCAAATGTTAAAAACATCTCCCATGACACGCCCTGAACACCCAAACCAACACTGGGATTATTGTCTTAAAAACTGGCGATGTTTCAGGAAGTGTTATGAGAAGCCTCTGGGTAGGCTACAATCCACTTTCTGGGGCTCTGGATAGCCAGCAAAGGACAGACAGTCCGAATTTATTTCAGCAAAATGTCTTTTACTGACTCCTTAAGGAAGAAATTTTGCCTTCTGCAGAAGGGTAGCACCCTTAGTTCATTCCTAGAAGCCTAGACACTGTATCACAGTCTTTGCTACCATTCTTCACAGACAAACCAAGGACTGAATGTTGTGTACACCAAAAAGTTGCCCCTGCCAGTGAGGAGGAGAAAGAATTCTCCTCTACACAGCCCAGGCTGTAGCAGGCTATAAACATACAGACAGTTTTTGCAGTTTTGTGTCCTGTCCTTTTCACAACTGGCTCCACCCTTTGTATTTAAGGCCTAAACAGTCTAATTCAGGTTTCACAGATCTGTCTTTCTGAAGTGCCCTGTTTGTCTTTGGAGCGTTCAGGGACTTCTGGGGAAATTCTCGAGCTGCAGTGGAGGCATCAGGCCATTCCCTTCACTATGCCAAGCACTTCCTTGAGCTGGCCAAGTGCTGCCAAGGCACACTAATTGGAAAGACTTCAGCAATGTACCAGCCTCTAAAAGGTCAAACTTTCAGAGAACAGGAAGCCAAATAAGGCTAAGGAAAGGCTGAAGTCATCATGCTCTATTTGCTTCCCAGGAAACTTGTGGTCTTCACAGCAGCTTGCAAAGATGATCTCACCATGGCCATGCTCTGCTTTGCAAGACCAAGCAAAGAGGTCTTTTCTGGCAGTCCATCTGGTTTCTGCACTATCATCTTTGTAGAGCATAGTGTAGGGGAACACACAAAGCCATAAAAAGACCATCCCCACTTGTCTCTTCAATGACCCCATGGATAAATGAGTGTTCCTAGCTTTTTTAAGGATAACACAGGTAGGATGTAAACACACAATCCTCTAGTTTAGTCTGAAAAGGATCAGAAAAAGGTCTTTTGGATGGTATTTTGATGTTCTGGAAGCTATGGACATACTGTATTTCTGGTATTTCCTGGAAAGTGGGCAAGTGTTCTCCACTTTGTGCTCTGCTTATCTGGTCCTTGTGCTGCAACCTGGGAATGAGATCTGCAGCTAAATGCAAGACTGTGGGCATTTGAGGTGTTCCAGACTAGATGACTATAGACAAGTGAGGGCAGGGTGTGCCTCCATCCAGAGCTGGCCATAGGGATGCTGTACCAGAAGGACTGTGGGTGCAGAGGTAAATGTTCCTGCTTGGGAGTGTGGGAGCAGCATTCAACGGCCAGGGGACATACATAACAGAAGTTGGGCTGTGACAATATATCATGGAGACTTCCAGCACAATGCTGTCAACACAAACCTTCAGACACTGAAGATGACCTGCTTAAAGAATGAGCTTGGAGTGGGTTAACGCACTCTGTGTCCCGAGAAGCTTATCACCACAGTCAGTATGAATTTTTTTAGGTTTTATTTCTTGGCAGTTTCACTGAAGAGAGTGAAAACTTCATCAAGACTCAACACTGAACCATCATCCAAGTCAAGTTAGGTGTTTGTTGTGATGTTTGTGGCCCATATAGTGATGCCAATTGCAGTGCAACATCTGATCTGCAGATAAAGTCTGACTTCACTGGAAAGCATCTCTCACTCAGACTGTCACCAGTGTCTACATCTAGCTAAATATTTAAAACTCTGTGAGGAAGGCTAGTACAAAGACAGTGAACTGCACTTGCATGCAGTTTTCTATCCCAAATCCTGTACTGGGAACTGCCCACGCTTTGCTTTGTGTTGGGCACATTGTCAAATTTCACCACAAAATAGGACAAAACTGGAATGTGGCTTAGATCAAAAGTCCATCTGGTTTAATATCTTGTCTCTAGCACCACCATATGTCTGGTGGGAAGTCTTGGAAAATCTGTGTAAGGGAGTTATACAGTGATCCCTTGCATCCAATGCTCAACCTGCTTCTGGTAATCTCCACTTCTTCTAAAGCATCATTGCGTGTCTGCAACTTTATATTTGATGAATCTTGGCTCCTTTTACAAGGGATAAATGTTAATAGTGTTTTAATCCTCTAAGACTTTCAGGACTGTTTTCTACTTACTGCTGCTTATACATATGAGAAGGTTTGCTTGCAGCTAAGTGGTAACAGTGGATTGACAATGCAAAATGCTGCCAAAAGCACTTCACTGCTGATCTGTTAAGAATGCTAAGGGTTACTTGCTTCAAGAGAAGATAAAATCTTCAGGATGGAAATAAGATGTCACTGCTGCTTTCTTACTTTCCATAGTCCTCTCCAGGGAAGATTATGTGAAAAGCTATAAACCACAAATATCTGTATTTCAACAGTTAGGTAAATAACAGTTTTTCTGTGAGTCTTGCCTTACTAATTATATCTTTTTTTTTTTAGTCTTTTCTGTTTCTCATGCTCTATTTCTTTTGTGTTTCTTATATTTTAAAAGTCCTGTATTGAAAGAGTCTTTCTGTTTTCTACAAACCAGTAATGGAATCCTAATGCCTAGGGCTTCAGAGAAATCATGAACTCTGAAAAATCAGCAGTTGAAGAATCAAAATTTGAAGAATCAAGAATGGATTCTATACATTTTTTTAAATAGTTGTTCAGGGGAGACAGTTACTATATTTTTTCATCAGTGATAGCAAATATAAAGGCTATCTTATTGAGGAAAAAATAGCTGTGGAAATTATAGGCATTTCTACTATGTGGAGACTATAATTCTGTGTATATACTGTTTTTTCATTCAAAGCTCAGTCAGTATCAAAGCTAAATAACCATCACAAAGCAGGTAAAGGGCACTAGAAACTGTTGAAACTTTTTTTATCCGTAGACTACCTGGAGATTTGCTGGTGATTAAAGTACAATTAAAAATAAATGAATGTAATAGCTGCACATCCATTTCCTGTCATGAATTTTCCTGACACTCAGCTTAAATAGCTTTCCAAAGTCCCTCCAAAATCAGACATCTAGGGCTGTAAGAAATGGCAAGAACAAGGTTTGTTTCAACCTGAGCAGAGGCTTTGAGGCAATAATAAAGTCCTGACTTGACAATTTATTGAACAAGATGTGAAGATACTTGTAAGTATAGCTTTTGCAAAATAGCAATATCCTAAATAAGGGTATTTAAGTTTTTTTAACTGTGAGATCATTGAATCACAGAATCATTTTGGTTGAAAAAGGACCCTTAAGATCATCAAGCCCAAGTGCTAACCCAACACTGCTGAATCCATCACTGAGCTGTGTCACAGTGTTACAGCTCCATAGCTCTTAAATCCGTCAGAGGACGGTGACTCCGCCACTTCCCTGGGCAGCCTTTTCCAATGCCTGGCAACCCTTATGGTGAAGAGATTTTTCCTAGATCTCTCTTTTGAAGATCCATTAGTGTTTAGTAAGTAACCAGCCCTTTAAATGTTATCCAGCAAGGCCACTACAGCACCACAGGCAACTCCAAACCGTGCTGGCTGAGCTACCAAGTGGGCTGAGCAAAGGAATGCCACTAGCCTGGGCAGTGTAACAGCAAATATATGAATGTGTCAATGGACTAGTCAAAAAATGTTAAAAGCTATTAGATATTAATAGATTTTTATATTTTATCTATTAAAAGCTAAAAGGAGTTAAAAAGCTATTTAGACTTGCTGCTAAGTGGCCCTCCTAAAGAAGATGAGAGCTCCAGCAGCTAACAGTATCATTTTTGCATCTCAAATACTGGAGATCATGGCTTTCATATGAGAAAACTGAGTTTTATACCTGAAGCACTGGTGTATACCATGAATGGCCATACTGCTTAGGTACACCCCAGCTTTTCAGAACCATCTAAAGTGATTCATATGACACACATGGTGATCTCCATTTGGATCTGGGTTAGATAGTCATGACAGCTCTCACAGGAGTGGTAATGTGAGTCCTGCCAATGAAATGGTTGTTAGGTCACTTGAGCACTGAGACAGGGAAGCCATGTAGTTTTTAAGGAAACTCCAGAGCTTTACAGTACATCCAACTTCTCCGACAGTGCCAGGAAAAGCTCTGGGACTTCTCAAAGTCTTCTGTACCTTATATAAAATGGAGCAACCATACTAATGATGTTTGTGCTGCTCACTGCCAAAAGCACACACTGCAGTTACCAGTTCCCTTGGGTTGGCCCCTTACTTCTAGATTTTCTTGGTTTCTCTCTACTGTTGTTAAAACATCTGCTGAGTGGGAAGTAGAGAACTTGTTTTATTTGGAAAAATGTTGAGAAGAACTGGGCATCTGCATATATTTATGGCTTGGGGTGCCAATTATGCATGAAAATACCAGTGTGATAAACACCAATGTGATAAAACCACAGGAGCAGAAAGAAGAAAATACAATCCTGAATGACAGGGATTTTGCATTACTTGGCACATTCCGTTTTATGTAATACAGAGCCACTGCATTGAGCACCACCAGCTAGGCTGAGAACACCTAGACTTCAACTTGAAAGGAAACAGGCCTAGAAATATCCTGCGCAGGTTGGTATTTAAAACAGAAAATGCATGAGATGTTGCCAGCAGTTAACCTTGACATGTTCAAAGCTGTGGGGTTTTGAGGGCTTTCTAGCAGGTTCTGACTTCTCTATGACTTATCAGTTCTGCAAAGCCAGAAGATTTGCCTCAAAGACCTTTCCCCTTCTTGATGTCCTGGTCGTTATGTTTACTAACATTCTGAGGTTTGCATCACACTTGGTTGTCATGGATTTTTGCAGTGTGTAAGAACCCTAGGTGTTCAGAATATAAATAAAGGAAAAGCACAGTCTCAGATTCAGAAAAGTAGGCAATACAATATTTCCTTCTGATCTCAAGGAGTTTGAGTTTGCTGGGAGCTGTGAGGAGACAAGGAAGACCTAAACAGAACAGCTCTTGGGAAGGGAAATTATGTCTATTTTCTATAAGCAATGATGTAACTAAAATCTAGGAAATGCTTTCCCAGCACATGATTGATGAGGTGCACTGAATCAGAACTACTGTGTGCATTTCAGTATATGACTGGAGGAAAAATGCTTTGGGAATTCCATTTCTAATCATGATCTCAAATCATTAGAAGTATTTCAACACTCATTCAGTAAACCTCTCCCAAATTCAATTCCATGAACTATTTTTTGAGGGAAATGAGGAAAAGGCAATCCAGTATGCAGCTAAGTGCAGTGCCTGTGACTGTACCCTGCAGTGACAGATGCAGAGTTAATGTGGGTTCAGCTCT
>VZRE01002386.1:42835-70206 GCA_013396775.1 Cephalopterus ornatus
CCACCACCTACAATACTGCTTTTCAATTTTAATCTGGTATAGAAAGAAGGAACATGTCTGAAAACACTTTCCTAACTTTTACAACAAATTCTGAGGAGAAATTGTTGTGCAAAAAGTTTCAGTAACTCACCACCATGACAGTGCTGGTTACCTGGTGTGATACCAAGTGCAGGGTTCACTGGACACTTGGTATATCAGCACAATTGCTGTTCATGTCAGCACAATCTCTGCCAGGGAAGGGCTGCAGAATCTTGAAAATCTGCTCAGTTTCAATTGAGAATCACGGGAGAAGGGTAGCATTAAGTGAAGAACTGACATGCTTTTAAAGACACTGCCATTTTACACTGAGACTTCTGTTTTTGTATTCATTTTACTTTGCCTTATGTAACCTATACGTTTAGGTGGTCTTCCAGCTGCTAGTAGATTTCTCATGGACCACTGATAAAATAAATGCAGTTGGTAGTGCTAAGCAAAGTTTCAGGGGAAAATGAACAAAACGAATTAAATAAAAAAAACCCCACACAAGACCACAGAACTGTGTAAAACTCTGTTCATGGGCTTTCCCTACTTATCTGCAAGAGTTGTTGAAAACTAACTAGTGAATATTTATGGGGTGCAGAGGGAGATGAAAGAAAAAAAATTATTCACAGTGAAGCACATGAATTTCAGATTTTAGCAGATGAAAATCACAGCTCAACTTCTGGAAGTTGAGGTTTTTCATCAAAAAACATCCCACATGTTCAAGCTTCGGAAGCGGAGACGTTCCCAAGGCCTCCAGGAGAGGGTGTTTGCAGAATACATTTGAAAGAACACTTCAGCTTCTATGCTGCAAAAAGTGTCAGTGGAGCTGATTCTTGGCTTGCCAGGATAATGTGAGATTTTCTTAAAATTAGTTGGTATAAATCCTGACAGCTGCACTGAAATCAATGAGCAGTTTCAATCTGGAAAAAAATGCACAGTCCAATGCTGAGAGTTTATTCTCCTCATTGCAAGAAGAGAATACACGAGAAGAAACTGTGACTTAGTTTCTGTTTAAAAGTATAAAGCCTTTGTATTGATGGTCTCTGTGTGAGTGCTAATAATTAATTGCAAGACCTGTTCTGCTCCTCTGTGTGCTGCAAAAGCTCAGGAATGAGACTGGACACTCAGGTGTGTGGATAATTTCTGAGGGTACCCTAATGACTAAGTTGCTGGGCAGTGCAAAAAGCTCCATAAAACACCACTCTGCTGAATATGAACTTGCAGGTTTATCTCTGTTTCTTAATAGCATTTTAGGAGTTTTCTCAACAGAGAAAGCTGTGATTTTTTCCAGGAGAGCTGAGAACTGTAAGATAGTAAGAGTAAATTATTGTAGAAAAAATGGGTAGACTGAGGGAAAAAAATGGACGTAAATCCCAAAAGGCAATAGATCACTGTTTCCAATTCTACTTCACGAGCACAAAGGAGCTCTAAGAATGCTCCAGATAGAATCACTTCTTTGAACAAGTTCTTCTGCTTGCTACCTGTAAAATAGTGCTAATGCTGCTCTCAGGCAGGTAAAATCCTTTTCAAATTAGAAGCAAGAGAAGGAGAGCTGCTTGGCTGAAAATATGTTCAAGCTACCAAAGATACATGGGAGATTTCTGGATAAAAAATCCTCTTGTCTCTCTGTCCTAAGTCTCAGATCTGTGGATGAAAAGTTATCACAGAAAGTTATCACAGATCTCTACAAGCCACTGAGGGCTGGAGAGGGAAACCTAATGTGGCAGGAGCTTGAACTGTAGGTAGTCGCCTCACCTTAAAAACAATAATCTTTAAAATCCTTTTTCTCACAAATTTCTTCCACTCCAGCTGTTGCTGGTTTAAGGTTGGTCCTCCTGCCCCCTGGCCATATGGCAGCTGTCCCCTGTATACCAGGGCTGAAAACAATCCTCTGCCTAAACACATGATGCAAGACTAGAGCCCTGTGGTTTCCAGGAAAGGAACAAATAATGCATTTGTGTTGTAAATTAGTTACTAGGATGAAGAAGTTTCCCACTCTAGATGGTGGAACTGTCCATCTATGCAGTACTGATTTCTTAAATATGTTATTTGTTACTGGCTTTTGGTTCAAGAGTATAAAATGAAGGTAAATCAGAAGGAGTCCTTTGTTACTGACAGATCTAATGTTGAAACAAAAAGGGTTTTTTCCTTCTTGGAATCAATTCGGAACAGTGAGGGATGTGTTAAGCATGAAGTGTAAAAGAAAAATCATGGGCATTTGGATGCCTTGACCTCTTGCACAGTGAAATACAGACATCAGTATTTGACTTTACCCAGTGTTCTGTCAACTCTTAATGCACTCAATGAAAACCACTATTTTTTTTTCTAGAGGACTTGGACCCTTGTCAGCCCCGAAACCCAAGGGTTTAGGGTGAGAGCTGATTGAGGACTTTTGTCTCTAGGAAGGTGAGCCAGACTGTCTGCGGCTTCTGTGAACAATAATAAATATCCTTAATGCTGCTAAGTCAGATATATGATGATCTTCCACCTACCAAGTGGTAAGATCAGCTGTATGCATCTATCATTCTCCGCTCCTCTTTGCCAGTTACTTCAGTAACTTCTTCTCATAATACTTCCCTTGCATTATTTCTAGCATGAGTCTGAGCACCACTTATGAAGCAGTCACTATTTCTGGTAGTGGGATCACTCCCCTTTACAAAAAAAAAAAATATATGACATATAGGTATATGCAGGTTGAGAGTAAGAAACTGACATCGATACATATGGAAAAATGCTAAACCACATTAATTCCTTCTGTGCTGAGGAACAACTTTTATGACTTGCATCACATGGAGTGAAGACAACAGGACTTCTCTTTCACACCTACCAGTAAACTCTTTAGGTCAAACAGAATGGTAAGGTGAGGAGTGGCCAAGGCACTCCGTGACAGTTCAAGGCATCATGTGCAAGTGAAGACCTGGAGCAGCAGGGGTTAATATGCAAAGATGCCAACAAGATAATTGTTGGCAAGAAGGCATAAAATGAGAAAGGAAATTTGATTTGTAGAACACTCTAGTGCATTGTCTGATAAACTGGTTATCTTAATGATACAAATCTTAACTGGACAGATTCTGAGGATCCAAAGCAGTAACTTCACAAGAAATCTTTAACAAGGTGGTGGGGAAGCTAAACAAATCCAGTGATCCCAATAAATTGGATGGGGAAGCCAGTGAAACCATGATTTCACCTTCTAAATTGTAGGTGCCTTTCATTCTTGTATGAGATGGCTCTGCAATTCTTTGTTCTGACTGGAGTTTGATACTCAATTTCACCTTCGTCTGAGACTTTTTCATTTTGGTCTCTGTGATGCTTAAAGTCCTCTTGAGTTCAAATCGTTCACTGACTCATTAATGCTCAGAAAAGTACCATGTATTAATTAGCAGGCTGTGATGCTGTGAATCATGACCTTCCTGTGCCCAGGGACTTCCTGCACACAAATGCATACTCTATAGATTCTTCTTTCAAATGTAAAAAAAAAAAGAACCCTGCAGTCCTCTGCAAATAATAAACCACGTGGCAACATAAGATTTCTGTGAACTTCACTGAGATTGTAGCTTGGTTTTTTTGCTATAGAATTTCATGCATTTACTGCATATTTAAATAAATGATATTTCATTATCTATTTAATATATAGAAGTGCAAGTGGAGCCCTTATAATGATTCATTTTAGGTTGTTGCAGTAGACCATGGCAGTAATTTCCTTTAGTGTAGTTGTTACAAAAATTCTTTTTCTGAGGAAGAAATTTTATCAATAAACACACGACAGTTATGGCTTCACTCTAAAGCTTGGTGAACTTGAGGTAAAATACCATTAAAAGCAGGAATATTTGAATCATGCCTCTAATGATGAAAAAGGCATATATAGTGAAGGATCTTTCTGTGGTTTGGTGTTGCTAAAGCTCATCTGCAGCTACCGATCAGTTGTATTTATGGACAGTTCTAATACAGGTAACACAAAGTATTCAACTGATACAATAATTGGCCACAATGTCTCTAAATTAACTGAGATTTTCATAAATCAGAAATAAGAACTTGCACCCTCATGTTCTGTATTTTGTATCTAGAATCAAAAATCTTTGTGATCATACATAATCCCTGAGTAAAAAAATCTCAGAAGTACCTTGTCTGGATTATTTGAAGTGCTTGGTTTTGTAATAAAAAGATGGACAGCTCATAAGGGCAAGTGTTTAGACACTAGACTGGGAGAAAAGCAGTGATTCCTGATGACTATTCCCAAAGCACACTAAGGTTGTTGATAGGATTTGCCAGCCGGGACTTGTCAGAGTGGCTGTGGGTGTCTGCACTGTATTCCTTGGGGCACATATGTTTTTTGTGTTACATCAGTGCTGGCCATGCTGACACACCATCCTGCATGTCAGAGAGAAGTAGGCAACTCCAGGGAATGGTTTAGGTGATCTTGCCCTGAAGTAAGTCCCTTAACAGCAGCTCCATGTGCCCACCTGTCCCAACTAACTGTAAAAGCACAATACAGTAAATCATACATAATGTCTTCACTGCAGGCATGTAAAGTTAGGAAAGACATTGCAGTGAAATTGCTAGTAATGGGATCCACATGAGTAGCCCTTCTTTTGTTAAATGAGTCTCAACAGGTTTGATATTTTCTCTCAAAATACAATGTGGAAAAGAACTTTGCCATTATCAAGGGAGGTTTTGAAGATAAAGTGATCCAGAGAAGTAAAAATATAACCTCAGTAAATTAACAGGTATGACTACTCAAGTGTATACTGAAGATGGTAAAGAAAAGCTGACGCTGTCACAAAAGTCAGAGTGGTTAGATAGTACCCAAAAAACTCATTAAATTGTTGAAAGAGTGAGAGTTTTAGCAGAAAGAAAAGCCAGGCACTGGACCACCTTATAGAAAAACTGTCCAGCTCCTCAGCTTCTGCTGCTGTCTGCTTTCAAGTTGGCATGTTTGAAACGTTTATTCTGTTCTCTGGGCTTCCACAGCTATTTTGTCTCAGATAATGTGAACTCCTTAACACGCTCAGGACTTCACAGTGCATCTCTAGTATGTGCTCTTGCATGAAAAATCTGAAAGCAAAGTCTCCCTTTCAAGCCCTCTTGCCACTAAAAAAAACCACTCCCTGGGGAGATCTTGTAGTATCACTTTTCATGAGTTGTTTGGCAGAGTAAGTAGTTTTATTTCTAGAGACTAACCTGGTCCAGTGGAAGGTGTCACTGCCTATGGTAGAAGACAGGAACAAGGTGATCCTTAAGGTCCTCTTGCAACCCAAACCATTCTGTGATTCTATGATCAGACCAGCCCAAAGGCAGGCTGCTGGTCATGTCTGTAGGCTGAATATCTGACTGTGTAAAGAATGAACTCATACAACAGTGTACTTGGTCTGTCAGACACTTTGACAAAGAAGAATGTCTTAATTTCTTTGTGCATTTAAAGATGTGACATTAGAAGAAAAATCAAAATAAGCCTGTGCAATTCAGATGCCAGAAGGGATAAAAGCAGATGAAATGATCCAAACACAATGTTTTTTCTCTGTTTCTATCTCTTCTATCTGCAGATGAGCTTTTAAACTTCTTTGCCATGTACTGCAGGGAGCTTATTAAGAGGGAATCAGGACATGGATGCAACTTCCATCTGGGTAGTCAGCATGTTCATCCTGTAGCTATCCCCTTGCCCTCAAAGCAGGATGAATATGTTCCAGTGAACACAGAAGCTGTGTTTGCCAGTTTCCACTGGCAAGAGATGATGTCTAAAACATCTACAGTTAGAAAAGGGGGGGAAGAGTGCGATGGGGAAGGGGGCAAAAAATTGCCCACACTCTTAAAAGAATTAGATTTTGAGGTGGCAGGACATTGCATGAATATCTCTGCAATTTATTGGCTCTTACTGTAAAAGGTCACCTGAAATGTGACCCAATAAAGGGGGCAGCCAGCTTTGATGGATTTTTCAGGCATTTGGCTTTAGTGACCCACCCTTGTTAAGATCCTTGCACAGAAAATACATACCAAGTTCCCCAAATTCAAGACATATTCCAGGAACTTCCTCTCACTGCTTGCCTTCTGCCCTGGTTTGTCTTGCCTCACTGGCTGCTCCTCCTTTCAGGAGCTTGATGATAGTTTTATATTCTCTTCAGCACCATTAATGCATTTAAAGGTCCAACTGAGCTCTAATTCTGTCCTTCCTGACTATTTCCTACCTCAGATGAGATTTATGGCTGACAGCCTGAAGAAATTACATATCTTACATCACCTCAAGAAGGTTGCTCCTCTATTTTGGGCTTTCTTTTTTAAATAAATTTCAAAAGCACAATACAAAGAGCATATGCATACTGAGAGGAGCAGCAGAAGGTTTAGAAGTATATGTTTAGAAGTATATTTAAATCAAAAAGATTTTTTCTGCCTCCTGCTGCCTTCTCTTTGAAATGAGTCTCCTAAAAAGAGATAAGTGGATTTAGGAAGAAAACCCCAAAACTAACTAAAACGTGGTGCCTATCCTCTGTGACTGTTGTGCCCCAAACATTTCCTAAACCGAAGCTTTAACTCTTAGAACTCTGAATAGGCTCAGCTCAGGCTTTATGCAAGCAAGGTTAAACCAGTGCATCTTCTATTATAACTGCTCTTTTGGACTAAGACTGTGGAGGCAAATGCATGAATGAAATACATGAAACTGTTTTGTAGCTCATGTAATGGGAGGCAATCTTCTTCTTCCCTAAAATCTACTTTGTCTTATTCCCACAATGGGAACTGGTAATGGCTCAGAAGCTTAGATCTGGTCCATGAAACAGAGGAAAGCTCGTCTAGGAAAGGCCAGTAATCCCAATTTAATGGAATCATTGAGGTTACTAACCATGAGTTGTCGGTGTTCTTGTTCTGGACCAAGACCTGTGTTTGAAGCCCCTGACATACTTCAACACTCTGAGCTCAATTTTGTAACTCAGCCAAGTTTTGCAGCATAGCTTTAGAATAATTTGATTTTCTTGCAGTCGCAGAAATTACCTGTTTTAAAAACTCCACATGCACTCACAATAATAATGCTGAAAAATGGGATGCAATCTGATGCAGTTTGATTTGATGCATGAGGAGATGCCATGCAAACAGTAGAGGACTAACCTCATTTTCAAGCCAACATTATGGTTCACACAACAATGTGACAGAGATATGCCTGAAGATGGGGAAATTCAGCTGAAAAAAGCTCTCATTTGCTTGTTCAGAATGCTTTGAATAAAACATGTACATTGATTCCTGGACTTTTGTGCCTTACGTTGATAAAGATATTCATGTAATATTCATGGTATTTTGTTCTGGGAGGGGAAGGGCAGATTAATAGAAGCAATTTGTTTTAAGCCATAAATCAATTTTAGACTGCCTCAGGCCAACCACAAAAACTATTGTTCTTGGTTTAAAATATTTTTGGTAGAAACAATCTAGTTAACATTGAAGGAAGTGAGTCAGACAAAGTTAAAACTGTATGATCATTAGTTGGAATGCAAAGTTTTACTGATGTAAGAGATGGAGCTTGGCCTTTGCCGCCTGGAGGGACATATGTAACATTTATTTACATAGTTTACAAAATCAAAATATATGTCCAGTTCTTGAGTTACTAAAATTGTTTTTACAGTGGCACAATATTGTATCGATTCAGTCACCATGGTGGATGTTTTCTGTACCAATAGTCAGGTCAAGAGTGTAAAACTGTAGATAGTACAATCCCACCTTCACTGCAGAAAGTGCCACACGAACAAGGGAAATTTGCTGTTGCCACCCTGTCCCTTAAGAGTGATTCTCAGGTGAAGAGGATGCTCTTGTGTCACCTGCAGCCATTTATTCTCTCTGCAAACCATTCTGCCACGTTTTCATGACCACTACTTAGTGCCAAATTAAATAAGAGTAGTCTTATAAAATGACTGGAGTTAAATTCCAACTGAAGACCCCTTGGGAAGGGAGAGAGAGCAGGTGGAGGCAGTACTAGAAAGTCTGAGCTCTTTGCAGAGGGTTGTCTACAACATTATTCATCTCCTCCCATGACGGCTCTCCAGCAGAAACAACACTGCAAATCAAATTCGTGACTACCTGTAAAGTGAATTCCACTGTTTTGATGTATAAGGCAGAATTTTTGAAAATATTTCAGTTCTGCTACGTTTCATCTAGCATTCATGGGGAATTTTGCCAGTAATGCCTTTGCCAGCAGCATCATGACCAGCGAAATACTTGCAAAATCATACCTAGAGAACATCAATGGTTTTGGCTTTGAGCTGTGCAGTTGTTTTGTTTGATTAGCTGTCACGATGAACTGAATTATCCAACTGATCAAAACAACTACTGTCAAAGGATCTTGGATCTGAACTCAAATCCTTAATCTGCATGTCAAAGCCACTCTTCTTCTCTGCAGTGGGCAACACAAAAATATTTCACCTTCCCCCTCGCTTTCAATCTTTGAAATCCTTCTCCCCACACTTCTGAAGGTGTTTAAAAACCCTCTCTCGCTGAACTTTCCTACTGAATTGCCATCAGGTGGTAACTAATTGTAGTGCAACCACTGTTTTCCAAACAAATTGCTTTCTGATTTTATTAGAAACCATAAATTATGCAGCAGTGAATTTTGAGTGGAAAGAAGAAAAGGCTGAGTTAACAGCAACAGACATGCTTTACCTTTGGGTCATGTATTCCAGAAAGCTCTTCATAGATCTTCTCTCCTACCATGACAGCAGCCAGGTTGGCTGTGTATGTGGACAAACAAAAAAGGCAGAAAATAGCCCAGAGATTCATTAAAAACCTTCCAGTCCAGCACTTGGGGGGTTTGATGGCAGCTGTTCTTCCAAACAGGATCGAGTAGCAGACATTCAGGGCAGAGGAGAAGGAGAAGACTTTTTTCCTATTCCTTCCCCTAGGGGTCATTCCAAAAGGGCTTTTCCACTCGTATAAGGTGAGGAATATAGCTGTGATATGAAGAGCAACAAATATACCCAGCCACATAGTCCAGTGCAGTGGCCACATAAAGGCTCCAATAGGAGCTGCCGTGTCCTTGGTCCTTACCAGGATGCCCAAGCTGGTTGAAAAGAAAGGGCTGGTGAAGTCAATCACTTGGCTGCGGGCAGTGTTGATGCTAAATGATGTCACTGCCATGTGAGCTGTGCCAGCCAGAAGGTCTCCCACCAGCCCTGTCCAGTGGCCATTCTTCCAAGCTCCATATTTTCCATCCCCAACAATGTACAAGTCAAAATCGAAATTCATGTCCTCAGCCAGCTTCTCCAGCAGGTCAATGCAGTAGCCATAGCAACACTTCTTCAGCTCAATGGGAACAGTGTCATTCCCCCCTTGGAGGGTTTCAAACAGGTTATCCAGCACACCTGAGTCGTTGGTCAAGGGGTCCAGGCACAGCTGCCCTGCTGGGCAAAGACCTTCATCATCGACATCCCTTGTGAAGACAAACGGGTGCTCAATTAGAGTCACCACTCTGAGGTGTAGCCGGGTGGGGTGCTGCATGTGACTTTTATGTCTCTGTGCCTGTTCTGGCCATATCCCATAGTCCATGATTATCTTTCCCTCTTGCCAGCTGCCCAGACGTGTCCACATTGGGTTCCCGACAGGGTCATGCTGCAGATTCCAGATGAAGAAGTTGTTTTCTGAGCTAACAATGGAGGAGCCCTTCACCTTAATACTACCACTGAGACCATCGAAAGTTGTGTTGGCTAAAAACCTGTTGGAGGGAGAAGGCAGAGTAATCAGAATTGGACAGCTGAACCATGAATTCATGTTCCAGAGAATAGTTGGATATTTTGCTGAACACCTGGATCATTACTAGTCTTCCTATGGCAGAATGAATCAGTCACATAATTTGCAACTAAACTATATGGGATGCTCCCCTACACATCTAATGTAAACGAAAACTCCTCAGGACAGATATCCTTTTTACTTACTAGAAAAAATGAGAATGAGGACAGTAATTTTTTTCAGTTACCATTGCCTCATAAATTGATGAAGCATAGGTTAGTTCTAAGCTGAACTCACCAGATCTGTTGTCAGTTTCCTAGATAAAAATATATATGAAAATGGAAGAGTGGAAATTGTGTATGAAATGTCCTTCCAAAAAAAATGCTATAATCTCAGTAAGATCTAGCTTACATAAGAGGGGCTACTGAAGTGCTGTCAACAGCTTTCAAGCACTCTCAGGTGAACCAATCAGGATTCAAAAATGCAAATCTGGCATTGGTAAACCCCTGTTAACCACTTCAGAATAAAGTAGGTGAAGAAAATAAAAGATGGTTGCTCTAGGACAGTTAGTTTCAATCATTATGAAAAAAAAAAAACAACAACAAACTAAACCAGGAAAAAGTAGTTTTTTTAAAAAGTAAGAAAGTAATGTATTAAAAGTGCCATGCTGTCACTGTAACAGATTGCATGAAGTGTGCCAGTTTTCCACTGCATTGAGAATGCTGAGCTGCTACTATTCCAGATATTCACAATAAAGTTGTGTATTTGCATTGGAAGCCAGTGTCTGCTAGTAGTTGTCCTCCCTGTATGTTAAGTTCAGCTTCTGGTAAGTCTTTATCAAAGAGGCTAAAATGACACGGATAAAGGAGCAGGGAACCCACCAGGAATTGGGCATTAGAAGTGGAAAATCCTTTTCAGTGCAAGCACCGTGACCAGCTGAACTGCGTGCTTTTAATAGGAAAGCTGCTACGCATTTTGCAGGGGCTGTTTAAGTCTTAGTATGGTGATTCCATTAAAAACAACTGAGTTAGATTGCTGTTTATATGGTGTAAGGTAAGACGTGCATTTTTTTTCAGTAAAAGGCATTCAGAAGACAGACTGTTTAACTGTTGTAGCAGAATATAACACCTCAATAAGCAAGGCATAAACTTTTAATTAGCAGTAATTGTTTATCAATAATTACAGAGGATAAAAAATAACAGATTTATTTGAAAAGGATAAATCGATTGCAAGTGCTTGTGCATACATATTTCTGCCCAATCTCTACCCTTTTTTTTAATGACTTTTCATGATTTTTGATGGAGTTTCAGCAGTTTCAACTCTCAAGGTCATATAAATGTTTGCCCTCTACAAGGGGAAATTTATGAAAGTATTTTAGTTTTGAGTGTGGTTGTGTGTGTGACAGTCTTCTCTGAGACAGCTTCATTGTTCTTCTTATGCAGTCTCTTTAGAGTAGAGAGAGTTTGGAGAAAGACACTAATCTCAAAAGCAATTGATCTGTACACGTTAGTCTGAGCCTGGAAATTATGTCTAAAAATGCATATATATAAATATAAATGTTTATAAATTATAAATGTGGTTCTCATATTTTAACTCCTTTATCATTTAGTCTAGTGCAAACTAAATGACACCATAATTTCATTAATCAATGGTGTCTGCCTCTGTTTGCCCAGTCATTTCCTCCTATCCTTCCTTCCTATCTGATGGGGTACTTTCATGTTTGCGTATGTAAACATATCAAGACAAAGTTTATAGGAGAAGGTAGTCTTAAGCATTAAAGAAAGGTTTATGTGCCCATAAAATTGTTTGGGTTTTATTTCTCTTATTTTTATCTCTCCCAGTCTCTGTAAAAAATTTTTTACAACTTTTTTACAAGCCTTGCTGGGCGTGTATGCTGAAACCATCACTCTGACAATAACAGTAAAAACATTTTGTGTGTCTAGATGGGTCTGTGTGAAACTTTTTTTTAAAGAATTTTGTGGAGAAGACTGTTATCAGTTCACAAAATGCCAAAACTGAGGGAGGCAAGTCCTCAGATGTAACATGCTTGCAAAGTTCTGATGAAATTTCTCCCCATGTTGCTAATACAGCACACCCTGGATATCAGAGTGTTGAGGACCAGGTGTTCCTGTCCATGGCAGGGTTGGTAGAATGAGGTGATGTTTAAAGACCCTTCTAAACCAAACCATTCCAGAATTTTATGGACCTGTGAAATAGCAGGTTGATGAAATTACCCAAGAAGCAGAGTTAAAGCTGTAAGACTAATTAAAGCTGTAAGACAAGATAAGGCTTTGAAATTTTAATGCCTTGTTCCATCAACAAGGATGCTCCCGTGAGCAGGCAAGAATGGATCAAGGGATCACTTTCATTGTAAGAGGAATGATGGATGGTGACTTTCAACAGTATAATCTTCAGGGGGTTGTACATCTACATCCATATCCACACAGATAGAAGCACGCCTTGCCATGTACTGGATCATTATTCTACTCCTGGGTGCATTTAAATGTCTGCACAGCCAAGGTGTGCGATCAGTGTTGGCAGCAAAAGCTCAGTCTGTGCCAGAGTGTGGGGCTGCTGTTCATCCACGCTCTGCAGGGAGGGGAGATGAAGGTCTGTGCATGGTGCCTTCTCTATCCCCTTCTCCATCCCCACCCACTGAAGCTCCAAGGCTACATCTCAAGACAGAGGGGTTCATCCAGAAAGAAAGACGCCCGCTTTGGTAAACACTCAATAAAGCACCAGACGGAAGTTTCATCTTTGGAGGCACAAACCACCTGCCTAAAAGCCCTGGTGCGATGGACAGGGCTGGTGACAGTGAAGCCACTTATCAGTGTGTCACACCTGGGAATTTAATGGTACCAGTCAGAGTTAATAATTGTGCTGCTGACACAAACACTTCAGTTCTGGCCATCAGGTGTCTGTCTCGCTTGTACGCTATAAAAACAGCTGTGGTGATTTAGGACAAGGTTTTATCTAACCTGTTATTTTGTCTTTAATAGGGTTCACAAGTAAATGCCTGGGATAAAAAAGGGTATGATCCTTTCTTTCATTTCTACAGTACCCTTACCAATATGAAGGGACAAAAAATTTCACAGATGTGAAATTGCATATTGTTTCCCAAAATATACCAAAACGTTCAGCAGCCACTGTTCATGAAAGAGCTAATAGTTCTCTGTAGACAGCAATGATGATGAATTATTTTTCATTAATAAAGTGTTTTAATTTTGCTTTCCTTTTTCTTTATCCCTTCCTTAACTCTCAAAAAGCTATTCAAAAAACTGCTGTCCCCGTCTTACTTTAAGAAGCCTCTTTCTAATTTTACTTTTCAGGCATAATCTCGTTAAAATATCCAGAACAATGATACAAAATTAATGCCACAAGTCACTGGGAATATTGCAAGTCAGTCCAGTGTTTACTCCCAAGCCTTATTTCACTCTTGGGAAGCAGGGAGTTTTTGACCCCTAAGTTATGTATGAGTGGTGACTAAAGAACTGTTGGGGTCTCAAATGGTTGTGTTTTGAGCAGTGCTGTTAATGCATTATTGTGCAGACATATCTGAGAAAAAGATAAGTTTTTCAAAAGAAGCTACATACAAAGAGCCTTAAGAACTTTTACCCTAACTCCATTCAACAAAACATATTGGTTGAAAACCATGTTTTAGGGGGAAAACATGCAACACTCACTGGATGTAAATTACATGATGCATTCAAACAGTTAGCAAAGACCTTTTTGTTGGTTTTCAGAAAGAATCAAGCATGTTTTCCTCTCAAAAAAACAGAATATTTCAAGACATGAACCCCCAAACAATTTTGGGAATAGCTTCAATATAGTGACATGCAGCAGAGAGAGTACTTTCTAGTATTGAGTGCTCTTGCCAGAAGCTGCAGCCTCTGGGTTGATCAAGGTGCATCCTTTTTATCTCTTTTCCATGGAAGCATACCAACAAAGACTACACACCTTTATACTGTTTAATTGCTTTGATAGTACAAATATTCTGTGTTTTGTGTACTTTTAGGAACCTCGGAATGTCAGAGGATTAGACACTAGCCCAGAGTTTTCCCTCTTATGTGCACAAAAATAAATACAAGTTTCAGAGCACAGTCTGTAACCTAGCCTGTGTTTACCA
This sequence comes from Cephalopterus ornatus, assembly GCA_013396775.1. Taxonomy (NCBI): domain Eukaryota; kingdom Metazoa; phylum Chordata; class Aves; order Passeriformes; family Cotingidae; genus Cephalopterus; species Cephalopterus ornatus. Next base: position 56,676 of record VZRE01002386.1, read on the forward strand.
CATGATCTCCACTTCCATGGAACAGTGTCTCCTTCTACAGCTGGCTTACTCTCCCACTGTGGCTCAGTTTAAGTTTAACTACCTGACCACCAGTAAAGAAGCAGGAGGAAATACTGAAACAAAAAAAAAAGAAGGAAAAACTTACTTCGACAGATACTGTCCTGAAGTGATATTCCTCTCATCTGTGTCCATGCAATTCATTGTACTTGGAATAAGAGCTAGTTCAGGCTGGATCATGGTGGCTGCTGCGACAGCTCTGGCTACCAGCTCCATTGCATCCTGCACGTAGTGCTCGAAGACTGACTGTGTTGTCTTGCCGTGGGCGATGAGACCGAGGGGCAAACCTTCTGTCCTCAGCTCTTCCACATTCTGTGAATCCCCAATAATCCAATGAAGCTCTGGAGGCATCACACCAAACCGTGTGGTTATTTCAAAAATCCTCCGTGTTTTCTCCATGTCGCACCCAAACATCACCATGGTGGATGTCGTGTCCTTGATGCTCTCCAGGTAAAGCTGCAAGTAGTTCAGAAGGTCGCTGGTTGAAGTGAGATTTGCTGTGATGTTTATAATGGATCCCAGGTGGAACTTCGAGCTCTGTTGTGTGAGGAAGAGGAAATCTGTGACGTTCCACTCCTCCTGGCACAACATCAGGCTGAAGTTATACCAGTTGTTCATCGCAAGGATTGAGAAAGTGACATCAGCATCAGAACTCAGTGAATTTTCTAAACTCATCTGCAGGTGAAGGGGATTCTATGATTAAAAATATGAAAAACAACTGATTAAAAATATACTGAATGGGTTTGCTTAATTTTTATTCACCCCTTTAGTTCAATGTAACCACCTGTTGAAAAAGAGTACTGTATAAGAAACAGAAAAATGTATACCCACTGATCTTAAATGGACTGTGATTCACGGGTTTCCTCAGCTAGAGTTTGACTCAACTTCAGTAGTCACTAATGAGCCTGTTTCCGAAAATTTGTATTTCTATTCTCTTTGTCCTTTTGGATTTCTCAGCATTCTCAAGCAAAGATTTCCTTGCTCTCCTGACAGAGCAGGTGTTTCCTTACTGCTAGGGTTGTGCCAAACCATTTACAAATATATGCTGAAAAGTTCTTTGGCAAACAATAACTAAAAGAAAGAAACCCCCTCAGTTCTTTTTGTTATATGTTTTTGGGTGTGTTTTTTTAGGTAGTTGGGGACTTTTTCACACAGACATATGAGTAATCTAACAAAATGGATCACAGTCTACGATCAAGGCACGTCATGTATTGCCAGCAAAACAGGACACAATGGATTCTTTGGTAAAGGACAAGTTACTGAATGCACCAGAGGCTAAGATATACAGACTGTGAGTTTTGAGCTGGAAAATACTTGATAAGTAAGCATTCCATACTAATTTTTTTCATGTCATTGATGATATAACAGAACTTAACCCATTATGTTTCCCAACATCATTGCCCTTGGCTTTATCTTTTACAGAAACGGAGGAAGGATGCTCACATCCTTCATTCTCTGAAGGTGAATATTTCTTCCTTTCTTATGACTTAATTAATTCTTTTTCCTTAATCTCATTCCTCTCCCTTCCCTTGTCCATGTTTTACAGGGCAGACAGTCTAAATTCAGAGTTTGATAAAGAGAATATTTAAATTGAGGACCTTCTCAGCTCTTTTTGTTATCTCTTGGGTTTGGTAGCTGTGGTCCTTTTTTTTTACACAGGCACATCAAAAAGCTAATTGAATGGATTGCTGTTCACGATCGACGCATATCATGTACTGCCAATAAGACACAAGAGGACTGACTCTTTGATTAAGGACAAGTTACTAAAAACACAAGAAGCTAACCTGTGCAGAATCTCTGAGTTGTATGCTGCAAAACATTGCCGACTAATTAAAATACATTATTAGTTCAGGGGATAAAAAAAAAGCACTGTGCATAACATACGGGTTTGGCAAGCTGGTTTGAATGAACTAGTCTCTGTAAACTGAACCACAGCAAACTTTTTTTTCTTTATGAGATGGTTATGAGATGGTGGGGTAAATTAACTCTAGTTTGTCTCTCACTGCTAGTAGATGGGAGTAAAAAGGATTTTCCTTGTGGCCTCTCCGTTAAAGTAGAAGTATGAACATTTTTTATATAATGATCTGCCTCCAATGAGCAAAACTTTGCAAGCTTTAGTTAATTTGAGTGTTAGAGAAGAAGTGAGTTATTCAGTATACACAGAACATACACTGTGCATATATAAATGATAGAACACAACCTGACCATACCCATACAAGGAGGAGCAAACATCTTTAGTGTATTCACGAGCATAACACTCAGCTCCCAAGCACACTACTAGAGATATTATGCTGTAGGGTCAGTGATTAACAAAAAAATTCTACTGGATGCAGAAAAACAACGACATGCTGATGAGTGACAGAAGTTTGCAGTAACAGGAAACAAAACCCTAACTTGAGCGTTTTCACTGCTTAGGTTGTCCCGGGTCTGATTATGGCACATGCCAAGAAGCTCATACCCTGCACTGGCAGTTTGGGTCCCAGCATATTTTAAGGAGTAGGAGTATCTGTGAGCATCCCAGTATGGATATGCACTGCCTCTTCGTCACACCCAGTGGGCTTAGATCTTTGGAGACCTCTAAGTCTTCATGCTAAATCCAGTGCATATGTGCAGTTTCACATAGGCAAGGCTGCTTCTGCTTCTCTACAGCACAGTTCTTCCTGTATTAAAATACTTTGAACTGATGAAGATTCACTCCCGAGGATCACTGGGTTCAGAGCTAATGTAGCACCAATTACACATCATCCAAAGTGAAACTCTGCCTCAGGGTCAGAAAAATGGGCTCAGTTTTACTCAGCAGTGCAGGAAAAGGCAGTTTCCATTTGACTTGGGAGTTCTCAGTTGCAGGGCTGCACTCCCCTACAGAACACCAACTACAGGATTAGTCCTCAGGAGCTCCAGCGTTGGTCCCTGTCTTATGTCCGCTTGGATGTGTCAGTGTGGTCCAACAGAGTGTTCTTGTACTAAGACACTACCCTTCACTGAATAGAGATGTATTTGGGATAACCTGGCTTGGACTGAGCCTGCAATTAAAAGTGCTTCTCAGAGTGAGACCATCTGTGCTTCAGCCATCACTTTCAGAAGCCCACGAATGCACTGACACAACCACTTAACAACACTGCAATTTATTAGCTGCTGAATTCCCTACTAAGGTGCTTGGAAGGTAAATGTTCAGCCCTGAAAAAAGCAGCAAAGACAGTATCTTTTCTCTACTAAGTATATTGGGACTGCAATTCTGTCTTCGGGATTTTTCTGATACAGTAATATACGTAAAATTCAGTCATTAGATGTTACTTCTGCTCAGCTTTCAGCTAATTCTAAGAACATCATGAGAACACTCCTGTAGACATGGGGGAGGAACTGTAATCAATGTTTCTGTTGTACTGGGACCCAGGGAAGGGAATGCTTGTTTGGGGATGTTTGGATTTAATACTTTCTTAATTACATTTTGAAAGGTTTATTTGCCCTTTGTAGGCAGCAGTTGAAAAAAAAATACACAGAAGTCACATTTCAGTATACATCCTTTGATATTACAGTGTTCTCAATGCTTTTACATATTTTTTGTTTTGTCTTTCTTTAAAATAAATGATTACTGCTTTTTAATGAGGAACTTACACAAATTATTTATTCAAACATTCAGTAGTTACTAGTAATTGCTGAGACAATGTAATTTCATAACAAAGACTTCTGACAACTTAAATGATCATTATAACTATGTACTTATCATGGAACAGAGATTTATAAGAGAGTATCTATGTGTTGAACTGTGCCTATCCATCCTTATTAAAGTTCTTGGGCAAACTCCTTCTTTACCTGACTCTGGAAATTAGCAAAATTTGACTATTTCAGTTAAACTGTCAAGTAAAGCTCATGTGGAAATTCATTTTCTGTGTTCAAGGTTGACTTTAAGCTGTCAATAAAGATGATATGACCCACAACAGTTTTTGTTCAAATTACAGAAACAACTAAACCTCATTTGAATAATGCTAAATGTGATATGTTTTTAATAACGTGTTTGCATTTACATTGTGCCACCAGGAAAAACATTTTCTATGTCCATGAGAGTTTGATTATTTATTGGACATCATTAGCTCCTGTTTTATAAACCAGCCATGATCACCTGACTTCAGTGTTCACTTGGTAAAGAACAGGCCTTGAATCCTTAATTTCTGACTAATTGCCTTTGGATCAGACACTGACAGTCTTTCCACTGACTTCCAGCGGGCTTTGGACCAAGCCATTCATGGAATATTAAGCTTTACATGGTCTGATGTGTTTCTGCTCCCTTCCATCAGCAGAGGCTGTAACAACCTATTTGTTTTTTGTATCCCAACCAGAGCAGTTTTACAGTTTTTTCCATTGCCTGAGACACCTGAGGGAGCAGGCTCATTTAACAACTGAAACACAGTTTGCATTTCATTAATGCAATATTTTCCAAGCCTTCATTTTCAGCAATCTGCAAACCCATCCTTTTAGCCTTTGTAAATCTTGTAAGCACAAGTGCCTGGAGCTAGACTGACTTACACCCTGAAGGATCTGGCCATTTATCTCTTCAACCAAATTTGTAATGCTAATTAGGCATGGTCACAGTGACATTTTATTTGACATTATAATAGCTTCATTAGCAGAGTTAAAAGCATGTATGTGAATATTGTTTTGCTAACTGTGTAACAGTAAATAATACACAGAAAATATTATGCCCCTCTGACTCATGGGGGCAAAGGCAGTGCTCATATATGTAATTGTGGTAAGAAACACAAAAGAGAAAACAGGCTATGTAATTACATCAGAGAGAGTTCCACTGGAGGAAGAAACCATTCTGGCTTGCAGTGCTGCTGTGGGGACTCACAGCTTAACAAACAGAGCTCAACGGCAGCTGTGAATGAGTTGATGCCACAGACTCAAAAACTGGGATGCCTGTTTTTCCATGGCTGAAATTACAAAATTTAGGCTCAAAACCCAGTTCCTTAAAGTCTACATGTACACCCTAATGCTTCTTCCTCTCATACCATGAAAAAAGTGCTAAAAATGTTTAGTTTTTTTAATATCTGCCTCTTTTCCTTGTCTTGTGCACTTGTCTCCTCTCCAATCACCCTTGTTCGACCAAGACCATAATTTGGAAGAGGTAGGGACCCCACACTAAATACGATTTTTTGCAGATGGTTTAAAAGCTTCTCAGAGAAAAAAGCCATCTTAGACTAGCCAGAGCTACTCTGACTCCTGCAGCAGAAGAAGCCTGGCATCCATCCAGGCAATTCTTGTATGCAAATCCTAAAAATGCACTGACTGTTCATTTTAAAAAGCACAAAGCCACAAGAGTTGGATTATTTTAAGTCTTGACTCAGTTTGCCTTGAAAATTGTTTTTCTCATTAGACCACATAGACATGACTTGAGGTTGCTTAGCACCTCTGATGCTACATACAAATACTCCAAACTAATCTGAATACGTACGGCTCTCTACAAGGTCAAAGAGGCAATGTAACACATGAATGTTCGACTATTCTTGGAAAGTAAGACTCATTATTTATCTTCAGAGCCACTTATAAATTATCCTAAAGTAATACTACCTCAAAAACTTCAAGGTGTTTTTTGCTCTAGAAGAGGGAGAAAAACACCCAAAATTTGAAGTTTGATAAAGAACATTTCATACAGATACAAGCACAAGAGTAGTTTTGCCTTCCTTAAAATTTGCCTTTATAATTAAAAAAGTGCAGATCGTTGCTAATACAAAGAGACTGCAGGAGCTGCACTAATTCTCCATGGCATGTTTTCCTCGATTTCCATCATTAAAATGGCAATGGAAAACTTCAAGAATGACCTCTACTTCGTGGAACAACTTGAAGAGGAGAAAGTGGTGGCCAGGTCCATGTCTGTGACACTCACTCCCAAGTGCTACAGGGTTGTAATCACTGCCTGAAAAGCCCTTGGAAACATTTGGGCAAAAGATGCCAGGAGATGCTGAGTGTGGTCCTGAGCCAGAATGGACAGTTTGTTACTGCATGGTATTGTTTTCTAGAAGCTCAACACCGTCATGAAATCAGGTTGTCAGAAGAGAGGGAGCACTTGCCAGCAGGAGCAAGGAGGCCTTCCTTCTACTTCCACCTCCCAGTAACAATTTTCCTTAGGGCTGGTCTCAACAAGGCTGTTGTGTATGACCAGGACTTCTCATTTGGGGTTCCTGCTGCAGCTGCCCCATGACAAGTCTTCCCACACTTGCAAAGAATGCAAAATAAAATGGCTGTTCCACCAAGAGTATCTTTTGGGTTTTCTCCTGAATGCCACTATAAGCATAAATGGTTGGAAAATAGCGTTTAGCAGAATTTAATTCTTCCCCTAATGAGAAACAGCATTCAACTAAATCAAAGATCTTCAGCAGCCTGTCTAGAGGCATCTGAGTTCTTTTTTGTCAAGAAGCACCTCACAAACATTGGTGTTTCGTACATTTGGACATGAGTCCAAAGGGATCTGTTTTAAATAAGCTCCCAAGCATGCAGTCTGGTCTTCCCACAGGGGCATGGATTCTTTCCCCCAAGTTTTGGTTCAAGCAATTCAACTTTTCACAGCAGCAGAGCCAAAACAGCAGCAGAACCTTGGTGCAGCCAATACACGCACTCTGGATTTGCTGAGATTTCTCTCCTTGCTCCTTACATCCAAGGTGTGATGCAGGAAGACACTGTTATAAAGAAATTCTGATAACACACTAGTAGATGCTGGTTTAACTTGAAGAAAATTATTTAAGCAGCTAACAGAGCATGCTCTGTGTGTGTGTGTGTGTGTGTCTGTGTCTGTGTTTGCTAATAAAGGAACTCTCATTAGTCTTTTAGAGTAATTATTAACAACCTCAGATCAAGGATATAGGTGTGACCAGTAATAAAATGTGAGTTGGCGCATCAAGAAATAGCAACTTGAAGGCTGATGAAAACAAAACCCAAACTGAGTTGTATCGAGGATCCCCACAAGTGCTTTCACAAGGTAAGAGCAGAAACCTTAACACTGCCAGCACGGAATTGCACCAGAGGTGCTAGGGCTAAAAATCACAACTTACCAATGGTCAGTTACTGGTCACTAGGAGACTACAACCTTGAGAGCTCAGTAAAACTGGATTTACACAGGGCAAGGAACAAGTATCCAGCATGTTAAATGTACCACACACCACAATGAGCTGTAGTACTTGCATAATTTGCCTGTGTATTTTACCATCACTGGGACCAGTAATACTACTTTGGTCAAACAGCTAGGACTTCAGTTAGCCTAACAATGAATTCTTGGCTTTGCATATAGAAAGGGTTTCTAAAGCTCACATAAACTGCATGCAATATTTGCTCTAATGCCTTGCTCTTGAGGACTACAGTTAAAAAAAGTTGACAGAGAATTTGGCAGCCAAGGCTGTAATTATGATGCACATTGCCAAGCACTGCTCCACACCAGGCTCCTTGGCCCATCACCCCTGCCAAGCTCCTCAGAATAAAGGGCTCTTGAAACAGCATTCCCACCTTCACCCTGTTACAGCAGCTTCCACCCTCCCATCAGCAAGATGGACATGCTGCAGCATATTGCTGGAAAATAGTACTTTTCCAGAGACGTGACAGACTACGAGTACACTTTCTGTTTGACTTAACCTTTTAGGCATGAGCAAAACAGTGGCCAAACAAGAAGAAATTAATTCTGAAGGAAATGTAGAATAAAAGTAGAGGGGTATGGAGAAGAGTGATCCATGTTATGTTGTTAAAAGGAGTTTGATCCCATTTTACAAAAGCAGCTATTGCCGTTTCTGAGACGTACCTGAGACCTGTATGAACATAGGATTTAATTCAATTAGATTTCGTTCACCACTAAAACCTGCAGCAATAAAATCTGATGGAGCATCCCTCACCAGCCCAATTCCAGCATGTGTGGAAAGTGTTTTTAACCCTTCCTGAGCATTTTGCATTCCTCATACCCTCAGCACCTGTGTCCTGAGAAGAAGTTATGTTCTTGTCTCTACAGGTCGCTGCCTGCCAGAGAAATACCCAGGGGCTGTGCTAGACGTAGTGGTATATGGAACATCACTGAAATGATAGGCTGTATATGGCAATATACAGCAGGGGAAATTAATGCTGACCCATGTCCCATTCCTCAGAAACCCAGCACCAGCTCATCATTGCATCCTCTTCTGCTGGGCCTTGCTCCAGGCGTGTTTCACAGGATTAATTTTAGCTACAAGTGCAGTTTGTTCTATATTGATTTCTTGTATGAAAGAAAGCTGAGAATTAAGCTTGCAAAGCCTGATCTCTTAACTCTATTAAAGGAGGCCAGAGTAGATTAAGTTAGTAGTTCATCTTTCTGAGGCTAGGCATTAAAAACATGGCTCTAAGGTGAATTCTTGTCTGTACGTGGCTTGGCTTAAAATCAGGAACAGAATTCAAACAGCTCCACTTAAGGCTTCTTATTTAATACACCAAGAATTTAATTAGAACAATGGCAAACTAGAAAAAAGAGTTAAAATTGGCTCCCAGGGCATGGGATGAGAAGGAAAAAAAAGCAACAAACATCCCTTTTAAAAACGAATACACTCTGCATGTGATGGGGCAGAGAGCTGACAGAGGGGATGGGACACTGGGATGTGGTGTGCTGAGTGGATGTGAAATGCCTCTTGCTGCTCACCTGAAGCCGACAGTGCTGCCCTAGTCTGGTCTCATCTTGAACAGGCATCCTCACTTCCCTTTCACTAGTAAGGCAGCAGTGCCACTTTCCTCAGAAGGAGGTAAAACCAAAAAAAATAGGTGTTATGTCTGTTAGGTCCTCGGCTGCAGATTTTCTGCCTTCTAACAGAGGACAAGAGTCTGACTTTTGAAAATGCAGTGAAGCCTTGTGGCTTCTATTCACTGCAAATATTTTAATCACTGCAGCCCACCTTTCCTTCTCAATACTGAATTAATACACTGTCATTAAAAAACAAACAAAAAAAATCTGAAAGACAAGCATACCATACAGATGTTTTGTGGCTGTGTTTGGAAGTTGCTTTTCTGAGTGCAAAAACACAAAATCAGGCACGATCCTGTAATCAGGAGGTGCCCACCCCCCGCCCCCAAAGGCAGAAGCATTTGAGTTCCCAATAAAGCATTTAGCAATGACCCAAAAAAGTGTGTGACTGCGCAGAGCCCGTTACCAAGGCACACGGGTGACGAGAAGGAGGAGGAGAAGGAGGAGGAGGAGGAGGAAAGGGGCATTGGCTGGCTGTTGAATATAGAAACTGAGCAATCCGTTTTGAAATCCCTGCCTCATCCTGTGCTCCCTTTTCGAACAAACCCCACTCTGCAAAACGAGGATAAACCCATCCACAGTGCCACAGGAGGTAAAGATCGACACCGCGGCAGGGATAGGCTTCTCGCCCATCTTATGGCTTACAGCAAGATAAATACTTCACAGCCTTTTACAGAGGCAGGGATCAGAGGGGAANNNGCAGGGATCAGAGGGGAAAAAGTTAAAAAAAAAAAAGGGGTTAAGTCACACAACTTGGAGAATATACCATGGCTTTGCCAGAAGCAGAATCTAAGGTTCAAATCTCCTGCTCTTTGCTGTGCTAGACACAGCTGACTCAATAGATAAAAGAACATGGAAAGTAACAGCCATTTATTTCATGCATTATTGTTAAGTAATTTGGGCATTTGCACCATTATATTACTCACAGGGCACTAGTGTGTCCTTCCAATATCCCACTGACATCTCTTCAGGACCCTATGTCTGCAAGCATGTGGATACAAGATGAGAGCAGATACTGTGATTTCCTCATTAGTTTTGAGTGGATAAGCAACTTCCTAACAATCCACTGCACTTCAAAAGAGTCCTGGGTAAATTCACAAAACAAAACCTTGCTGTAGGAGGCATATCACAGAGCACAAAATGGTTTACAGCCGGTATTGTGGGGAAGTTTGGGAGGATGTGTCAAAAATCACCACACATCCATCTCATTATTTGATTTAAAATGTGCAAGACATGAAGTGAGCACTTACAGTTCCTACTTGTGACTCAGTCTTCTGTGCTCACCTAAATGCCTGACAGAAAATACACAGAACTCTACTACACACAAATACTTGCACCAATTACTGCTATCAGATTTGTTTAGCTCTGCACTTATCATGGTCATTGAGAGCAACAATGAAGTGACTGCACAGAATTTGTAAATCATTATAAAATATTAATTATGCATATTAATCCCTCCTTTTACCAAGTTTGGACTCAGTGGAGCAGGTTTTAAGCAATGTGTCCATCCATAAATAGCTCAGCATACTGCTCTTACTAGGCAATAGCTTTGGTGGTAGAGAAGTTCAATATACATTTTAACCTTAAACTAAAAAGAAAGTGGGAAGTACGTGGACAAACCATTGAGATGGAATTATGTATCAAATTCACTTCTTTGTAAATAAAGTTCTTCATCTATTTATGCAAAGACTTCTGTATACTGATACCTTATGTTGTTTGAGAGGGAAAGGGAAAAAAACTGTTGGGGCAGGTTAACAGGGGTTGGCTTAATTTATGAGAAAGTAATGAAAGTAACAGTAGCAACTTAATAGGCTAAGTGTTACTGATGGGAAGAATGCTTTTCAGTATGAAAATGATGGGAAAAGCCTTTACAAATCTAATTTTTAATACTGATTCTACCTTCTCTATTGCAATTCCATTAAATTTCCACTCCTATTATAAAGTAATAGCTTAAAATTCCAGCTTATAAAATATCTCCTCTTTAGAATTATGTTGGGTTTGCCAAACTCTGTGACAGCTGAAACACCAGTAGACTCATTGCAGAGCACCAATTACCCATGTATATTGGGTATTTAATTTATTTTTTAAGAGCTTTGAGCTTTGGAATCTGCTAGGGCTGCACATTTCTGTGAGTCAAAAGGCTCCCAAATGCTCTGAACCAAATGAATCAATAAACTCTTGTCTGTGTTTGAGCTTCCTACAGACATACAAGATACTTTCTTCCTCACAGCTCAGCTCTCCCCACCCTGATCCACATGGTGATGTCTACGGATGCAATGCTCTCTGTAAGTCAACTCTTTGACCCTGAAGATGGCTAATGAACTATTGCAGCTGACAAAAAGGCCCTCAGCTCCCAGTAATGAACCCTATGAGCTTTCTGATGTACTGGGGCAGCCAGAGCAATCTCTGGTCAGGTCTGTGGATCATCTGGATGCAGCTGGGGAAAATGGCATCTTTATCTGTGTAGCTGCAAATCTGAAAGTATCAGATATATTAACGGATCTGTTTGCAGTCTGCCCTCCTCTGCACTTGTAAAGGTATAAGTCACTTATAACTTATAAGTCACTTGTAAGTGACTTACAAACCCTAAAAGCACAGCAGCTGTAACTCCTCTTGAACAGCACCTCAGTCATTGGAGCCACCATCCCTCAGACAGCCTTTGCCTCCAGCTTTACAAGACTAATATCATAGTCAAGTCTAGCACTACCAGTTCTAGGGACTAGCAGGAAGTAATGACATTCATGAATTTAACAAACAAGACAGAAGTTATGAACTTAATGATCTAGGAGCCAGTCATGAGTTATGCAAAATACACTGAGTTAGGTATTCACAAAATTGCTTCAGCATAATTGTCGGAACGTGGATTGTTTGCAAACAGCTTGCACAAACTACTTAGTGTTAATCATCTGTTCTGTGACATAGTTAGTCATGCACTATTTCTGCTCCTTGAGTGGGTGATTGTATCTTCCTAAAGGACAGGGTAAGAACCAGTGAAAATGAAGCTCGCCCTGGGAGTTTAACATGGATGGATAAGCACTTTCAACAAAGTACAGGCGCATCATGTCTTACTAATCTCAGCAGGATGTTTGCATCTATCCATATCCATGCAAATAATCTGCAGTGACTCTGCAGAGTCTGGTGAACCAAGGCTGGGGACGAGGAACCCACATCAACTTTTTTCAGCACCGTGATTCTGTTTGACGCTCTGAACAAGGGAAAGTGTTGCAGAGGAGTATATAATTCCCCCGGACAACCTGGAAGGAAGGGAAGACAGATCACCACTCCTGCGAGTTTGGCAAGAACATATGATCAAAACTGCTGTCTCTGCAGGAAATGGTACTGCTTCAGGGAGAGAGAGCCTCTAATAAAAATAATCACAAAAAATGTGTATTCCCTGAAGACGTAGGAATGTTGGGTTTTTTCATTCCATGTTTCAGTTTTGCTCATATGGTACTAGCACTTGAATGCAGGTCTTGGTCAGTTCTCCAAAAGACATAGAATCCTAGAATCCTAGAACAGTTTGGGTTGGAAGGGACTATAAGGTCCCCTTCCATGGGCAGGGACACCTTCTAGACCAGGTTGCTCAAAGCCCCATCCAACCTGGCCTTAGACACTTCCAAGGATGGAGAAAATTGTAGCAACGTGTAGAATTATACTTCTACACACTTCAGTGACCTGGGATGAAACTAAAGAAGCTTAAAAACAGTAAGCTCTGAATTGTGTTTCAAAATTTGCTTTGATACACCAGGAGTATTTTGTGTGGTACCTGGTAAATTGGGATGAACAAGTCAGCAAACACTGAGAACAAACGCAACAGAGGAAGACTCACAGAAACCAAGATCTTCTGTTAAAGGTTTCCTTGTCTTTTCTGGAAGGTAAGCAACATTTGGAGAGTGCTCTTGAGATGACTGAAGGTTTTATACATGCTTGAGCATACTGACTGACATACATGTGGACAGTAAAATCAGGGATGGGTGGCCAGGCAAAGAAGTGTGAAGACAATTACTCTTAAAAAAAGGATGGATGCTGCAGCACCACGCAATAGTTTCAGTGGCAACCACATCCTCGTCACATCAAGCAATCATCATTTACAGACAGGCAATGGGTCATGGATGATTTTGACAACCCTTGGCAACTTTTAACTTTCGATACGAAACTTCTGACAAAGCAGAGAAATACATCTGGACTTCTCCATGCTGGGTCTGGTAGACCAGTAACTATTCCAATCCTCAACCCAGTGTATTTTCCTGTATGATTTTAACTGTATTAAATATGACTGAATTTCCCATTTGAGTCCCTTGTTCAATGGTCAGACTGCAGAGTCATTTCTCCCTTTCTTACTGATAGTAATAAATTATTTTGTTGCTTATTATTCTCCAATATGATTGTAATAATTTTGTATGACTCTTGGAAGACATGCATTTGCTCTCATAGTGCTGGCATAATATGGATCCACAAAAAATGAATTATCTGAATTATTCTTGATCACAGTTAGTGAATGGCTTTCTGTAGATTTTTAAGTGAGGGGGAAACTGGTGAAAATAAGGCAAATTCAGGTAAAATTAAATGTTAGAGTTGATAGAAGGCTTAAGTTTGCTTATGAAAATAGTTTTAATATTGTAGCCACAAATCCTGTTGGACTAGCTCCTCATTCAAAGCAAAGCTATACCACATGTAAATTAAGTCTGAATATATGGGTTTGGGCGGTAGTCCTTCATCCTGGAGATGTGC
>VZRE01002387.1:14119-24535 GCA_013396775.1 Cephalopterus ornatus
TCCAGGGCTCTGAGCACCCTCCGCGGGAAGAAATTCTGCCTCGTGTTGAGGTGGGACTTGTTGTGGTTTCGTTTACGGCCGCTGCTGCTCGTCCTGTTGCTGGGCACCTCCAGAAAGGGTCTGGCACCGTCCCCAGAGACCCCTTGGAGATATTGGTGTGGATTGCTGAGATCCCCTCTCAGATGGGATATTCATTTGGATGGTTGTAGGGATCAATGAGATATTGGTGTGGATTGCTGAGATCCCCTCTCAGATGGGATAGTTGTTTGGATATTTGTAGGGACCAATGAGATATTGGTGTGGATTGCTGAGATCTCTCAGATGGGATAGTTGTTTGGATATTTATATGGATTGATGAGATCCCCTCTCAGTCTTCTCCTCTCCAGACCAGGCCCAGCTCCCTCAATCATAAGGGAGATGCTCCAGACCCTTCACCATCTCTGTGGCTCTGCTGGACCCTCTCCAGCAGCTCCTTGTCTTTCTGGAGCTGTGGAGCCCAGCGCTGGACACAGCTCTCCAGATGTGCCTCCCCAGGGCCGAGCAGAGGGGCAGGATCCCCTCCCTGACCTGGCCACACTCTTCCCGATGCCCCCCAGGATCCCACTGGCCATGGACAACTCATCCTCCACCAGGACCCCCCGGTCCCTCCCCACAGAGCTGCTCTCAGCAGGTCACCCCAAACCTGTGCTGGCACGTCGGGTTGTTCCTCCCCAGGAGCAGGACCCTACACTTGCCCCTGTTGACCCTCGTTAGGTTTCCCTCTGGCCAATGATCCAGACTATTCATGTCCCACGAAGGGCAGCTCAGCCCTCAGGTGAATCAGCCACAGCTCTGTCCCAGCAAACGCTGAGGGTCCATTCCACCCCTTCCTCCAGGTCACTGATAAACAAGTTGAACCAGGCTGGGCCCAGAGTTGATCCCTGGGCATCCACTGACCACAGGCCCTCAGCTGGATTCTGGATCCTCTGGCTCAGGACCCCCGAGCTCTGCCATTCCCCAAGTCCTTCACCCACCTCACTGTCCACTCACCCAGCGTACAATTCCCGAGCTTTCCTACCAGGATGTCACAGGAGACAGTGCCAAAAGCTTGGCTAAACTCAGTCCTGGTGCCAGAGGCTGCCCAGATCCCCCTGCATGGACACGGGGAGCGGGGGGAGGTGTTTGGGGCCTGTCCCAAATCCCCTTCCCTGTTCCCACTCCAGCCCCATGAACACGACAGGGGCACCAAGGGGGGATCTGGGGGAACTCAGGGCCAGGGGGGAAGAATCCCAGACTTCACAGAGCAGTCGGGGTAGGAAAGGAACTCTGGAGATCATCCATTCCAGCCCCTGGAGGCTGAGATCCCAGGAGTCTGGGTGCTGGGAGTTAGGGATTATCCACAGGGAAACTGAGGCACGGAGCCCACAGGGACACCCCGGGGAGCCCAGAGCTGAGTGGGGCCCACACGGAACATCCCTGCCCATCACAAAGCACCCACAGCATCCAAGCAAACTAGACTGTGTTGTATTTACACTCATGGAGAGGGAGGGAATAACAGGGAGACGGTCGGTGGTGGAGAAGCTGGAAGGTGGCTGTGGGCTTTCCCGCCGGATCCATGGGAGCTGCTGCACCTCCCCAGAGCTCGTGGCCCTCGGGAGAACACCAAGGCAAGGGCTGGCTGCAATTCCTGCTCCCCCTGAGAGCCAGGGATCGTCCTCAGCCAAAAGCTCAACAGCAAACCCAGCCCAGGGATAACACCTGCGGCCACTGGCGTGCTCTGGATGTGATGTCCACGTTATCCAGGAGCAAAAACCTGCGGGAAAGGCTGGCAAGGGGCAGCCCTGCTCCTCTCTGTGCTGGGGGTGGGGTTTGCATCAGTTGTGGAGGTCGGGACCCTCCTGGTAACACTGTGGGATGGCAGCGGCCACAGGGCACACACCGCTCTGGCTGGGTCACACTGGGAAACCCAACACTCAGGAGGATCCCTCCTTGCTGAAGGATCCCTGCCAGAACTGCCCCGAGCAAGGCAGGAAAACAGCACTTGGAAGGAAGGATTGGCTGTGATCCCCCCCGGCTGCTCCCTGGGGCTCCGCTCTCCAACATCCAGGGAGACACTTCCCAAGGGTGGCACAGCCAGCAGCAGGGCAGAGTTGCTGCTTGTCCCCTGGGACACATCCAGGGTTCTCTGCTTTTGACAGCAGAGCTCCATGGCCGCTTCCCTGCTCCCGGTGTTCCCAGGAACCCCCGGGTGTGGAGGTGGCTGTTGCTGTGCCCCAGGAGCCGCTGCCCTGCCTCGTGCTGCATCCCTGAGCCCTGTCTCTTCCCAGCAGCCCCAGAGCCCTCCAGAGGCTCCTTCTGGGAGAAGCCAAGCTGGCATTTGGCTTTCCCTAAACCTCCCTACACGTGTGCCAATGTGGGCACCCCAAAGCCCTTCAGGGGCTTTTTGGGGTGCTTGAGTCATCTGAGCATGTTACCTGTACCCCAAAGCTCTCACTCTGCCTTCCTTAGCACCCCAGAGCCCTCCCTGAGTCTTCCACCACCCCAGGGAACTCTCTCAGTGGGCCCAGAGCTCTCCCTGCTCCCTGGGGCTCTCCATGGTCATTTCTGAGCCCCTGCCTGTGCTTCCCCGGGACCCTCCTCGGGACTCTTCCCATGCCCTCCACGTGCCTTTCCCTGTGCCCAGTTCCCTCTGTGCGGCTTTTGGAGCATGAGGGAGGGAGGAGGAGGCAGGAGAGAGGGCAGCTGGGTGGGCTGCCCAGGGGGAAGGAGGGGACCCTGCTGTCACCTGGGGGCAGGGACAGGTCCGGAAGCAGAGGTGTGGGGACCTGAGCTTTGTGCACAACCCTGATGAGAGCAACTCGTGTAAGGCAGAAGGCAGGGAGAGGGGAGAGAGGGGAAGGGAAGAGACGGAGGGGAGAGTGGACACAAACCTCATTGGGGGAGTGGCCGGGGTTCTCTGGGTGTGCTGGAGCATGGGAGGCTGGAGCAGGGGTGTCCCTGCCTCCCTCCCTGTGGAGAGAGGCATGAGGCAGTGAGCAGAGCCTCTTCCCAAAAGTCTTGCCCTGTCCACATCGCTCCAAGCCACGAAATGAGTCCCCTGCACCAGCCCTGCTGCTCAGTCCCCTCAGGGCTTCTGCAGCACGGGGTGGGGAGGGGGATTTGGGGCGTCAGAACCACGGAATCAACTTTGCTGCATTGGAGCCCAAACACGTCCCGGGGAGCAGACGGCAGCCTGGCTGCCGGGATCCCCCAGCTCCCGGGACTGCAGGAGGCGGGGCAGAGGGAACAAAGTCCAGAGGCTGCTCAGGAACTCTGGCCACGATGCTCACGAAAGCCCAGATGCTCACACCACGCAGAGTGCCCGGAGGGAGGCAAGTCCCAAGGTCTTCAGCGCTGGAGCAGCAGGGCAGGACGGCCCCTTTTCCTTTGGGAAGCTGGTTGAGAACACATCAGCTGAGCTGTGGCTGTCGGACAGGCAGGAAGGGAGAGAAGGAACACCGACTGACTGCCCAGGAGGTGCGAGGAGCCCCCATGTCCCGGTGCCGGTCCGTGTGTGCTGCCGGAGTCACCCTCGCACCACCGCTGGGCTGGAAGGAGGAAGGGAGGAGGAGGAGGGAGGCTGGGAGGAAGGGGAGGAGCACCAGGCCGCCCTGCTGGCTGCAGTTCGAGCTGCTCAGACTCCCCTTCACAACTTCTGGATCTTCTCGGCGATAACGATGGGGTTTTCCTTGCGGATCTTCTCGGCAGCCTCTGCCTTGTAGTCGTAGGGGCAGGCGTGCATGTCGGAGTACCGGTGGATGGCACAGAACAGGTTCCCGCAGCGGCAGTCGAAGCCTGAGGGCAGGAAGAGCACAAACAAAGCCACATCAGATCCCGTCCAGCCGTGCAGGAAGGCGGCAGGGCCCCCCCAGCTGCTTCCTGCCAGGCCAGGAAACACCACCAAGGCACACAGAGGAGGGAGGGGGGCACTGTCCCCCCCAGGCCAAAGGGACTCGGCGCGGGGGAAGAACACGGGTGGCTCTTTGCCTTCCCCTGGCTCAGCAGCTCCTCGAGCTCTGGGCAGCCCCAGCTGTCACAGCTCCCAGAGCAGCTGCTCTCTGTGTTCCCCAGGGACAAGGGACATGCCAGGCACTGCAGTGCCAGATTGCTAATCCCGGCCAGGCTCCCCCGGCAGCCCGAGCTGGAGCTGAGCCCCGGGAGCCAGCCCAGCTCCCCAGGGTCACACAGCAGCATCTGGGCTGACCAGCAGTGAGCAGCAGGACCTTCACCACACTGCAATCACTTTCGAGCTATTTGGGCTTCAAAATTCCCAATTTAGTCACTTTGCTCGGGGACAATGCTGCTCAGAGTGCTTCCATCAACACAGCACACTGGGAAACTCAGGCAGGGAGCAGGGATGTGCTGCAGGACAGCAGGGAATCCTGCTCTGTCCCTTCTCATCTTCCCAACTACAGCCCACAAACACCTTGCTCCAAGGTGCCAGTTTACTCCTGTTTGAGAAAACTCATCCTAAATAATGCCCTGAATACACAGGGCATTGCCTGCAACATCTGCAGGGCAACATCTGCAAGTTGAATCCTAAAGGGAGAAACTCCTCACAGTTTGAAGTTCTTAAGGAAACACTCACCCAGGAAAACCATCCTCCCTGCAGATCCAAAGGCTGGGCACAGACTACCCTGCCCAGGTCCAGGTTTATAAACGCACACTAATTCTAGGACAGCACCTTCAGATCTCCAGGCAAGCTCAGGTTCAAACTTCCCAGTCCAGACTTTGCCAAGGCCTCTCACATCCATGAAAACAGCCGGTCCCTGGCTGTTGGATGCAGTACAGAAGCTACAGAGGCGAGTGCTCTGCTAGGACAGCGTGACCGGCACGGCTCCTGAGTTAACTTTTTCCAGGGAAGCACTAAATGCCAGAGATAATTTAGGGGAATGATGTTTTTATTAACAAACCACAGCCAAATTAATTGCTTCACTTTCCAGGGGCAGTTTTCCCATCGATAGCACTGACACCATCCCTGCACCGCTCCCTCCAGCTTCACAGGCTGGATGCCGAGAGCCATCTCAGGAAGCTAACAGTGGAAATCAGGCAGCATTAACAAATGGGATGAGTCTTGGACAGGATTTTCCATTTGGGTCCAACTCCATGTCACCATTACAAAAGCTTTACCGCAGACCTGACCAGGAGCCGGCTCCGACCCGCTCTGCCTTCGCTCTACAGCAGCTTTTGCCAAGCAGCGGAACCAACCCGAGAGGTGCTGCTGCATCCAGTTCTGCAAGCCTGCATCCCAAGGCTGCCAGAACCCTGGCAGGGAGAGGGATGTTCCCCAGGCTGCTCCCTCAGCCAGCGCTGCTACAGGTCAGAGCTTTCCTCCCAGCTCCCCAGCGGCACCTCGGCTTGAGGATGGGTTTGTGGGGAACCTCCAGCCAACTGTCCCTCTGAGCCACCAGAGCACAACCAGAGCTGCCTCCGGGGCTCTCCCACCACACTGCTGAGGCCACAGCCAGGTTTGCCCAGGGCCAGGGACTCACCAGTCAGCCCGATCTTCTTCCGGCAGGTGAAGCAGCGATTCTTCTTGGGTTTGGGTTTCTCCGCAGCGGCCTTGCCCTCAGCTGTGTTCTGGGATATCTCAAGCAGGGTACCTGAAACAGAGGCAAGAGTTTTGCTGCCTTTTTTATAAAACCAAGCATTTGTTTTACTGCAGGAGGTGCTTGAGGCTCTAAGTAAATTCCACGTCTCTGCCAGACCGTCTGTGTGCACATTGCCCTGGCTGACAGACCCCAAACTGTGAGATTTGCCTCGTTCCACGGAGATCTTACACCTCACACAGCCTCACGTTTTCTCTCCGTTTCAAATGCCTTAAATCCAAGGCTGGAGTGGTCACTGGACAATCACTGGACAGTCACTACAGCTCAGCTGCTGTACAGCAACACAACTGCCAGCTGAGCCCACAGTTAATCTTCGCAGGGAAAAAAAAAAAAATAGTTAACCCCTTGTAAGTACTACTAATTATTTTTGCTGGCTCTTATGTAAGTGTTCCCCATATGTAGGTCTCAGAATGCTTTACACAGATATCTATCACTGCCTCTAATCTACCAAAGGGAAAACTGAGCTCTGAAAGACAGATTGTTAAAGGTCACTGATGCTTAGGCAGGATTTCCTCCAGTACCTAAGCAGGTTAGAGAAGTCAACAGGAGGGAGGAGCTGTGGCTCCAGATACAGCAAACAGATATACACCTGCAGTGCAGGCTGCTCTGAGGACACAGAACAGTCAGAGACAGCTTTATGGAGCTGACCCTAAAGAGATTCCTAAAAACCACAGTCAGAAGAAAGGGCAGGCTCTCCCAAGCCTGTTTCACCACACAGTCTCTCACCTCGCTGTTGTAAATTGTCTCCTGGGCTTGCAGGCCAGGGATTACCAAACCCAAAATGCACAGTCATGTGCAGTGACTAGAGCCAGTTTTTTTAGCATCTAACAGCTCCTGGGATTTTTTTAGCTTTCAATGCAAGCTGTCAGCTGAACCAAAGGAGGGTGTCTCTGCAGAATCACCTGGTTATGGCATCAGCTGGAGGATGTACCTGCTGGGCAGTGCCCCCTGGGCTCCCCAATCCCTTTGGGGGGGGAAACACCCCCTCGAGGGCAGGTACCCCCGTCACAGGGGTGACACCAAACAGGCCCCACTGCCCCTGGGCACTGTCACAAACACGTCTCCTCTCTCCCCCAGCCCTGGTGGATCCCTGTCCCTCCCTCCCTCAGAGCTGGCAGGGGAGTGCTGCCAGCGACAGGCTGTGGGCCGCTCCGGGCTCGCTGCCATTCCCGGGAGAGGCGTCATGGAAGATTATCCTCCTGCCAGCGACGCCGGGGCTGGCAGCTCCTCAGCCCTCAGCCCACAGAGCTACCTCTATCAGCCTGCCCTGGGGCACAGCATTTGCTCTCCTCCCTGTCTCCCAAAGGAGCTGTTTCCTGCTCAGCTCTCTCTCCAGGTGTGTGTTTCCTGCCGGGAGGGGACACCTGTCCCCCGGGGTCAGCGGCCAGTGCTGATCAGAGCAACTCTGAGATTTGTGTCACTCACACTTGTGCAAAGGCCAAACCAACCTGATGAGGAAGATGCTGATGAGGCTTCTT
Organism: Cephalopterus ornatus; assembly: GCA_013396775.1. Classification (NCBI taxonomy): domain Eukaryota; kingdom Metazoa; phylum Chordata; class Aves; order Passeriformes; family Cotingidae; genus Cephalopterus; species Cephalopterus ornatus. The sequence continues at coordinate 21,225 of VZRE01002387.1, forward strand.
CTGTCTTGCTGAACTCCTCTGTCTCAGTGCTGGTTTCCTCTCTGGATATGCTCATGGCCGTCATCTGATGGGTCACAGGAGTCTGAGCACTGGGAGCATTTGTGGCAAACAAACAAACAAAGAGCAAACACAAGGGTTTTCCTTTGATGAACAGTTACATGGGAGAGACCTTCAGCCCATAAAGTTAATTTGCTTATATTCATAAGTAGGTCAGGAGCACAGCAGACCTGAGACTTGGGATTCTCCTAGAGATCTGGGATCAAAGTTCTTTACAGGCATACATGGAAAGAACTTCTGATGATTTCAGTTTCCTTTTCTACCCAATTATATCTCACAGCCAAGGCTATAGCTGCAAACAAGTCCAGGAACAGGGCAATAGAGTTATGAGTCAGGACTGTAACGTGACAGAGCTCAGTGCAGCTCTGACATCCTTCCCATCAAACGTGCCCATGATCTCTAATCCTGCTGCCACAGCTCCCAGCCTGGGTCACCACCAGGTGCTTTCACTTGAAATCCTGGAATATCTCGAGTTGGAAGGCACCAAGGATCATCAAATTCAACTCCTGGTTCTGCACAGGACAACCCCAAAAATCCCACCACTAAGGAGTGAGCAGAAACACAAAAGCTGAACACAGCCAGTGACAGAGCAGCTGCACTGGCTCCAGGAGAACCAAGATACTACTTGATTCATCACCAACCCCCTGGCACCTCACTCTACACATCATCATCATCATCATCTTCATCAGGGACATCCCAATCTTCCAGATAAACCAGGGTCACACTGAGCAGTTTGATCCAGCCCATTTACCCCTTGGCCACGTGACAGGTGACACCCTGTCTCCCATGGGCCAGAGCTGGATTTTAGCAGGGCTGTAGATCCCCTCCCCCCAAGACTATGCCCCTACCTGGCTTTTGCATCCTCAGGTGTGGAGTCTCCCTCTGCAACTGCTTCAGAAGCCATGGGGCTGCTGCTGGGACCACTGGGAGCTACGAGACAAGACCAGGCTTGGTAAAGCCTTTGAAAAACGCCAGCCAGTTCCTCATGTGCTTGACAGCCAAGGAGAAAGCAGGAGGAGTGTTCAGCAGTCCTTAAGCTCCTGCTCCCTGCTGGAGCTGGGAGAGGACACCCCAGTCGGGATCATTCTCATATCTCCATTCCTACACCCTCCCCTCCAAATTTGTGCACAGGTCTCTGTGGGGGTAACACATCAGGGCTGTCTGCATCTTGAACCTGCAGCTTCTCTGAGGTGGAAGAACCACATCCTCTTCCAGCTTCAGCAGACACAGGTTGGTTTGTGTCAGCTGTGGGGCTAAGTTGGAGGTCTTAGAAAACTCCCTGCCAGGAAAAGCCGTGTTCCTGATGCATATTTTGGGTGGGTAGCTCAAGGAAAGCCATGATCACAGTCAGGAACAAACTGTGGAAGAGCTCTGGAAGGAATTTCTCACTGTGCAAAGTCTGTACACGGGGCATCTGCACAAAACTCCCAGTAAAGAGCATCTTCCTTCTGCTCCCAGCTCTGGGATGCACCAGGAAACAAACTTTTTAGGACATGGATTTTGGTTGTCAACACTGTTAAGGTAAGAAAACTATACAAACCAAGTAGGCCCAGTTCATCCCAAATAAAATGTCATTGTGGGGATCTGTGGGGTTCCCAGCAGTCACCACATAACTCAGGGAGCAGGGAACAGCTAAAAATTGGGATCACCATTAGCACAGGTGAAGTTTTACGGTTTACTGGAAGGTGCTGACTGGGACAGGGCTTCACAAACTGGTGGGACTGGGAAGGAAACAACTGCCCCTCTTACAGTGAACACAAGTGCTCAAGGGCCCTTGATTTAGAGCCCTGGGTCTCCATGGAAAGGGGAGCGACATGGTTTTTCTAGGAGGGGGTGAATTTGCTGGTTGCCAGTACCACCTGCTGAACAGAGTTTGCACCCAAACCCCCATTTTAAAGCAGATTTCTCAGAAAAAAACCCTCTACCTGGGGGGCTTATCCGGTCACTGCTCTGCTGCCTCTGCAGGAACTCCTTGTAGCACACGGAGCACATCCCGTTGGTCCGGGGGCTGCCATAGAACCCGCAGCCCGTGGTGCACAGAAGGGGCACCTGGGTCTGGTTCGTCTCCTGAGCCATCCTCGTCCCTCCAAGCTGCAACCAGGAATAAAACCGGGACAGCTGTGAGGGCCATTGTTCGCTGCAGCTGCTCAGGAAGGAGCACAAAGGATCCCGAGAGAGCCCGGTTCCTGCACGTGCGCCACAACACAACCCCAGGCCCTCCAGCACAGGGCACTCGGGGCTCCCAAAACCCCTGTCCTGGGGCCCAGGGCCACCCAGAGCTGCCAGGAGCTGCCCAGAGCCAGCCTGGAAAGCCCAACAGGAACTGGCTCCTGGTTCTCCCTCCTGCACCACGAGGCTCCCGAAATTCCTGGGGACAGGCAAGCACATCAGACCTGAACAATCCCCTCTCCATTAGCACAAGAAGTGCCACTGCTAAGGACCCTGTGAGCACCCACACAGAGCTGCCCCTCAAACTCCCAGTCAGCCACATTTTGGGTTTCATTTCGAGCCTGTCTCACTTTTTTAATTCTCAGGAAGATGACGCAAGCGATGCAAAAAGAACCCACTGACATACGTGGGTAAGGGGAACGTGAGCGTGGTTAGGCTGGAAATAAGGATGAGGGCTTCTTTCCAGCAGTAAGATGTGATTCAGGAACACCTTCCTGAGGAACAGCTGACACAGTGAAACCTAATTTTAAATTTAATAATAATTCCTCTCTGGATCGCACACAACCCCAGGAACTCGCCCCTTCCAGCCACACACGATGTAGCCTTTACAGGGCCAAACCCACCGCAGGGCTCCAAATGAGAACCATGAGGAGCAAACAAAAACCACACACAATCCCAACGCGCGTGTGGACGACGTGGCTGTGGCCAGTCCAGCTATGACACAGGACGGGGCGGGGGGGATGTGAGCAGGACCCAGCTCGGGCACAAAGCGCTGGCACCGTGAGCCCCCAGCAGCGCTGCCTTTGTGGGACGCACAGAGTCCCCGCCACCCCCCAGCCACCTCCTTCCCCGCCCCTACAAAACTCGCTCGCTGTATGCCGAGGGGAATAAACAAGAGGAACGCGAAATCATTACCCTGCCAGGAGCGCTCCCGTGGGATGGACCCGGACCGGCCCCGGTCGGGCTCAGCTGGGGGACGGGGGGGTCTCCGCGGCGCTCCCGGGGGTCCCTCGCCGTGCTCAGAGCGGCGCTCCCATCCCCGCTCCGGGATCCCCAACCGGCCTCTCCTCGGGCAGCCCGGGCGG
>VZRE01002387.1:42946-57487 GCA_013396775.1 Cephalopterus ornatus
GCTCGGGGCGCCGGGGGACAGGAGCGCGCGGCCGCGGGGGCAGCGGCACAAGTTGGCCCCGGTGGGGGACGGGGGGACCCGCATCAGCCCTGCGGAGGGGGACGGGGGTGACCCGACGTCAGCCCGGACGGGCGTACGGGGGGACCCGCATCAACCCCGCCGGTGAGGGGCGGGGGTCCCGCAGCGGCTCCGCGGAGGGGGACGGGGGAGACTCGGCGTCAGAGCGGACAGGGACAAGGGGGGACCCGCGTCAGCCTCGCTGGAGAGCGACAAGGGGGGACCCGCACGAGCCCCGCGGAGGGGGATGGGAGGGACCCCGCGCCAGCCCCAACGGGGACACGGAAGGGACCCGCATCAGCCCCGCTCGAACGGGACAAGGGGGGACTTGCACCAGCTCCGAGGAGGGGGGACCAGGAGGGAACCCTCACCAAACCGCTCTGCCTCCTCCAGCTCCCCCTCCGTTAGGAATAAAATTCTTGTTTATTTTGCTTTGCTTTCCGACGCCGGCTTAGACCCGCTCTTAAGCTTTTCCTCGCACTAAACCCCTTAATCTCCTCTTCAATATGTTGCTCCCACCAGGGCTGGATTTATTGTGGGTTTTTTCCCCCCTTTTCCCCCTCCCCACGGCGTGGGGGGCAGTTTGGGAGGTGCCTGTGAGGACGGGCAAAGGACCAGGGTGCAATTTTGGATGCCCCTTGTCCTGGTCAGGGGTGAGTCGCGCCAGCACCTGCCTGGTTTTTCCCGTTATGAAAGGCAATTCCTACTTGTCACCCCTCTGCTTTGCCAATCAGGCAGTGGGGAGAAGGAGGATGGAGGGAGGAAGGCTCTGGCGGGACGATCCACTGGGGCCTGGTGGTGGTGACGCAGCGGTGGCCAGACCCAGCTCTGTTCCTACAGAGCTGCTGGGATCTCACACCCTGGGCTGGGGTTTTCATCCTCCCTTTAAAGCCACCCCAGGACTCGGCGGTGCCCCTCCATAGGTGTGTTTTGGGGGTGCATTTTGGGGTGTAGGTGCCAGGACGTGTATCTTCGAGCTCCTCAGACCCCGTTTCCTGTGGGCGCTGCGGCTCCGCCACCGCCGCACTCTTGTGTAACAGTGGGGCCAGGGTGTTCGAGGGTGAGGTGAGCCCCCCCAAATCCCCCTTCCCACCCCACCACATCCCGGGATTTCACCTTTATTAGTGCGGAGGGAAGCATTAACGCCTGCCTAATTACCAACACTCCTGGCTCTTATGTAGCACTTGCACAGCCGGCACCGGCTTAATTAGCAACTGGGTGAACTTTTCCTTTTTTTACAATTTTTTTCCTTTCCCCCCTCCCCAGTTACTGTGTGCTGACCCTAATTTAGGCCCAAACCTCCCTGATATCCCATCGTTTCCCCCAGTGAGGCGTTTTTCCCGCAGTCCTGCGTCCTCATCTCTCGAAGCCCGAATGCCGCATGGCGACGCCAAATTGACTCAATCTCCATTTTCCTCCCCAAAACCGCCCCTGCTCTGCCCCATTCCCCGGGGGGCCGCAGCAGCTCCCCGCTCCTGTCCTTCCCTGCGCCGCGGCTGCGCCGGGGCCGGGGCAGAGGCTTTGCCTTGTATAATCCTATACGGTTTCCAGCCCTCCTGCTCACTTGTTTTGCAAGCAGCGTGGCGAGGAGCGTGCGGTGGCTCGGCAGCCTTTGCGACTTGTCCTAGTGACCTAGATCTGTCATTGGAAAAATCAGAGAGGGCGGAGGAGGAGCTTCCCTGCCCGTTTCGGCGGCGTGCACTCGCTGGCGCGGCCGAGGGCGGCCGGCACCCACCGGCCCTCCCGGCACGACGGCTGCCCCTGTCCCGGGTACTGCGGGATGGCTGTGCCTGTCGTTTCCCAAAAAAATAAGCCTGGAGGAGCAAGCTGTCCTCTGGCTTTATGGGGTCCTGAGCGGTGCAGACGTGATTTGGGGTCCTCGACCCCGATAACCCCAGGGAGGGGCAGCGCCTGGAGGGTGAAGCACAGTGATGGGGAGCTGGTGGTCCCTGTTCCCAGGCCTTCCTCCTCCCCTGTTCCCTCCTCCCTGTCACGTTTAACTTTGAACTCGGCTATTTAAAGAGCTGCTAATGTCTAAATCTCGCCCGGTTTATCGGATGTGTTGAGCAGAGCTGCTCTCCTGCCTTTATTTAGCCCCAGGGAGATAATTCCCCCGATTCAGCCGCAGGGCTGGAGGGGTTCTCCCTCCGCAGCCCGGTTTGTCCCCACCCCGGGCTGGCAGCAGGTCCCCCTCCCCGCTGCCTCACCTTTGCCATCCTTCTGCGCCAGCCAAAGTGCAAAGGGCTGCGTCCTGCACCACTGGGGCTGGCCTTGGCACGGTGCTGCGTGGCACGGGAGCTGCTGAACCGGAGCAGCCGGGGCAGGGGGTGGGTGGCCGTGGGGGAGCCACATCGCCCACCCAACACTACGACTGCACCACGGACAGGGAAAAACAGCACCTCGCTGGGGACTGGGGTGCATGCGAAGCCCCCCGGGCCACGCGGCCATGAGGGAAGGTTGCCAAGGGTTGTCCTGGGGCAGGGTGAGAGCTGCTGAGCCGTGTTCTGGCCCAAAGTTTCCAGGAAGTCTTTGCTAATCAATTAGGAAACCAGTTTCCACCTCCATCACCCCAGCCTGGCTCAGGGCCTCAGTTGTGTCATCTAAATTTTCCTTATTGCTTGCATGGCCCCGGTGCTGCTGCTGTCCCTGCTCCTGGAGCTGGGGCTGTGAGCATCCAGCATGGGCCTGGCTTCTTTGGGCTTCCCTGGGATGCACAGATGGGGATGGGATTTGCCAGCAGCCATGGCCCCAACGCTGGGGTGCTGGGAGACCCCGGGGTGCTGCAGCACAGGAGCCTGGTAAAAAGCAAATTCCCTTGGTAATTCCTGTGATAATTCCCTTTATTTCCTTATTTATTCCTACCCCACAGCCACTGTCCCAAAACACCACTGCAGTTGGAGGCTGTGGGGAAGACCAGTTGCTCCCGGGGTCAGGGGTTGCTGCAGGAGACGCAGGTGCAGAGCTGGGTTTTAGGGAAGGAACGGGGAGATGGGGTGGCAATGCAGGTCCCCGCGTGTCCCTGCGCAGCCTGGACTCATCCCCTGCTCTGGGTGCACCGGGGGGATGCTGAACCCCCTGGGAGGGGAGAGGACGGTGGTGGTGAAGTCTGGGAGCATCCTGGTGCCCTTGGCCGGGGCCGGGGGTGCCCGGGGAGCTGCGGGGCTGCCGCTAATTACCGGAGGTGCCCGCCCCGCGGCATCGATCGAGCGCGGCAGCGGGATGGGGCGCGGACCTACTTTCCCAGCAGGCTCGCTGGGTAATGAGGCAGGGCACTGGGGAAGCGCCTGCCCCGGCAGCCGGGGGGTATTTGGGGCAGAGTTGTTCACAGGGGCGCGGAGCCACCTCTGAAACACTCGGAGCTGGGATGCTCATCCCCTGCCTCTGGCAAGGGACACCATGGACTCATGTGGCACCCTCAGGGAAGAGGTGGCCATATCCTGCCCCCAGCCCCACGAGGTGAGGGGTGTGCAGGTTTGTCCTGGGGGACTGCACAGTGCCCCCCAAAACACCCCCCTCCCAGGAATCCTCACCTCCAAGCTGAGGGCACCCAGTGGAGCTGCTGGGAGAGGGGGCAGCTCCAAAAAGCCTCTGGCAGTAGCAGGGTCACAGCACGTCCTGGGGCTCAGTGGGGTGCTGAGGGTTTCGGGGTGATTCCCCCACAGCAGTGAGATCATATGGCCGGGGGGGGAGGAGGAGGAGGGGGCCACCATCCTCTTTGCACCACAGAGGAGGGGTCCAGGCCCTCGGAGCCAGATCCTGCAGGGCCTGCCTTGTTTTGTTTTGGGGTGCAGGAGGGATGCCCGCCCTCGGGGCGGAGGCGATGGAGAGGAGGGTGTGCCGGCGCGGGACGAAGGCCGAGTCCTGCTCTGGGGAGGGCGGCTCTGGCTCTGCTGAAACCACCAGAGCCTCCAGCCTGGTCTGGGCCAAGCGGTGCTGGGCTGGAGGGGACACACGGCTGGGACCGGGCGGGGGGTGACAGGGGACCGAGGGATGTGCAGGGACAGCTCCGTGTCCCCCACAGAGCACTGCAGCTCAGCACGGCAAACACGTGACCCCAGCTGGAGGGCTCACCCCAAAACGCTCCAAAACCCCCCTCCCCTACGGCAGGAGGGGGGAGTACCGCCCCCGCCGAGCCCCGGCTCGGTCCCAGGAAGGGTTAACGGCCGCGGTTACACAAGCGCGTGCGGCCACGGGCAGAAAAGTGTGTCAGTGGGACAGGATGGCTCCAACCGCGGGGCCACGCGCAGCCGCTGGACCGGGGGCCACGGCCGAGCCCCGTGGCCGGACCGTGCCCACGGGGCCACTTACATAAGGGCCGGCCGGTGGCAGCGGGCCGGGAGTTGGGCAAGAAGTGTTTACAGTGGGAGGAGAGCAAATACCACCGCCGGGACATTTTAATTGCCGGCTGCAGATCATTGTTATTTATTCTTTTAACTCTTTGGTTTTGGTTTTGGTTTGGGTGACTTTTTTTCCCCCTGCTCCCTATCTTAGCCCCATTGGCCCCAGGGTGGAGTTTCCCTCCTTGCTCCCTCCCGGGGCAGGGGGAAGGGATTCTCCCCCACCTAAACGACCCCCGTTTGCACGGCGTGGGTGATGCTCGCAGGTTCGTGGTGGGAGGAGGAGCCAAGTACTCCCGTGGGGAAACTGAGGCACGGGGAAGGGGGGCACACCCGGGGTGCGGGGTCTGCTGTGAGCACAGTAAGATTTGGGGGATGCAGGGTGCTGCTGCGGCCACCCCACCAACGCCCACATCCCTCCTCGTCCTGCTGGGTTCGCCCCAGGGGGTTGTTCAGGGGTCCCAGGGGTGATGGTCTGGCAGCCCCGGGGGGGACGTGGCCGCGGCACGAGGGGACGCCGAGGGAGCCGAGCCGGTGATTCAGCCCGGGCTTACGATCCGAGCAGCAATTAAGCGCCGTCCTGGGCTGTAATTGCCATCGCCGAGGTTACGGCCGCGGATCGACGTCAGTTATTTGGGGCGAACGTCTGACGAGCGGGTCAGGTGCCGGTGGCGGGCACGGCCGGGTGATTAGCAGGATGGTAATTAGAGCCCCAAAAGGCTGCGGGCACACGACAGGCGGTCGAAGGGCTTCTCCTTTGCCGGGAGGAGGCTGGGCAGCATCATCCCCACCGCACCCTTAGCTCTGGCTCTGGGGGACTCTCGGGGGGCTCCCGGGGGGTCCCCTCCCTCTGTGGGGGCAGGGGCAGGGTTTGGCCATCGGCATCACACGCAGCATCGGCATCCTTGGGAGCTCGAGTGGGTTTTGTGGGGCACACAGAGCGGGCAACCCCGGGCTCTGCCAAGTGGGTGCCGGTGGGTGCCAGGCCGAGCTTAGCCCGGTGCCAGTAATTCCGGGTACCGGGAGTATCGGCCGCGGGCGTGAGGGTGCGGCGCCCGCGATGCATCACCCGCGCTGCCGGCGGCTGCAATTAACGTTGCATAACGAGCCGACGCCGCTTCCTGCCGGGGGTGGCACCCCCTCCCTGTGCCCCCCGCGATGCCACCACCTCTCCATCCCATCCGGGCGGTTGGGACAGGGCTTGGGGCAGGGCGGCGGGGCGGGGAGGGGTTCCCGCCGTTTGCGCGTTGCAACCCCTTTCCGGCGGCGTGGATGAAGGTGGCAGCAGGATCCAGGGAGTTGGAGGGTGTCTCGGTCATCGGAGCTGGGCGGTGGTTTTGGAGTGGGCACACACAGCCCTGTCAATGCCTCCATCCCCCTGCCAAAGGGGTTGTGATGCCAGTGCAGTTGAGGGGCCTGTGAGGATGCCCTGGCCATCCCTGCCTGCTCCCTGCCCACTCCTGCCAGCTCTGCTGCCCCAGGCCCAGAACCACAGCAGAGGTGCAGGCAGGAGCTCTGGGGAGGAGCACGGGTGGGATGTGGCCCCTTTGAGTCACAGGAAGGACAACACACAACCCTGGGAGAAGCCCAGCTCAGCAGCCTCAGGAAGGAAGGGTAAACCCCCAAATCACCTGGTGCGTTCGGGGCAGGAGCTGAGCAGTGAGGCAATGGATGCAGGAGGGATCCATCCCTCGCTTGCACCTGGGTTTGGAGTCAGTCCTTCCCCAGTGTGGCTGGGAGAAAACTTCCCCCAGAGGGGTCAGAAATGGCAGCCCTGGGGGGACCAGTGCCATCCCTGGGGGTACCAACTATCCTGGAGATACCAATTGCATCCCTGGGGGTACCAGTTGCATCCCTGGGGGACTGATAACATCCACGGAGGACCAAAGGCAGCCCTGGGGGACTGATGACACCTTGGCTGCCCCGGTGCCCAGTGAGGCTCCACTGCCCCAGCCCAGCCTCCCCTGCGTCACTGAGGGACCCTAGAACACTGCTGGGCGCTGCGGTGCAGGTGGCACTGGCCGAGCACTGGGATGTCACTCACAGAGAAGGCCCCACAAAGCACACCCCTCTCCCAGAGCCGATGGCTCCCGGGGGAGGAGAGAGGCAGAAGGGAATTACCCGAGCGGGGATTTGCACAGGCCCAGGAGATTGGAAATAACCATAATCTGGCCGTGGGGGTTATTTTGGCGCGGCAGTGCCCGCCCAGCACCCTCGAGAGCAGCGCCGGGCTGAGCCCGGCCGGGGGGTGCGGGGCTGCGGCGGGGATTAGAGGGTGCAGAGATGCCGGGAGGCACGTACGAGTCCCGGGGGTGCCCTGCGTCCCCCCCCGGCGCGGGTGGGGGGGGGCAGAGGCAGCGCAGATCTGGGGCAGCTGGAAAATGAGGAGGACGAAGCCTATTAGCAGCTCAGTGCCAGCGAAGCAGAAGTGGGGAGGGAAGCGGATTTGCGGGGGGAAGGGGCCAGGACCTTGAGCTGGGGATGGCTATATCGGTCCCGGGTTTCAGAGGAGCTGCTGGGGGATGGAGAGGGCCCAGACCCTCTGTTTGGTCCAGCTTTGTGGCAGGAGAGCATCCACAGCTGCAGGGATGGAGATGGTCCCTGTGCCAAGGATGTCCCTGTCCTGGTGCACACACTGGTTGGAAAATAAGAGGAATGACTCCAAAACAGGGTCCTGGGCAGGCTGATGCACAAACAGCCTGTGCTCTCCCAGCTCCAAGGGCTTGCCTACTCTGTCTCGTGCTGCTGAAGGGCATGGGGGAGCAGATGGGGGTACCCCACACCCCGTGTGAGCCTTTTTGGGGACCTCTCTGAGGTGCAAGCATCCTTGCAGGGGCTGCAGGAAGGGCTGAGCTGCCAGTGGGTCCAGCTCTTGTGTCTCAGTTTCCCCAGGTGCTGTCGTGGAGAGGGATCCAGCTCCTTCCTCCTGCTCAGAGCTGACCACCATTAACCTCCGCGGTTTTCCCCCTTTCCCCCTTCTCCCCAGCCCAAATCGAGGTGATCCCGTGCAAGATCTGCGGAGACAAGTCCTCAGGGATCCACTACGGTGTCATCACCTGCGAGGGCTGCAAGGTGAGCCCAGGGACGCCGGCTGCCGGCAGGTGGGGGCGGCTGCGGGGGCCTGGCATTCCAGCCGGGCACTTTCCCAACCCGTCCCGTCCCCGCGCAGGGTTTTTTCCGGAGGAGCCAGCAGAACAACGCCAGCTACTCCTGCTCCCGGCAGAGGAACTGCCTGATCGACCGCACCAACCGCAACCGCTGCCAGCACTGCCGCCTGCAGAAATGCCTGGCGCTGGGCATGTCCCGCGACGGTGAGTCGTGCCCGGCGTCCCCAGGGGCCGTCCGCTCCTCCGCGGAGCCGATCGGGCTGTCAGGGTGAAGGTGCTCCCCCCGTAAGGCCGGCCCGGTGCGAGGAGGGTTTGGGAAGCGAGAAATGCTTTCTCGCTTTCCGTGGGAGGTCGATTCAACCGATTCTGTTCTACTCGAGCCGGGGTTGGTCTGGGGCGGGGGGTGTATCCAGCGGGGTCCCTGCCCCTCCCAGGGCTCATACAGCGGCTGTCTCGGGAGTCAGGACCCTTCCCGGGCGGGTGGGTGGTCCCGGCTTTGCTCTGGGGCGAAGCTGCCCTGACACAGCCGCGTCTCTCCCGGGGCAGCGGTGAAGTTCGGCCGCATGTCCAAGAAGCAGCGGGACAGCCTCTACGCCGAGGTGCAGAAGCACCAGCAGAGCCAGGAGCAGAGCGGGGGCACCAAGGATGAGCCCGAGCCCCTGAGCCGCGTCTACACCACGAGCGTGAGCAGCGGGCTCTCGGACCTGGACGACATCTCCACGCTGTCGGACGGGCTCCTCTTCGACTTCCCCCTCACCCCTGACGGCAGCAGCACCTACTACAACCTGGACCTGCTGGCCTCGGCACAGCCCTCACCCGACCAGTCCAGCCTGGACGTGGCCGATGCCACGCTTATCAAGCAGGAGTCCATCTATGAGCTGATGCTGGAGCCGGCCCTGTTCGCCCACGGGGCGCTGGAGGGGGGACAGCTGCCCCCCGACATCTCCGTGCTGGAGATCGGTGAGCGCTGGGGTGGTCCTGGAGGGAGGTGGGGTAGTGCAGCCCTGGGGAAGGTGCTTGGGGCCATCCCAGCACCTTGCAGGACACATCCAGCTCTGGGTGCCCATGCCGGGCACACCCGGAGCAACCTGGGATAGTGGAAGGTGTCCCTGCCTGCGGCAGGGGGGTGGAACAAGCTCCAAAGTGGATGAGTGGATGAGCTTTGAGGTCCCTCCCAACCCAGACCATTCTGGGATTTTATTGTATGACAGTGAGGGACTGACCTGGCCTCAGCTCTCCCCAGGCCCATCCCCTCCTCCAGGCTGAGCACGGACGGAGCTCAGTACACCTGAGAGCGTGTGCAACATCCCCTGCTGTGCTCTGGGGACAGCCCGCAACACCCTGTCTGTGCTCACAGCCCCATGACACCACACAGAGTCCCTCTTCCCCTTCAGCTCCCAGGCCCAGAATCTGCCCAGGACACCCGGGAGAGGACGGGTGTGGGGTGTGGGGACAGGGGGCTCACCAGCACTGTCCCCACCTTGCAGACCGGGTGGCCCAGAACGTGGTGAAGTCTCACCTGGAGACGTGCCAGTACACGACGGAGGAGCTCAAGCGCCTGGCCTGGAGCCTCTACTCCCCCGAGGAGGTCCGCGCCCTGCAGAGCAAGGTGAGTGCCACTGCCACGGCCCCCCCGGCCCCCCGCCACCACAGCCAGTGTCCCCTGGGGTGGGGGTGAAGGCGAGGAGGGTCCTTCAGTGCTTTGGGAGCTGCAAGAGCCCGCTGTTGGGGGGAAGGTGTGGTGGCAGCTCATGTCCCTGGTGTCCTAATGCCACTGTGCCTGGCACGGCACGGGGGTCCCTTCCCTGCCCCCCCGGTGTGGCAGGGAGGGGGCAGCAGCAGAGCTGGGGGGCAGCACGCCCTGAGGGACGTCCCCTGTGCCGCAGAGCTGCGAGGCCATGTGGCAGCAGTGCTCGCTGCAGATCTCCAACGCCATCCAGTACGTGGTGGAGTTCGCCAAGCGCATCGACGGCTTCATGGAGCTCTGCCAGAACGACCAGATCATCCTCCTGAAAGCCGGTAAGGGGGGGGGATCCCACCGCCTCCCTCATGCCCCTGCCACCCCCCTTGTGTCCCCACTGTCCCCCCGCCCCCTGTGTCCCCAACACCTCTCCCAAGCAGCAGCTGTGGTGCCAAAGGTATATCCCATCTTTTCTCTTGGCTGGTGCTTTCCCTTTGGAGCCTCCCCTCTCTCGTTGCCCCAGTTCTCCCAGTGCCGGGGGAGCAGGGGCTGGGCTGGAAGGAGCTGAAGGTCGTGTTTAAGGGCAGTGGTGCAGGGAGGGGACATGGGGAGTGGCTGCCTTGGGCAGAGGCTTTTCTCCTCGATACTCTCACCCAAATGCCATCCAGAAGCTGGAATGGAAATGAGCACAGGAGGTTTTCCCCTGGGAAAAGGGGTGCCAAGTCCACAGGGGAGCAGAGGGGGAGAAGAGGAAAGGATTGGGCTCTTCTCCCAGCAAGAGGCTGGGAAGAGGAGGATGAAGGCAGAGCACACCCATGTCCCCCACCCATCCATCTGCCTGAGCTGGTGATGCCATGCTCAGGCCAGGGACCTGAATGTGCAAAAGCCCCAGAACAGTGAAAAAGCCTCCCAGTTTCTCCTCAGGGCTGGGGGGCTGAGAGCCTCACCCAGCGCAGGATGTTGTACCCTGAAGCCAGAGCTGGCCTTGCCCGACACGCTGGAGTTTAACTCGTTCTTTCATTTCTTCCTCCCATTTTCTTTTCATTTATTTTGTCCTCACCCTCTCCTCTCTTGGTGCCCCACCACAACCTCGGTCTCTCTGCGAATGACTGGATAATATTTCCCTTCGGTGAAATATTGTGGTCACAATTGGAAATCTGAAAAAAAAAAAACAAAAACCCAACCAATCCCAAAACCCAAACCGGATTTGTTGGAATAACCATTCTGCTCTTGGGAATGAACAATCTGGACTTCAAACGTACACTGGGGGCTTTCCTCTTTCTTACATTTGGTCCTGGGATGATGGAAACCCCCTGACCTCCCCTGCCCTGCCCTGCCCTGCCCTCGTCTGCGCTCTCTCTGCCTACATCAGGTTGCCTCGAGGTGCTCCTGATCCGCATGATCCGTGCGTTCAACCCCCTGAACAACACCGTGCTCTTCGAGGGGAAGTTCGGCGGGATGCAGGTGTTCAAGTCGCTCGGTAAGAGCCCCTCTCCTCTCCTCTCCCTCTCCCTCTCCCTCTCCCTCTCCCTCTCCCTNCCTCTTCTTCTCTTTCTCTTCCTCTTTCTCTCCCTCTTCCTCTTCTCCTCTCCCTTTACCTATCCCTCCCCTCTCCTTTAAGGCCCAGACAGGCCTGGGGTTTGCACCCTGCTGAGCATCCAGGACCCCCCTTCACCCACCTCATCTCCCAAAACCTTTCCAAGCCCCTGGTGCTGCTGGGCTCTGCTGGGGTGTGGGGTGTGGAGGTGCTGCCGCTCAGAGCAGAGCAGTGACATCCCCGTTGTCCCCTCCCCAGGCTGTGACGATCTCATCGGAGCCATCTTCGAGCTGGGGAGGACCCTGTGCCGCCTGCAGCTGTCGGACGAGGAGCTCGCCCTGTTCACCGCCGCCGTCCTGCTCTCCCCAGGTGCAGCACCCCACACCCAGGGGTGTCCCGTGGCAAAGCTGGGGAGAGCTGACCCATTACAGAACATCCTGAGCGGGGAGGGACCCACAAGGATCATCCAGTCCAACCCCTGGCCCTGGCCAGATGACCCAACAATCCCACCCTGTCCCTCAGAGCGTTGTCCAAACACTCCTGGAGCTCTGGCAGCCTTGGGGCCGTGCCCACTGCCCTGGGGAGCCTGGTCAGTGCCCCACCACCCTCTGGGGGAAGGACCTTTCCCTGAGATCCATCCCAAACCTCACAAAGGAAGTTGGGGGGAAAAAATGCACAAAAAACATCTGCCAAAACCCCTCGGTGGCAAGAGCTGTGTCACCCACAGCGGGGTGGAGGGCATGGAGGGAGGCCCACCTGGCCATGCCACTGTCCCCAAAACCACCCCAGAGGAGCCCCCCCCGGCAGCTCTGAGCTGGTGTCCCTCACAGATCGCCCCTGGCTGACCGAGTCCAAGAAGGTGCAGAAGCTCCAGGACAAGATCTACGTGGCCCTGCAGCACGAGATCCAGAAGAAACACTCCGCCGAGGACAAGCTCTCGAAGGTGTGGGGGTGGCACGGGGTGAGGGGGACACAGCCAGGCGTGGGGTGTGCCAGGGGGGTGTCTGAGCTGGGGCACGGGGCTCCACCACAGCTCGTGAGCCACACACGGGGGGTTTTGGGGCCCTCAGACCTGCCCAAGGAGGAGGAGAATTTCTCTTTCCAGGGGCTGTGAATCCCCTTGCAGCGCAGGCAGAGGCAGCCCCGTGCTGCTGAACGTGGCACTGCAGCAGGAAGCGGGTTTTTTGGGCAAAAGGAGCCATTTCAGGAATGCTTCAGGCAGAAGCTGGAGCAGGGAGGGGGGCCCTCGAGCCCTCCCAGGTGCTGGTTTTCCTGTGGAAAGACATGGGTTTGGGGGTGAGGCCACGTTGCTGCCAGGCTGCCCAAAGAAGGGGTGTCTGCTGGTCTCCCAGTGCCAGGCAGAGCCACTGGCCCCCAAACCCACTCGTTGTCCCCAAGGGAGGGGGAACAGCAGGAACAGCAGGGCAAGGCACACAAACTGGGAACCCAGCGCTCCCCAGACCCACCCATTTCCCCCAGGAAAGGGGGAACAACAGCATAGGGACATTAACTGGGAATCCAGTGGTCCCCAAGCCCACCTGCTTGTCCCCAGGGGAGGGGAAACGACGGGCACAGGGACACTGGCTGGGAACCCAGCGGTCACCAGCTCCTCCTCTCCCTGCAGATGGTTTCCAAGCTGCCCTTGATGAAGACCATTTGCAACCTGCACTTGGACAAGCTGGAATTTTTCCGTCTCCTGCACCCGGAGACCGCCATGAACTTCCCCCCTCTGTATAAGGAGGTTTTCAACTCGGAGCTTCAGTACAGCGACCCTCGGGAGAGCTAAGGCCGGGAGCCACCTCGAGGCCCTTCGAGCCCCCCAAAATTTGGAGACGAACTGCACTTCAGAGGTTTGGGGCTGTTTATTTAAATCAAGTCAATCAAACTCAAGAGAAGCTGGGGGGGTGCTGCGGGGTGCCCCCAGCCCCGTGGCCCCGCTGTGGATTGCAATAGCTCTTGAATGTAAAGCACCTTGAAGGAAAAAAGCAAATGGACTTTGCCATACCAGTGAAATGAATGTGAAATCTCTGCTGGGGAGGGGAGATGCTCCTGGCAGTCCTGCTGTCCTGGCTGCACTCTCCGCCTCTGATTTTTATTTTTATTTTATTTTTTAATTATTGGTTTTTTGTTTGGTTGGTTGGTTTTTTTTACCCAAACACAAGGCATGGGATAAAGAAGGAGCGATGCTGGCTTGGCTGGGTGGGGTGGGCTGGAGCTGAGCAGAGGGAAAAGGTAGAGCCTTTGGTTTATTCCTTCTCCCAGGGGCGCAGCGAGCCCACGGGAGCTTGGCCAAGAAAGACCTGGCTGTGGCTGGTGGGGGGTTCAGCACAAGAGGTTCCCGTGGAGGAGGCTGGTTCGAGGGAAAGGATGCCCAACACGGCAGGGAAAAAGCTTTGCAGGGTCTCCGTGTCCTCCGTCACAGCATTTCCCCAAAATGCCCTGCCAACTGCCCATCCAGCTGGGCTTTTCGGAGCTGATTTGGCAGGTCCACCTGCCCCGTGCCACCTTCCCACACCCCCCGTGCTTTCCCAAGCCCCTGTGACTCCAGCCAGAGCCCGGCTCCGGGCCAAGCGGTGCCAGAGCTGGCCCTGTCCCCACAGTGGTGGCTCTCTGGGTGCTGGTGTTGTCTCATCGAGCCCATTAAAATTTCCCCTGGTGGCTCAGCACCCAGAGGAGGGTTTGAGGCCCTTCCTCCACCCACCCCGATCCCGCTGCCGGCTCTCCCCTTCCCACACGGGCACCGCTGGGGTCACAGACGTGGCTGCTCTTGCAGCCTGAGTTGGACCCAGGCTCTTCCCCCCAAAGGAGCTCCTTAGAACTGTTATTTTGGGGTTTGTTCTCCATTTAGCAGCTTTAGGAGCTTTTTAGGGGGAGAAACGGCCCGTTGGGGTCAAGAGGAAGCGAAAGGTCCTTATTCCTTCCCTTCAAGGAATAAGGGTGACGGGAAGGAGCGCGGTGTGGTCGGGACCTGCTGCTCCAAGCTTGGGAGGCTCAAAGGTGACAAAGGGAAGGATTTGTGGGGTGATGCTGCAGTAGTCCTCGGCCGTGGGAACACCTGAGAGACTCTGTGGCTCTGCAGATGGTTTTTTCCGTCCCTGTTCCTGCTCCTGCTGCAGCAAATGCCAAAAACTACAAGGGAAAAACCTGCTCCGAGGCAGCCCTGGTTTCTGCTGACAAAGGGCTAAAACCCTGAGCCCCTTCCTACTTCGTGTTGATTCCTCGTGCTCCCAAACCCCTTCTCCAGCAGTTTGGACCATCTCTGAGCGGGAGCCGAAGACCTTCAGCTCCCCAACTGCACCCCTCGAACTCAAGGAGCAGCTCTCTCAGCGTTGTCAGGGACGTTCATGCTTTTGGGCAAAAGACCTCCTAGGGAAGAGCACGGACCCACCTTGACCAGGGAAGACTCCCCAGTGGGATTTCTGCTTCGGTCTAAGGCAGAGGGAAGTGTGGGGGCTGTGCAGGGTTTGAGAACCACATCTGAACTGCTCCCTGGAGGAGATCAGAGCCCTCTCCGACGGTGTCGGAGCCCAGGAACCTGGGAAAGGCTGCCAGCCCTCCCACGGCCCTCCGTGAGTGCCAATGCGTCGTCCCCGTCCACCGGGCTGGGGACGTGCCCCGCTGGTTTCCCGCCCTCTCAGCTCCTCAGGCTTCGACAGAAGTGAGAAGTCAGCGCTGCCTTTTACATCCAGAGGGTTGTGCCTTTTTTTTTTCTTTTTTTTTTTGGGAGCGTCGGCACCTCTCGCTTCCCGGGGGGGAAAAAAGGCGCCCTGTGGAAATGACTTGTGCTTTTGCAGCTCACCCTCGGTGTCGCGGGACAGCAGC
>VZRE01002387.1:63178-85861 GCA_013396775.1 Cephalopterus ornatus
GGGGGCTGAGCTCGGGGAGGGATCGGGGACAGGTCTGGGGGGACCCACGGGGCGTGCGTGGGGAGGAATCGGGGCCAGCCCGGGATCGGGGGCGGCCCCGCTGGGAGCCGCTATCGGGGGCAGCGGGAGGAGGGGGAGACGGGAGATGGAGGGTGGAGAGGGGCCCTGTGCCCCGCAGGGTGAGACCCCCGGCCCCGGAGGCTGCGAGCTCCGTCCCCTCCGGAGGAGCATCGGGAATGTGCCTCCCGCGGCTCCTTCCTGCCTTAGCCCGGGGAGCAGCCATCGGGACACCTCTGGAGGGCTCGGGGCGGGGGGACACACAGGAGGGTCAGGGGACAGGGTGACGGAGCCCAGCTGCTGCTGGGGAGGGTCGTGATTCTCCAGGGACTGTGAGGGTGAAGCTACGTGACGTGTGTGGTTTGGGGACCGGCTCCTTCAGGTGCTGCCCTGGCTAGAGGCAGCAGAGGCATGCTGTGATTTTACTTCCCCCTTTCTGCTCTCAGGGTTTTGTGAGCTCAAGAAACTCTCGTGTGGAGCCTATGATGAGGAGAGCAGTGAGTTAGAAATTAGGCAGTTAATGGATGGATTAATTTAGATTTTCTATGTTATTCTGGGCTAATTAGTGTTGTTGCTGCTGTCTGTGTGGGGCCAGTCTGAGCAGGTGACAGGGGGTGGAACAGGCCTGTGCCCTGAGCACAGATATTTCAGTGTTTCTGTGGTTTTTTGTCTTCCCCTTGAGCCTTCTGAGGTTCTGCCTCTGAGCAGCTGAGCTCCGCTCCTGGACGTGGTCATACCAAAATTAATATTTGTCTGCACTGGGTTTTGAATACCCAAATTAAGGCTCCTTCCCCATCTGCTGAGGCAGCTGTCTCCCCAGCTCCAGGGGTGGGGGAGAGAATCCCCTGTACAGCCAGGAGTCCCCCAGAGGCTCCCAGGGCTTCGGGGCTGACGTGGGAGTGGGATAACCCTGTAACTTCATTGTCCCCTGTGCCCTTTCTTGTAGCAGTCCTGCCATAAACAGTTTCCCTGTTCTCCCTGGCTGTGCTGGGTGGCTTTTGGAGTTACTTTTCGGGCTGGTTGTGTCACTGCAGGGACTGTGTCCCACCCTGGCAGGGAGAGGAAGCACCACCAACTACAGGCTGTGTCAGCTCTGCAGAGTCTGGGACCGTAAAGCTGAGCCCAGCATTTTGGAGTGGCCTCTGGTGCCTCTGGGAAGTTCCTGATTGAAGTTGGGTGCCTGAGTGAGACTCAAACCCAGCCTTTTGTCCTAAAACCAGTGCAGAGACACCACCTTCTCTTTAAATTCACCTGGAGAGACCGTGAGCACTGAGTACCACATCCAGCCGTTCCTTGGACACTTCCAGGGATGGGGACTCCACCACCTCCCTGGGCAGCCCCTTCCAGTGCCTGACCAGCCTTTCCATGGACAAATTTTTCCTGGTGTCCAACCTGAACCTCCCCTGTTGCAGCTGGAGGCTGTTTCCTCTTGTCCCGTCACTGGTGGTCTGGGAGAAGAGTCATCAAATCAAAATGGGAATACAGAAGCAGTACAGAAAATATCCTAGATCAATGCCTCACAAGCTGTGGGATTTTGCTGGATGGACAGCTTAGGATGTGGGTCTGAGTTTGGCAAAGCAGGAATGAGATCAGCTCTCCCACCTCGCTGTGAGAGCTGTTCTTTTGGCTTGGCTTCCTTTATTTCTCCTGCCACCTTTCCCTGGATTTGGAGAAAAAAAAGCAGTGAGACATAACTAGAACTTTTAAAACTATTTGATGTGGGCAAAATACAGAAGGGGCCTAAGGAGCAGCAGGACTGCAAGGGATAGTAAGTCAGTTTGCTGATGACACTAAATTGGGAGGAGCTGTTCAGTGCATCTGAGGCAGAGGGACCCTGACAAGTGTGAGGGCTGGGCAGTCCCCAGCCATGAGATGTTTGACAGGGGCAGGCCTTGTTCCTGGGACGGTGCAGCCCTGGATGCAGGGACAGACCAGGGAACGAGAGGCTGGAGGGAAGGGCCCTGGGGGTCCTGGGCAGTGGCAAGTTGGATCTGAGTCAGCAGTGTCCTGGCAACCCAAAGGGCCACTGTGACCTGGGGGGCATCAGGCCCAGGGAGGGGATTGTCCCACCCTGCTCTGACCTGGGGCAGCCTCACCTCGAGTCCTGGGGGCTGTTTGGGGGCCACGGTGTTGGAGGGATCTAAAACTGTTGGAGAGTGTCCAAAGGAGGGACACAGGGATGGGGAAGGGTGTGAGGAGCAGCTGAGGGCACTTGGCTGGTTCATCTGGAGCAGAGGAGACTGAGGGGAGACTCCTCGGGGGCTGCAGCTCCTCCCGAGGGCAGGCGGAGGGGCAGGCGCTGAGCTCTGCTCTGGGACCAGGGACAGAACCCAGGGAACGGCTGGAGCTGTGCCAGGGGGGTTGGGATGGATCTCAGGGAAAGGTTCTTCCCCCAGAGGGTGCTGGGGCACTGACCAGGCTCCCCAGGGCAGTGGGCACAGCCCCAAGGCTGCCAGAGCTCCAGGAGCGTTTGGACAACACTCTGAGGGAGAGGGTGGGATTGTTGGGGTGTCCTGGGCAAGACTGGAGTTGGACTGGATGATTCTTGTGGGTCCCTTCCCCCTTGGGCTATTCTGGGATTCTGTAACAGCCAAAATTTTCCCTCATCTGAGGTGGTGAAACATTTCACAAAGGAGTCACAGTCAAAGGACTCGTGTTGTTCTCTGCCTGGAAAAACAGCCCTGCTTGCGTTTGTGTCTTGAGTTAAGAGGGAAATGGTGTCCCTTGAACTGACACTGGGCATTTTGTCTGAAAGATCCTGGTGAAGAAAAGCTCCAACTGTCTCCAGTGGACTCCTGAGTCATGTGCATTGGACTGTAAACTTTGGAGTTATTCATTGACCACGGATGAACACACTGGAAAAAGGAAGTTCACTTCGCACTGTGGTTTCCTTAGCCGGTGTGGGATTTTCCTCCCTCCACAAGCGGTGGGCTAGAGACAAAAAAATCTCTGCAGCAGATTGCAGGGTGATGGATTTTGTCTATTCCCAATTAAACTGAAAATGTTCTGGTGAATAGGGAGCTGATTTAGATATTGAGAGAGATTATTTCAAGGGCATGTAGTGACAGGACAAGGGGGAGTGGCTTCAAACTGAGAGCAGGTTTAGATTAGATATTAGGAAGAAATTCTTCCCTGTGAGGGTGGGGAGGCCCTGGCACAGGAGAATTTGTGGCTGCCCCATCCCTGGAAGTGTCCAAGGCCAGGTTGGACAGGGCTTGGAGCATCCTGGGCTAGTGGAAGGTGTCCCTGCCCATGGCAGGGGGTGGGACTGGATGAGCTGTAAGATCCCTTCCATCCTAAGCCATTCCATGATTTTAAGTGTTGTTATCTTGCCCAAGTCCACATGTGGTTGGATAATGCCAGTTTATGTACCTGGTTTTGCTGTAATCTCTTCCCTTATCCTGGGATCTTGCGGCTGGAGCTTGGCTTGAGGATGTTTAGGCTGCACAGTGAAACTTTCCCTCTAAAGGAGTTTTAGCCAGTGACCCTCCAGGCTGAGACTTATTAGACACAAGATGTTTCCCTGGCTGTACAGCTGAGGCCTGTTATCCCCGGGCCCTGGAGCTAAGAGTTTGCAGGAATCCTGCCCAAATTAAGGGGTGAGCTGGGAAACAGTAACTCCTGTGCAAGAGTATCCCTGAGCTCTGAACAGAAACAGCAGGGGCTTGGATCCTGGAGTTCAGGGTCGTTCCCACAGGGGGTTTGGGCTCATCCACTGGGGGAAGCTCCCTTTCCTTTTGCTGGGAGCTGGGATGGAGTCTCGGTGCAGCTGAACTAGTGGAAGGTCAGCAGATCCCAGGAACTGATTATCCAGTGACAGACTTGTCTGTCCTTGCAGGAGGAAATATCCTTAATGCTGCTTTGTGGGTCCAAACCACATCTTTCTGTAGGGAAATTAGTTGTCCCAGGAGCTTCTGTGCCATTACTCGTGGAAGCAAAGGTGGCCAAAGAGGGGAATATCCAGAAGTTTCTGTCATAGCTTCTGCAGGTGATAATCCCGGAATATCCTGAGTTGGAAGGGACCCACAAGGATCACCGAATCCAACTCCTGGCCCTGTGCAGGACACCCCAGTTCCATGTACTTTGTGTTCAAAGGCTGAGGTTTGTTAGGAAAGGAGCACAGCTGGGTGAAATGAGAAGGGAGTGCACCAAAAGGCTGCTTCCTCTGGGGTTTTTATCTATTTATTTGGGCTAAAGCCACTCACCACAGTCTCCTGGAGACAGGAGGGCGCAGGAGAACCACTGCTGGGCCAGGAATGCATTCCTCAGTCTGTCCTCCTGATCCCTTTTCCAGTGGGCAGACTGATGCCTCCCACCTCTCTGTAGGACACTGGCACTGAAGTGTAGGGGCTAAATAATCCCCTTCTGAAGAAGGACCTTGCTTGTTGGCTCATTTTTTTTTTTTGTGAAAGATCCCTTTCTCTTCATGCGTCACCATAACTGGTGTTCCACGTGACATTTGTTTCCCCCCCCAAAATGTACAGATCTCAACCAGGAGCAGCAGTGGGGTGAAGCTTTAATTGTGTTCTTAACTGTCTTCATGTTTCATCTTCTACTCAAAAAATGTACAAATGCAAAGCAAAAGGGTCCCACTTCTAAACCATGAGTCGCAAGACGCTGTCAGGCACCGGGTGCTGCGGGACAGCCCCGAGGCTTTGGCTGGGACAGGGATCCCTGAGCTGTCCTGTCCACACTCTGGGGCTTTCTGTGGACTGGTCCAGGAAAATAATATGTTCTCTGTGTAAATTGTAGCTTGTAGGTGACTGCATCTCTCCACACAGGAACGCTCTGCCTGTGCAGGTCCCGGTTCTTATCCCAGTGCCGTTGTCTCCAAGGGCTGGGCTGGAGGGGCTCAGTTCAAAAGGAAGGCACATGCAACCCCAACAAAACAATTGTGCCAGTGTAAACTCTGCAGCCTCCAGACCTTCCCAGGGCACACAGGAGGACAGTAGGGAGGTGCAGCAAAGGGAAACGAGCTGCTGGAAATCCCGAGGGATTTGGATCCAGCGCAGCCGTTCTGGCCCCCGGAGCTGCGGCTGCTGTCAGTGCTGGCTGTGTTTTTAGGGGCAGTTTTCAGACTGCCTTCATCCCTGATTCTCCTGTCAGACCCCAGAGCACTGGTTTGGGGGGTTAGTTTGTCCTGAGCTTCCACTCTGGAGTTGGCAGGTGGGGACACGACGTGTTTCATCCTTAACAAAGAAGGGGTGGAATGAAAGCTCGGCACAGACCTCCCTGTGCCTTTCATACTGTGGGATCAGCTCTGCCAAAATCAGCAACACAACTGGTGCTGGGTAAATTTCCCCAGGGTTTGCTTCTGCCAGACTTGCAGTGAAGGTAACAGGAAGAATGAATCTGTGTTTTAGGAAGGGATGCAGAATCATGTGCAGAATGATTAAAACACTGAAGGGTGTTGGGTTTGGTGCCAGCTGAATATATTTTTTGATTTTGCCTGGCTAAACAGGGATTATCTGTTTGTTCCAGGAGTTGGGAAGGACCACGGAGAGCCAGGAGCCAACAAATCCTCTCAACACCTAAATGAAGCTCTGAGTCTGGTGAGCTCACAAACATCTCTTCCACGTTGGAGCTCTGCTGGGTCCCACCCTGGCCTGTGTGGCTGCACCTGGAAGGTGCAGATGTTCTGGCAGGGGCTCCCTGAGCATCCTCAGCCTCTGCCAGGGGCTGCCAAGAGCACATTTGTTTGCTGCTGGATCAGGCAGGCCTTGCAAGTGGCTGCCAGAGGTGCTGCCAGAGCTTCCTGTGAACAAGGAGAAATCAGGATGCTTTCTCTGATGTTCCAAACTTCCTGCTTTGCGGGGTTGGAGATGAGTAGTTCGTGGTGGGAAGCCCGGGCTCTGTCACACGCTGTGCTGGGACTCCTCCCACTTCCAGGAGGTTCTCTGGGTGCTGGTTGCTGCCACGTGCTGACCTGGTTTTTTCTCTCTCCAACAGACCTGTTGCTCTGTCTGAAACCTCACCAGGGAGCACTCCCCCTAGAAATGGCAGGTAAGAGCGCCTCCAGTGTGGCAAAGGAGGGAGAGTGGTTTCACAAAGTGTGGCTGGGACACATCAGGAACGTGAGCTGTGTCCCTTCCCAAGACCTTGGTGCTCCCTAAAGCTTCTCCTGCTGTGTCCTCTGTGGGCCTGCCACCTGAGGTCACTGCTCAAGGGCTGAAGGCTCTGGTGAGACTTGCTTGAAAAGTTTCAGGAGGATGGAATTTATTCACCAAAAAAATCCATGAGAGTAATTCCTTCCCTGCAGAGGCTTTGCACAGTGTTCCCAGCTGTGCTGTTGGTACTGGTCCCTCTGAATTTTACTTGTAGCAAAACCAGCAACAAAATTCCAGCTTTTTTAAGGTAAGGGAAAGTCTGGAACCCGCCTCCAGCTGCTGCAGTTTGGTTTCTGAAGGCACGTGAGAGGGAATGTTTTCATTTCATTTCTTGTGTCTGATCTCAGAATTAACCCAGAACACTTGGAAACCATGGGGTCTCTGGAGTGGGAGGAGGTGGGCAGCAGCTGGGCAGGAGCAGAGAAGAGATGGAATCCCCACCTCTGTGTACCCAGCAAACAATTTGGGGCATTTTGTGAGCTTCAAAAGTGACAAACTGCAGTGGCTGGTTGGTTTTGGCCCCACCACCTGCTTTAGAAACTGGCAGCAGTTCCACTGCCTATGACAGAAAATGGGAGGGAGCAGAACCACAGGAACAATCTGCAGCTTCACCTGTTAAAGAGGGACAGAACGAAACTTTCCTCATCCCCCCAAAAAACCCCCCCAAAATTATTAGAGAATCTGCTTTTACTGTGTTTGATTAATCATGGCCTCACTGACTTCCCTGCCTGCTCAGCTTTAAAAGCTGTGCCCCCTCCTTTCCCTTGGTCCAGCCTTGTTAAGTCCTTTTCCAGGCTGCAGGGACACCCCGTGCAGGAGGAACCCCCTTGGGTGTTTACAGGAAACAAAAAAATCAGTGCCAAGGAGTCCAAACTCCTGTGGACTTTGGCAGCATCCGGTGGGGCTCGTTCGTCCATGTGATTGGGGGCAGCAGCAGGGGTTAACCAGTAACTCCAGCCAGCTTGGGGGGCACCTGAATTGATGTAAAATGGGTCTGGGGGAGGTGGGGCAGGAGAACTGATGTTTGTTTTCACGAGGAGAAGTCAAACTGGGCTGGTGACTCCAGCCGTTGTTCCGTAGTTGTCGTGCTCCCAGTGGGAGTTCTGCTCACCGGATTTTCTGTGTGAAGAGATGCAGGAGGGGAAGGCTCTTCCTTCCTAAAGCCTGGCTTAAGCTTTAGGCTCTTCCCTGCCAACCTTCGAACGACGCTCAGGAGCTGCTGCTGCAAATTGTCTTCTCCCATGGAGATAATGGGAAGAGAAGGAACTCTTGTGCTGACAGTTCTTGTTCAGACATTTCCTCTCGTCTCCTGCGCCATTTGGAGGTTTTCCCAGGACATTCTTCATCTCTTCCTCTGGTTGTTTTTAATTCTGTTTACTGGGGCTGAAGGAGACGAGAGACAATTAGTCACAATGCCCTGGAATCAAACTTTAATCAGCTCTGCAAGGCAAGAGCAAACATTCCCAAACATGCAGGAACATCCAGGCACACACAGACAAAGCTGGGAGCTGACAGCAGCTTCAGTGCAGAGGATTTAGGCATTTAATTACTCCATTTTAAAACACAATTTCTTCCCAAGGTAGGGTTTTCTTCACCACATTGCCTTTGGCAGCACTTGCTGATTTATTGTCTCTGAATGCAAAGCTTTTTCTTGTTTTTTTTAATTTGCTTCCCCCCGCCCCCCAACCTGGGATTTAACCTTGCAGGAAAAAACCTGAACATAGCCTTTTTTCATTGAAAATCGTGAGTCTTTGAAAAAAAAAAAAAAATCATCCCTGACACAGAATCCTCGAATCCCAGAAGGGTTTGGGTTGGAAGAGACCTTAAAACTCATTCCATTCTTTTCTAAGGAACCCCATCCTGGTGAGCATTTTGTCTTGCAGCACCTTTTGTGTCAAGGCACTAAACCCACCTGATGCTTATTAGGTGGTTCCTGTTCCCCTCTCTCAGCCTTGCACGTCCCAAAATAAATGTCATCCCTGTTCTGTGTTGCAGAAAAGGTGAACAACTTCCCCCCACTCCCCAAGTTCATCCCCCTGAAGCCCTGTTTCTACCAGAACTTTGCTGATGAAATTCCCATCGACCACCAGTTGCTGGTGAAGAGAATCTACCACGTCTGGATCTGTAAGTTCAGCGAGGAACCTGTGCTGGGGGAAGGTATATGTGGGATAAAAACCCCCACAGATCCCAGTGGCTTCACGTGCTTTGAAGTTCTGACTATAATTAGTTGGTGAGGAGCAAGGATTCCTCTTAGAATGCTTGTAATATAACTTGAATACTCCATAGTATAAGTTTATGCCTGAACTTTGAGCTGCTGTGCCTTGAACCTTTGAGGAGTCTTGAAAGAAAGGAGGGTATCAGTGCTACAAGAGTTGTTAGGAAATTTGAAGAGGGGAAAATCAGAATACGCTTGATGTCTTTATTAATATCAAGTGATCATAGAATTGTGGAATAGTTTGGGCTGGGAGGGACGTAAAAGCTCATCCCATCCCAGCCCCTGCCACGGGCAGGGACATCTCCCACTGTCCCAGGGTGCTCCTTTGATCCAGCCTGGCCTTGGACACTCCCAGGGATGGGGCAGCCACGGCTTCTCCGGGCTACTTGTGCCAGGGTGTCCCCACGCTCACAGCCAACAATTCCTTCCCAATCTCCCATCTATCCCTGCCCTCTGGCAGTGGGAAGCCATTCCCCCTTGTCCTGTCCCTTCATCCCTTGTCCCAGGTCCCCCTCCAGCCTTTTTTAACTCTCCAAATTATCCACCTTGAGGAAATCCCCAGTTCCCCTAAAGTAAGACGAATAGGAGAATTTTAGGCAGGAAAATCAGTGTGCCCCTTTGCTGCTCCCTGGCTCCAAAACTCGCTCTGGGAAGGCTCAAGTTTCCCCTTGTGCCATCCACAGATCTCCCTTCCCAATGGATGCAGGGTCTTCTAGCCACGTGCTGGCTCTTCCTTAGCTCTGCACAGCCCCCCAGGCGTTCCCCACCCCGCTGGAGAAGGGGGCTGATCCTCTCTCCCAGCTGGAGATGTGCTGATACTCCCTGGGAACAGAGCTCCTGGCTCTGGGCTCCTGTTCTCCGCCTCAGCTGTTCGAAAAACCGGGAATGAAAATCAACCATTCTTCTCCAGGGAATGGAATCGGTATGGCAGGCCTGGGAAACCACGGGGAACGCTTTGGGAGATTAAAAAAAAACACACCCTCTTTGCCTTGCTTATCTTTTTCTCCCCAAATGCTTGTTCATCCTCTTTTCGCCCTCCTCGCTGCAGGAAAAGCCCGTTGTCTGCCAGCCCCGCACTTGGTGGCGTGGCTTTTATTCCAGATGCATGGGATGTGTGTAGGAGAGGGATTTGTGCGCATAAATAATGGCATAATCCACGGCTCCATTGTTCTTTGGTTATGTGGAGCTGCTGCAATGAGCTCTGTAATTTTCTTGCCTGAAGAAGCTGCTTGTCCCTCCAGACTCGCTGGGGCGATGCTGTGGCTCCAAAGCCTCTTTTGTCCTCCCCTTCCCCCTGGACAAAGATTCCCTCAGCGGAGTTAATGCCAGGCTGGTAGGGTGCCAGCGATTTGGGCATGGCCAGGAGACCTCCATCTGCACCAGGAGTTTCTCATTTCCAGCTGCAGCACCACGGTCTCCCCAAGTTTTTTGGGGTCTTTTTGGCAGGGGATGGAGGGAGGGACACGCACAGGGAAGGTGGTAAGCAAGAAGAAAAGGCCAGTTTTAAAAAGCAGCAGCACAAAAGTCGTTGCTGGGAGGGTGAGTGCTCATTATCTTAATTGGATGTGAGCGTTTGACTGAGGTAGAGGGGGGGTTTGGGGAAGCCTGGACCAGAGCTCCCACTGCTGGAGAACAAACTCCAACCTGAGGTACTGGGAGAGCCTTAAAGCTTTACTGAAGTAAACTGAAAGTTCCTTAAAAACTTTAGAGGTGCTCTTGGCCTGATGGTGTTAGTTGGGGTTTTTAAATTAACTTTTGGAGAATTAATGACTTGTGAAAATAAGGATTGGAAGCGCAGCTAATTGCTGTATAAATACAGTTCCATAGAATCCCAGAATCCCAGACTGGTTTGGGTTGGAAGGGACCTTAAAGCCCATCCAGTCGCACCCCCTGCCACAGGCAGGACACCTTCCACTAGCCCAGGTTGCTCCAAGCCCCGTCCAACCTGGCCTTGGACGCTTCCAGGGATGGGGAGTTAAACCTGTGTTTAAACCTGTTAGTTTAAATACCTAAAATTAATTAATTTAAATAAATAATGTTCTTTCTTCCCCCCACTATTAAGCCACATCCAAACCAGTGTGTACAAAGCCTTGTTGGCCACTCAGAACTTCTCTTTACAGTAACCAGTGTTTAATTTTAACTCTCAGGCCCTGGGTAAGTCAGAAGCAGCAGCTGAGTTCAGGTGCTTCCCTTTCCACACTGCATTCTCCTCACTGTGCTGTCAGTGTTATTTGATGAGCATAAAACTTTTGTAGCTGTTTTAGGACCCTCGCCAGGCTGTGTGAAGAGGAGGAAAGGGAAGAGCCAGAAGGAGCAGGCCAGGGATGTGCAGATGAGCTGCAGAGCCACAGCATGTAGTGGAACAAGGAACAGGCAGCACAGGGGAAGAGAAATTCAGGGATTGAATTTTGCCTGAAGAACTGAGGCCAAGGTCCGAAGTGTCGCTGTCAGCTCATCACCAGTTGTGCTGGAGGGTCTTTTGCTGTTTGAACCCTCCACCTTCTCCTTCCTCTGTGCTCATTTATACAGGTTTTTTAAGAGTTACCACCGGTTTTCCAAAGCAGGAGCTTGTAGTTGGGCTGAGGCTCTCTGGCAGAGCCTGGGGGGATGCAGGGAGGAAAGCAGGGAGCCCCTGGCACAGGGCTGAGCCCAGCCTGCCAAAGCTGGCGGGGGGAGCAGCCACCTTTTCCAGGGATGTGAGCTCCAGGGAAAGGGGGGAGCAGCATCACTTCATGCACAGCTACTTAGTGCAGCACTGCTGTGCTCTGGGGGCCTGTGTCAGCTGTGCCTTTTTATCCAAGTGACAGGAACAGGGATGGGAAAAGGCCTTTAAGGCACCCCCATGGTCCCATATTCTCAGCCTGATTGGAGTTTGCTTATCCCCTCACTCAAGGCAGCACTTCCAAGGCCTCAGGCTGACTCCCAGGACTCCTCAGAGGCCCAGGGAAGCAGTGACAGAGCCTGCAAGGCGCTGAGCTGGCTCTTAAGTGGCTCCTGAGGCAGCCCCAGCGAGCACAGAGTCACTCACTGTGGGTTTGCCCCTCTCCTCTGACAAAGGGGGTTTTGCTACCAATGGAAATTGGACCTTGCTCCTAATTCACAATAATACTGGCCTGAGTCTTGTATTGGTTGCACTGGTTGCTACTGTCTGTCCATCTTTGGCAGGTCCCAAAAGAGTTCCCTCATCCCTGAGCTGCAGGATCCTTCCGGAGCTGGATGTGCTCCGGGATCACTCGCTCTGAGCTGCTGCACTGCTGAGCTTGAGCTTCCTACTGCCCCAGGGACCCTTCCCATTATAGCGCAGGGGCTTTCACAGAATCCTAGGATATCCTGAGCTGGAAGGGACCCCCAAGGATCATCCAGTGCAACCCCTGGCCCTGCCCAGGACACCCCAACAATCCCACCTTGTCCCTCAGAGCATTGTCCAAACCCTCCTGGAGCTCTGGCAGCCTTGGGGCCGTGCCCACTGCCCTGGGGAGCCTGGTCAGTGCCCCAGCACCCTCTGGGGGAAGAACCTTTCCCTGAGATCCATCCCAACCCCCCTGGCACAGCTCCAGCCATTATTTTTCATTTTCTTTCTTCGCAAAGTCACGAAGCTGCCCCACCCCACACTCTGTCCTCTGCCCTCTCCCCAGTTTACTGCATCACCCTGGCCGTGAACATCGTTGCCTGCCTGGCCTGGTGGATCGGGGGAGGCTACGGGGTCAACTTTGGCCTGGCCATCCTGTGGCTCCTCCTCTTCAGCCCCTGTGGCTACGTCTGCTGGTTCCGACCTGCCTACAAAGCCTTCCGGTGAGTATGAGCCCACAAGGGGGGTTCTCTTCCACTTCCCTCTGGGAGACACCTGTGTTGTTACTGGGAAGTGCTCCTGGAGAGATCTCTTTGTCTGGGATAAAGATTGGGGGTTTTTTTCTTGTTTACTTCCAAAACGCGGTTACTTTTTGTAGCACTGAGGGTCACCCGCCTGGGGCTGGAGGAGAGCAGCCACTCCAGGAGGGTGAAATTCATGTTCTACTTAAATATCTCAAGCTTAGCTGCACCCTCATCTCAGTACAGCATTAAAATAGACACTAATTTGGTAAGGCTTCATTGAGGCTGATTTTGATGGAAGACTATTAAGTTATTAGCTTTTGAGAACTCTTGTGGTTTCTTGAGCTGCTCGAGAGCTTGGCTGCTTTGCTTTTTAGATAAAAGCAGCTCCCCGGAGCCAGTCCTTCTGAAACTCCACAAATATTTAAAGCCATCCTACGTTCTTACTTTAATTAATAATCATTTGCATTTGCTCGTGCTCGCTGTGGACAGGAGGCATCATTCAGACATTAAAGTGTAATGCCTGGCAGAGCTGTGAGGGGCCTGAGCAGCTTCCAGCCTCACACAGGGGCAGGAGGGACCCGCCTGGTGTCACCACCACGCCCCAGTCAGGGGTTTGCACCCTGAGGGTGAAGCTCTTTCTGGTGGAATACTCTGGATTCTGATTATTCACCAGGTTCTGTGGGTTTGGGTAACAGCGAAAGCAGCTGATGGAAATGGGAGGTGGCAGGAGGGTCCTGTCTGTTTGGCACATCATGAATTAGTTGTTTAAATGCCCCTCTGGATTTGTGTGCCAGCAGCACTGGGTAGTGCTTAAATCACCAATGACTGTTGTGGAGTAGAGGGGAGGGTTATTTCTGGTGGAAAAGGAAGTTGTAAATGACATGAAAACCCCAGCTCTGAGCTTTTGCCCTCTGGGGCTGGGCTTTGTCCCCATCCTGAGCTCAGAAGCCCCGGGGCCACCGTTCAAAGAGAAATTTCCATTCTGGAGTCTGGGAAAAATTACTCCTCCCCACTGACATCCCCTGTTGCTCCACAAGGGCTGTTTCTAATTATTTCTTTAATGTTGTTTGTATGTGTTTATGCAACTGAATGCTGGAAGGTCCCCGAGGTTACTCGGTGCACAGTTAAATAAGGAATCACCCCCGGGACAGAGTGGGGAGCCCAGGGACCGTCCGTTGTGACATCAGCTGGGGAGGAGGCCTGGAAATCCCTGCACTGCTGGTGTGGGATCACAGCTAGTGATTCCAGAGGCCAGGTCAGCCCCACGTGCTCTGGAGGAGGCCACCCTTCGGTGCTGGCATCCCGTGCTGCACGGATGCTGCCCTGAAACCCTCGTCATCCCAGCGCATCCCGAATTAAATTAACTGCAGAGCCCCGGAGCTCAGGCAGAGCTGGAGCAAATCTGCACCAGAAAGCTGGATGAGGAATCACCTTTTCTCTGTATCCCCACTAATTCCTGCAGATCCTTTCAACTGAAGACTCTCCTCCAGCCCCTTCAGGTCGGAGTTGCAAGAGTCTTGTTTGAAGGCTCAGCCTGGAGCCTAATCCTCGTTAATTGGATTCCGACAGGCACCACTATGAGCAGGCCCTGTTTAAAGTATTTCTTTTCACATGGCTGTGCTCTGAGGTGGTTATTTGAAGGGCAGGATTGGGAGGATGCTCAAGGATGACAAATCTTCCACAGCATCTCTGTGGCCACCATTTGGAAGCTGACAGATGTCTGGACCAGCACGGGTCTGGCTGGAGGCTTTTCCACCTGTCTCAGACCAGCCAGGATCCAGAGTTTGGGGTCCCACTTCCTTAGGTACCAGGGGCTAGAATTATGACACTAACAAACGTAAATATCATAAAAATAATTAATAAACATTTAAACACTGTCAGGGTTTAAGCAGGAGCTGGCAGTGACTGGAGCTCCTTTGCACCGGGCTGCCTCACAATCAGCTGCTTTGTGTGAAGCTGTCGTATAAAATCCTCATCACTTTGAGTTCCTGGGAGGATGGGAATCATTTGTATAATTAAAAATGGTGGTTTGGGGAGTTTCAGATGTGCCTGACGTAGCTGGTGTAATGGGATGGAGATGTTCTGGGGCAGAGCCCAGACCTGGGCAGGGCAGTACCCCCATGACAGAGACCTGGAGTGCAGCTGCTCAGCCTCTTGCTGGGGTCATTTTCATGCTAATTATTGTACCTGCAAAAACTCCAGGAGCTCACCTGCACATCCTGAGGATGGGGAGCCTGCAGAGATGGGAGTTGTGCCTCTGCTGTCAGGGCACCACCCACCTCTCTCGTGCCTCTTTTCCCTCTTAGTGTGTCCCAGTGCTGGGTTATTAACTGTGGGCGTGTGAACACCATGACAGGCACACACTGGGACATTCCCAGCTGGAATTCTCATGCTCAGTGATCACATTTGGTGTGTGGACAAGCTCTGCCTGCTGCTGTCAGGTCCCTGTGTGCCTCCTTGCCAGGGACTGAGCTGGGCAGTGTCAGGCTGGGCTGATGTTTGGTCAGAGAATGATTCAAACACTCTGTGGGAGACTTGTATCTCTCCTTGTGTGTCATCCTCGTGCACTTACTGGGGTAGAGCAATTCAGGAGCCAGGTTATGGGGAGGGAAGAGGTGCTGCTGAGTCGTGGAGCTGTGTGCTCTCCCTGCCGGGGACAGAGGAGAAGCCTCCCGAGCACAGGGATCCCTCCGGAGACACCCCGTTGGTGGGGCCAGACATCGGTGTGAAGCAGCACAGGGTGCCAGTGCCCCCCTGACCTCCTGTGTCCCTCTGCAGGTCAGACAGCTCCTTTAACTTCATGGCCTTTTTCTTCATCTTCGGAGCACAGTTCGTCCTCACGGTCCTGCAGGCCATCGGCTTCTCCGGATGGGGGGCGTGGTAAGTGGGGTGCTCTGACAGCAAACCCTCAGCCTGGGGCTCTTCCCCTTCCTGCTCTGAGATCCTGGTGGGAGTCTGTACAGGGTGGAGTGGGAGAAGCTTTCGGTTTTCCCTTGTGCATAGTTATATCTGCCTTTGGGGGGCACAGTTCGGGTTTCTTTGCTGTGCTGGCAGAAGTCAAGGCCAGAAGTTGGATGGGGCTTGGAGCAATCTGGTGGTGCCAGGTGTCCCTGCCCATGGCATGGCATGGGACTGGATCTTTAAGGTCCCTCCCAACCCAAACCGTCTTGGGATTCTGTGATCTTCACCTGTTTG
The DNA here is from genome assembly GCA_013396775.1 of Cephalopterus ornatus. Taxonomy (NCBI): domain Eukaryota; kingdom Metazoa; phylum Chordata; class Aves; order Passeriformes; family Cotingidae; genus Cephalopterus; species Cephalopterus ornatus. The sequence goes on from VZRE01002387.1 coordinate 78,566, forward strand.
TTCTTTCTAGCACCTTCCCTCAATGCCCATTTCTTTCACCATTTTACCAGGCTCAGCTCTGCCCTGTGTTGGCAGAGCAGGGTGGGATGACTCACTGTTAGCCTGTGGAGAAGTACTCCTAAACTGTGAGAGTTCTCCTAAAATAAATGGGAGTGTGTTGGTGTCTGTCCCTGGTTGTGTTATAATTGTTTCACAGAATCCCAGGATGTGGTGAGCTGGAAGGGACGCTCAAGGATCATCAGTCCAACCCCCAGCCCTGCACAGGCCCATCCCCAGGAGTCACACCCGGTGCCTGAGAGGATCATCCAAAGGCTCCTGGAGCTCTGGCAGGCTTGGGGCATTTGTTTGGCATTTTAACTTTTCTGTGGAAGCTTGAGAGCGATTCCTGCTGAAACAACAAGTCGTGGAAAGGCCCAGCACACCCTGGGACACTTGGCTTTCGTAGCTGTGATCCCCTACCTGGTTATTGCCATCAAGGGGATGGAGGTGGAGGGTAAAACGTAGCACCCTGGTGTTCCCTGATGCTGGTTCTGATCTCTGGGTGCATAACCAAAAGCACCTTGGGAATAGACCCTCTCTCCCCAAGTTCCAGGCTGTCCCTTGAAGCTCTGAGAGTGGGTTAGCAAGGGTTGCTGGCCAGTGAGGGTTCAGAGCCTGGGGAAACACCTCCTTTTCATTCTGTCTGTTTTCTTCGTTGCTCTTTTCGTTTTCAAGAGCTTTAAAGCTGCCTTGTAATTTCTGGGTTATGAATCCCAGAATCCCAGAATGGTTTGGGTTGGAAGGGGCCTTAGAGCCCATCTCATTCCACCCCTTGCCACGGGCAGGGACACCTCCCACTGTCCCAGGTTGCTCCTTTGATCCAGCCTGGCCTTGGACAGTTCCAGGGATGGGGCAGACACAGCTTCTCCGGGCAACCTGTGCCAGGGCCTCCCCACCCTTATAAGCGAGCAAACAGTTTCTCTGATGCCAAGGACACTTTATAAAGGGAGTTCTAATGACAGTGCCTCTCTCCTTGTGTCTCCTGCAGCGGGTGGTTGGCAGCCATCACCTTCTTCAGCATCAACGTTGCTGCTGCTGTGTTCATGCTGTTCCCCGCCATCATGTTCACCGTGTCGGCCGTCGCCATGCTCATCTGCATTTTAAGGGTGGGTTCTTCTCATGGGAGGTGTCCCTGCCCATGGCAGGGGGGTGGAACGGGACAGGCTTTAAGGTCCCTCCTGGCCCAAACCATTCTGGGGTTCTTTGGATCCGTCTCTGACTTGGATTACCTGCCTTTTGTGTCATGACAACGTGACGAGGCAGCTCAGCAGCCACCACTGCTCTGAAAGGCTGTTCAGTGTGGTCAGTTGGTGTCTCTTAAAGTTCCCAGAAGACAAATCCAGACAGCACAAGACAGCTCAGGCTGGACATTGTCACCATGTCATGTGGCGATGTCACTTCACGTCCCTCAGCACAAGTTTCACGTGAAGCAACTTGAGGTTGTGTGAAATGGGGAGGTTTAGATTGGGTATTAGGAACATTTTTTTTTCATGGAAAAGGTTGTAAAGCGTTGGCACGGGCTGCCCAGGGCAGTGGTGGAGTCACCATCCCCTGGAGGTGTTCAGACAATGTGTGGATGTGGCCCTTGGGGACATGGTTTGGTCTTGCTGCAGGGTTGATGGTTGGATGTGGTGACCTTAAAGGTCTTTTCCAGCCTTAATGATTCCTTAATTTCCCCCTGCAGTGGGGACAGGGTGGCAGGGTGGGAAGTGGTCCTCTGCAGAAAGAAGGATTTGGAGGTAGGACTGTGTGGGGAGCTTTGGCAGATGGAAGAGGAGGGGAGAAGACAGAAGCCCCATGGAAGCAGCAGCATCAGTGTTGGAGAGGTTTCAGCCCTCTGGCTGCCTTGCTGGGGGATCCCTCACCTCAATTCCGGGCACGTGGCTGGAATGGGTCCAAGTCTTGTGTTAATACTATCTCTTTACACCTCTGTTCACTGTATTGCTACATTTTTAGTGCTTTTGCTCCTCAGAAATGCAGCTCTTGGCAGAGAGAGGAACAAATCCTCGCTCCAGGTGGCTGCAGCTCTGCAGGGCTGAGGGCTGCTGGTGGTGACTCCTCCTGTTCTCCCTTCCGTCCCTCAGGTACATAAAATCTACCGAGGGGGTGGTGGAAGCTTCCAGAAGGCTCAGGACGAGTGGAACAGCGGCGCCTGGAGGAACCCCCCCAGCAGGGAGGCCCAGTACAGCAATTTTTCTGGGAACAGCCTGCCAGAGTATCCCACAGTGCCCAACTACCCCCCAGGAAACCAATGGCCTTAAGCAGCAGCAGCTGCAAACTGCCTGGATTCTCTCCTTTTTGGTCTTTTTATTCTTGTTATTGGAAAAGATCATTTGCATTCCCACCCCCCCGCCAGGTACCCCAGTCACCTTTTTGGGACCTTTTTGGTTCTTGTCTCCTGATCCCCGTGGAAGACCCTGTCAGCCCTTCCCACCTCCACTGCACGGCCGTGGCACAAAGCTTTTTGTTTGCCTTGAGCTACCAAGTATTTGCCTCGTTGCAGACTGAGGAACAAACCCTTCAACAACTGCCCTTCCTCGAGGGAATCCTCTCCTGGCCATCCCCAGAAAAGGCTCGACTTCCACTAACCACAGCTGCTGCTGCTCCTGCTCAGCTTCCCTGGAGTGCACAGCACCCCCCAGCAATCACAGCTTTAGTAGCAACTGGTGTTTACTCTCCTGGATGAATAACGTGGAATTTTTCACTCTTAAGGGAAATGCAACACTTAAATTATTAGGTACCAGTGATATGGAAGGGATCTGTGAAACCCCCGCCCTCCCTGCAGGGATCGGGAGCTGCTTGGATGGGAAGGCCACAGGAGTCCTCCTTTGCCTGGCTCAGACTGCTGTGATGCTCCAAGTCCTGCCTTCCCTGCTGCCAAAGCTTTTTGCTGGATCTTTGTGCTTCGAAAGGTGCAGATTCATCTCATGAGGTTGGTGGTTGCTCACTGGAAACCCGAATCAAAGCCCAGCGGAGACCAGCGGAGCCAGAACACCCCTGGGGGTGTTCACCCCGCTGCAGGGCTCAGCACGGGAGTCCCCACCACGTACCTTCCAGCCAGGTCTTGTGCTGACCCAAGAAATGCCCCACCAGACACACCCTGTCCTGTTGGGGCTCCCTTTTCCTGGGCTCCCTTTTCCCGGGCTCCCAGCCAGAGCTGGATGGAAGATAACGCTCGATCTCGGTGCTGGGCCCCCAGGGTGGTTTGGAAGTGGTTCTGTTTCAATGAATGGTTCAATTCTGCCTTCTGCTGATGGGCTTGGGCTCCAAACATTACCGTGGGGTCTGGGAGGACCAGGGGCAGCTGGTTGCTGTGAGCTGGGCAGTCCTGGGCTGCAGCACTTCCCTTCCAGGAGAGGGAGATTTCCTGCCTTACTCCAGGGATCAGCTGGAGGGAGGATGAAGCTGTTGAGAGGGATTGTTTCTTCCCTGGCCTCCACCTCATCGTTCATCTCCATTCTGTGCCCTCACACCAGGGCTCCTGGAGCCTGAGCCATCCGATTCCCTGTGTCCCATAGTGATCCAGGCAGCAAAGGCTGCGGTTTCCTCTTCCCCCTCAAAACCTGCTGTGATTTTTTTTTTTTTTCCCCCCAAACCTGTCAAAACTGGGAGGTCAGTCCCCAATATTTTTATAGGGAGTGAGTGTTCCAAGCCTCTGGCTCTCAAATTTTTGGCCAGTGATCCAGAGTGCTCCATGTGGGGGATCTGGGAGGGGTTGGGCACCCCAGGGCCTGCTGCCCTTGGCAGGCTGTCGGTGGGGTCACTCCAAAGCCACACTGAGCAACTGGAAAACAGAACTGGCTCCTGGAAGAGGGACGAGGGAGGTGGTCCTGGCCAGGTGGAATAGATTTGCAAGTGATCTTTTGAATATTTTCCCTACATGTGCCTTATCTAACGGAATCATAGTTCATGGAGGAGAATCCCCTTCCCCCCCCATCCCTGCGGAATTCTCTATTAACTCGTCCTGTCTCGTTGTAAATAATGAGGGAAGCACAGCTTGGAGTCTGCATGACCCATGTTTCCAGGGCCAAACCCCAAACTGGAGGGCAGAGCCTCCCTGAATTTCAGTTTACAAGCAGCACTGACCCCCCCCGCTGCAGGACCAGGCTCTGGGACACGGAACGTGCTCCCAACTCCAGGGGTTCCTCCTGGCGAGTGTGGAACGTGCTTGGGAGCACGAGTGCTTGGAGCCTCCTTACCAGAACACATTGTGAAGCTTTTTAGGTGCCTTTGTCTTGTGTCAAGTGTAATTTTAAGTGTTCTTTGTCGCTTGCCATCGGAGTGATGCAAGAACTGCCTGGCGTTGACTCCCTGGAAATACGATGGATGCACTACAGGGGTGAGGGGGATTGATGGGGTGGAAGGTGGCATTGGCCACCCTTGGGTGCACCATGGCCTGGCTCCCATGCCCCTGGGTCCTGCCCCTCGGCCTCTTGCCAAAATTCTTCAAAACCCATGGCTTTCTGCCCTTTTGGAGCGCGTCAGGTCGGAGGTTTCGAAGGAGCCAAGAGGAGAAGCGTTGCTGGGGACTCCACATCCTGCCCTTCGTTGGGTTTCTTGGATAATCTGAGGGGGGAGCTGTGTTTATGCTCCTCGCCCCAGCCACACTGACAGTGGTTGGTGCAAGGGGAGGGGGTGCTTGGGAGCCTTCCCACCGGGATGGCTGGAGCTGGACACCAAAATCACACTCCGTGAGCTCCGTGGACCTCCAGGCGGGATCTGCCACCTCATCCCCCTCCCTCCTCCTCGATGCCACAAACCGTAATTCCAGAAAGTCGACGCCGCCCACCCCCCACCGCACGCTGCCTGAACAACTTATTTTGTGGCCTTTTTATTTTTGTTTGTTTATTTTGGACTCCTCTGTATGTTTTTTAATGTTTACATTAGATTTCTAAGAGTTCTTAACACCATCGGCCTGGGCCTGGCTCCTGCCCTGGCGTCAGGTGGCCGTGTCTGTGTGCAATGTCTGGTGTCACCCGTGGAGCTCTGGGCTCTGTGTTTTTCTCCTCATCACAAGACAATAAATGCTCATCCTGTGCTTGGTGAGAAGAACTGGCCGCATTGGGGAAGTGTCTGTTCCTAGGTAACCAGAGTTATCTGGCACAGGGGAGATGGCAAACTCTTTCTTTTCCTCCCAAAGTCTCCCACTTGCACGTTGTTTTCTCGGGGAGAGAGCACGGTGATGGATGAGGCTCATCCTCTGTGCTGGGCGCTGGTGAGAGTGGTTTGTGCTCTTAGAGAAAAGGCCCCACAGCTTTTACCAAAGCTGCTGCCACTATTCTCACTTTTTGGCAGGCACAGAGGGCAGAGGTGGGTGGTGGGGAGAAAGTCCCATCTCCCAAGCGCTGGGGTCGAGTTTTTCCTGCCCTCTCCAGTCCTGGTGTCTGCCTTCCCCAGTTCATTGCCCCAGAGCAGACTCTTATCCCTGGAGTAAATGGGCTGTTGGACAGTGAAGGTGAGTTGAGTCTGTTCAGTGCCCCCTGCCCAGCCCTCCCCATCCCGCTCTGACCGTGGTTCCCTGCGGCTGCTGCTGTGCCCTGATGTGTTGAGCAAGGGAATGAAACGGATTTTCCTTAAATTCTTGCTCCAGGCCCTCAAAATATAAGCAAGAGGCATATTTGAAGCTCCTGCTCAGGCAGGACCTGGGCCCTTGTGAGCCACGAGTTCTTGGACTCCCCTCCACTCAGGACAGGGCAGGATTTGCCAGGAAGGTGGCAACGGGGGTGTTGTTGCAGCCAAGCTCAACCACCCACCCCGAGGAGCTCCCAGAAGGCCCAAGATCCCCAGGATCAGGGTGTGAGGGACGCTGCCAGGGCCTGGCTGTTCCTTTTGTCTGGTTCTTGCCGTGTTTCTGTCCCTTGTCCAGCTCCCCAGGCCCGGGAAGGTGTCACCCACCTGCCCCTGGAGCAGCTCGTTCTCCCGTGCGCTCACAGTGGCTCCTTTGTGTTGTCTGCTTGGGAACGAGCCCCGGCTGTCCTGTGCCTGCAGCAGGGCAGGGTTTGGAGCTGGATGTTTTCCTGACACCGCTTCCCTGGCTTTCCTCGCTCCCCGCTCCCACAGCATGAGCTGTTGTGCCTCTGCACACCTCTGGCACCCCGTGTCTTCACCGCTGCACATCTGCCTTGAAATAAAGCCAGAATTCCTTTCTTTTCTTCCCCCCCTCTCCCGCTCCAGAGGATGGTTACATTCTCCAGGCAAACGCCTGGACAATTGTGAGTTCTCAAAGTGCTTGAAATCGCCTCGAAACCGCGCGGGGTGGGGGGTGGTGCGAAGGGGGAAGGGAGCTGTTTCGGGGCTGATTTTCTCTCTCTGGGGGCAGGTCGTGGGCCACAGCCCCTCACCAACCTCCTGAGCGGGTACCACAGCACAGGGAGCAGCTGGAATTCACATGCGGGAAAGCTCAGAATTCTCCTGATTCTTTTGTAGAAGCAGACACCTACAGGGAAAAAACCCCTCAGCCTGATGTTGTGGGGGGAGAGAACTTCCCTGGAACGTTTCTCTCCCTGGAACTTCGGGTGATGCTGATGCTGAAGATCCGATTCTGTCCCAAACCCACACAAACTCAGCCCATTCCCGGGAAATGTTTTTGGGGTGAATCTGCCCCGTGCCACGAAGAGGATATGAGCAGGGGGGTCCTCTCCCCAACACGTTACCCTGAAAGCCTCAAACAGGGGAGAAAAGGAAACAAACGTCTGGCTGTGCCTTCTTTTGCCGAAGGAGCGCAGGGAGGGAATTTTTACGGCCAAATGATGGGTCAGAATAATTCCAAAACCAAAGAAAGTGAAAGGTTTCGGGAGGTGGCAGCAGGGGCGGTGTCCCTGCCTGCTTCCTATGTCCCTGCCCAGCACATCCCACAGTCCTGGAGCTCTGTCTCCTTTGGAGAGGCTTTGCCTGGGCTGATGTTCTCAAAAAGCTGTCCCCATAAAATCCCACCCCCTGCCCTCCCTCTGCTCCCATGGGATGGGGTACGGGGCTGCAAGGCCTCTGTGGGACCCCCCAGCTTCAGTCCCCCTCCCCAAGGGCGGCCCTGGGGGGCCCACAGCGGGGCTGGGTGTGGGGGGGGCTGTGCCCTGAAATGGAGGCTGTGGCACAGAGGGGGGCTGTACCCCAAAAAGGGGCTGTACCCCAAAATGGGGTTGAACCCCTGCACAAGGGCCGTACCCTAGGAAGTGGCTGTACCCCAAAATGGGGGCTGTACCCCTGTGCTCTGCTGGCCACACGCTCAGGCCCGTCCCTACAGCCGGGCCGCTGCCCCCC
>VZRE01002387.1:87518-101265 GCA_013396775.1 Cephalopterus ornatus
GGGTGAGGATGAATGTGAGAAACAGGGAAAAGTGCCCTCCCCGCTCCTGTCCCCAGCAGGCAGGAGCTGATCCGGGCCGCCCCTGAGGTTTGCAGAGGAGCAGCAGCTCCGCCGGGGAGGCCCCCGCGGCTCCTGTCCCTGGCTGGCAGGAGGGAGCTGAGCCAGGGATCCGAGCCTTGGATCCCGGGCAGCGACCAACGGGAAGTTGTGGGGACGGTCAGGAAGGTGCCTTTTGTTTCGTGCTCTGAGGGCTTGCCGCCTTCGGTGCGTCTTGGAAGTTAAAAACCAAAGTTTGACGAACCTCTTTGGAGTTGCCGCATTGGTCCTTCCCAGACAGTTCGAGGCGACCAGGACACGGGTGGAGAGGTGTGTAAAAACCCTGGGAAGCTGCCTCGTTAACCAAATCCCATTCGTTTTCCCTCTGCACAACAAGTGGTTGCAGATGTGGAAGTGCAGCCTGAGCGGTGTGGAGGTTCACCCGCCAGGCTGCCACACGCACGGAGCGCCCCCATCTCCCCATGGCCACGACGGGGGCTTAAAAATTGGGCCTTATGTAACAGATTGGAGCAAACGTTTGGTGTTTGCCAGTGGTCTGACAAAGAATTGCTGCGAATTAGGGCAGGAGGCCTCCATGGGGAGCCCTCGCCGTGGCGGGATAGGCTTGGCTGCTGGGAGGAACTTGCCAAAGATTTGTTGGTTTTGTTTTAATTTGGTGCTTTGCAGATAGGAGCGTTGCTTGGGCGTTGCTTTATTGCTCCCTTGGCACCTCTGGGGCGCTGGGAGGGTTGTGGTCCCGTGCTGCAGACTGGTCTGACCCCAGTTTTGTGCTGCTCAGGTTTGTGGGGGCGTGGAGTTTGGGGGGGCTCTAGGGGTGACTGGCCTCCCATGCCTCTGCCTGTGGGTTTGATCCCCCAGCAGCGGTTGGCTGATAGGTCTGTGGGGTCTTAAGTCACTTATAACTCACCCAAAAATCACCTGTGTGGTTCCTTTGCCTCCCTGCTTTGCTGCTGCGCCCGCACACCCGGGGTGCAGTTGGTGGTGGTTTGCCGGGGACAGGATTCTCCAGGCCCTCTGGATGGATCTATGTGCCCTGCCCTTGCAGCGAGGTGTGTGCTGGGTGCTCTTGGTGCAGCTCCTGAGAGGAGGAGGAGGAGGAAGTTGGCCCTGGCAGCTGGGCAGGCTCCTGGGCACTGCTCTCCCGGTGCCCCTTGTTTTGTATTCCGTGTCCGAGCTCCTGAGCAGCTCCGGGTGTTGTCAAAACTGTTCATTCGGGAGTGACTCAGCGGATCAATGGGAGTGACATGAGGGTTGTGCTCATGGACAATCGGTATTTTTTTCCCCCTCCAGCCCCACTGGGCTGGAAGAGACCGTGTCTGAGAGCAGCTGCCAATAAACATCTTTCCTGGACTCGGGCCTGACTGTGCTCCGGGGCTGTCTCCCCCTGCCCACTCCCCCCCTCCCGTGGTTTTCCTAGCTCGGAGGAGCTGGGATGAGCTGTGCTGGAGCAGCACTCCTGTGTTGTGGCTGTGGCTGTTCCCTCCAGGTGTGTGTCCAGGCACTGCTACAAGGCCCAGTCCCTGTGCCAGCCCGTGTGGGTAGGAAGCTGTTTATCTCTGCTCTCAGACAGGAACTGCAGCTCCACAGGCACTGAAGGCTCAGTGGGAGGGGTGAGGGAGCCTCGAGAGAGCAGCAGCCCCTGAGGTGCCGCTGTGGGGTGTGCAGGGGAGGTGGGGTGTGCAGGAGACCCTGCCTGCTCTCATCAGGGCTGTGGGGTTTGGTACCAGCACACCGTGGCCTGGTTCACCCTGTGCTGCTCCTGTGACTTCCAGCTGCGGTTCAGGGAGTCAAACCCTCCTCCCTTGCGGTGCTGCTGAGCGGGGCCAGGCCCGGGGGCCAGCTCAGGAACCTCCTTGGTGTGCTTGCCTCGGGTTTCTGCTCAGAGCTGGTGGGAGCAGCTCTGCCCACAGCCCTGTCGTTGGGCTCTGCCCAGGCAGACGTGGCTCGTCGTGGGCGCAGTGAGAAGCTGTGGAGCTGAGCCTCCTTCCTCGGCCCTGCTGGGGTTTGGCTGTGCCCTGTGAGCCGGCAGGGGAAGGAGGGACAGCGGGTCCCAGCAGCTCTGGGATTCCACTGGAGAACCACCTGTCTTCCTGCCAGAAGAGCTGTGTGCCTGCAAGTAGTTTGGGGTTTTCACCACAACGGCTGTTTCTGCGTCCTGCTGGCGGGTCTGCTGCTGTGGAGAAGCAGCAGGTTTGGTGTGAGGAAGGTTGTAAAGGTGACTTCCCTCAGGGGCAGCTGAGTGTGGAGCTCCCTGATTCACACCAGCTGCTCTCCATCTCCTGGGGAGTTCTTCTAAATCCCAAGCTGTAGCCCTGCAGTCCTTCCTGTGGGCAGCCCCTCCCTTGCCTGTTACGTTGCTGCATTATTCCTAATAACTGGGCCTTAAAACAGCAGCCAGTGCATCAGGAACTGTGGTGACAGGACGAGGGGGAATGGCTTCAGTCTGAAAGAGAATAGGTTTGGGTTATATGGTAGGGAGAAATTCTCCCCTGGGAGGGTGGGGAGGCCCTGGCACAGGTTGCCCAGAGCAGCTGTGGCTGCCCCATTCCTGGAAGTGTCCAAGGCCGGGTTGGATCAAAGGAGCACCCTGGAACAGTGGGAGGTGTCCCTGCCCATGGCAGGGGGTGGGATGAGATGAGCTCTAAGATCCCTTCCAGCTCAAACCATGTGTGATTCCATGCATGGAGCTGAGGTGTTCAGCACACGCCTGCCTTGTCTGTCCCACACTGTCGGGTGCTGGGGTGAGATATTGGAGCCACCCTGCTCAGAGCTGTGACCCCCCAGCTCCAAGGCCCCCCGCCAGCCCGGGGTGATGCAGTTGGTGTGAAACCACAGGATGTCTCTCTGCCTTCCTCTCACTGTGCTCGGAGCCCAGGAGCCCTGTGTGGTTCAGGAAATGGCTCTCTAGGGGAGCTGAAACGGGGTGTTCTAAAATGCTACATGGAGCAAGAAGTCCACGCTTTTATCCACTCCCACAGTTTGGAGTAGAGGAGTTCAGTTTAGTCCTATAAACACTTTAAATTGGCTCCTTTGATTCCAAAGAGGTTCCAGAGGGCAGGAGTTCCCTGTGTGTCCAGGAAGATGTCCCAGTGTCTGCGGAGTCTGGGAGGTTGGTAGCACTGGCATTTCCAAGCAGTGTCCTGCTGGCATGTGCCTTCCCTTCTGAGGAAACATCCTCACTCGTAGGAAATGCAGGTCTTGGTGTCTTGAAACCAAGTGTCAGTGAAAGCAAGTCCTCTCATAACCTCATCTGCCAAGGAGCTGAGCTGGTGATGTGAGGGGAGCCTGGAGTCCTGCCCAGCAGAGCTGGTCTTGGGCTGGGGAGGGGTTCCCTGGGCCACAGGCTGAGATCTCCCCTTCCTCCCCTGTTCCCATGAGGGATCAGAAACACATCCACTGCTGTCTGGTGGGGACAGTGCTCTGAGAGAGACCTGAGAAGTGCTGTGTCTTGTTTAGTGTCTGTGGCAATAAGTTGGATGTGACAGCAGGATTTGGGATGAGCCAAGACACCGTTGCCTTGGAAATAAGGTGCTCATTGGGCTCCCCGGGGTGTTGGAGGCGCTGAGAGTCTGGAGGAAAGGAGCGTTAATTTTTGAGTCATTCATTCTTACGTGTCCACCAAGCAAAGAATGTCCTGTAGCCCTTTGTTATTTAATGTTATGTAATGGTTTTTAATGAGGCAGGCCCGGCCTTTGCTTTCCCCGTGGTGAATGAGACAGTTGGCAGGTGATGCCCGGGCTTTGTCAGCCTGAGAGGGATGTTCTTCAGTTGATAAACAGGGGTTAAGGTTGGTCTTGAACTTGGATTTTGTGAAGCTTTCCTCTGGAAGAGCTTTGCAGCCCTGCAGCTGAGCGGCCCTGAGCAGCAGGAGTGGTGCTGGGAGGGATTTGGGGGCCCCCTGGGAACACGGCCAATTCTCTGGGGGTTCATTACCCCTTCCCAGGCTGGGGGCTGGAAAGTCTTGCTAAGAGGGGCTGCTCCCTGGGCGTGGGGGCTGAGCAATGGGCTTGGAAAGGTCAGTGGAAATCCAATTTAAACCAGAACAGAGCTGGGATTGTGCTACAGAAGCTCCATCCTTGCAGGCTCTGTCACTGCCCGATGTTTCCAGGTAAAAAAAAAAAAAAATCTCGCTGCTTTTGAGGCAGCACCGAGGTACAAACAACAAAGCAAGAATCCCTTTCTCTTTTCCTTTTTTTAGCAGGGACTGTTGGCAGCGATGAAGTTTGTAGTCTGTGCCTGGTTTCCCTGGTTGGATGCGGGGAGGGGATGGTGCTTTCCAGCACCTTCTGTGCCGCGCGCGTGGGCGCGGGGCAGGCCGAGGCTCTCCTGGAATCCCCCCACCCACAGCTCAGACGATTCCTCTCATCCCAGAGGCAATGCCGGGTGCAGTCCAAGTCTAGATTTATCATTCCCAAGTCCAGGGATTATTAAGGAGAGGGCTGTGGGCGCAGAGGTGCAGCCCCTGTGCGGGGAGCTGGAGCCGAGGAGCAGCAGTCGGCCCTGGGCTGCGGGGTCAGCGTGCCGCGGGAGGAGGCACTGGAGCTGTTGGTGCTGACAGGTACAGACCCATCTCTGCCTCCAGCCTTGGGAATTCCTGCACAAACTTGCTGGAGCTTGTTGCTCCATGGGCTTCGCTGGCTGGGGAGGGAATAGGAAGTGCTTGGAGCTTTAAGGTTTCCTCCAGGGTAACTCGAAGCTGATCTTAAACTCATAGAGGTGTCTGCCCCCTCGGAGGGGTCTCACTGAGAGGGTGTCAGAGCCCCCAGCAGATTCTCCAGCCTGAAGTGGTGTGGTGAGTGTCTTGGAAAGGAATTGGAGAGTGGAATTCCAGCACAGCAGACCATCAGGGCTCCATCCCACAACAGCAGGAGATGTTGCCAGGGAGCAGCCCTCAGTCCCTCTCGTGTGTCCCAGTCCTGCTGCTCTGAGCGGGGAGAGCCCAGCAAGGGCATCAGTGTTCAGGAGGGTGAAAGGGGAGCTCATTAACACCCCCCATGCTGAATTTGGCCAGATAGAACAAGCCCTGTGAGTGTGAGTTGGCCTGCAGGTTGCTGTTCGGGCATACCTGGGCCCTGCTGCAATAACCTTTCTTGGGGTAACTGTTGAGGTGTCTTACAGAGGAGCTGTGGGCAGACCCCTTGTGTTGGAGCAGACTGTTTTAGGGTAATTTTGAAGGGCTTGCCTTCCCTGGGCGGGGCAGAGCAGCCCCTCTGCTGAGGCTCGGGTCAGCAGTGACGGGGCATGGCAGGGCTGCTCAGAGGTGAGGTGAGCCCAGCTCTGCAGGGCTTTGGCTGCAGAGCCGTGACATCAGCTCTGCTTCCCTGATCCATGTGGAAAATGCCCACGGCATCCCAGAGCCCGGCTGCTGCCATGCTTCAAGCGTCCTGACCTCACTGCAGGTTTCTTTTCCCTGCTCACCCTTCCCTCTCCCTTTACCATGCTGACATCTCTCTGACTGCCTGGGCTCCTGCCTTGCTGGGATGGGTTCTTACCAGGGCCAGCCTGTCCTGTGGGAGCTGGGCTGCCTGCAGAGCAGGAACAGCCTGGAGCTCTTCTGCACTGAGGAGATGTTTGCTGGGCATGGCTGGGTGGAGAGGTGGGCACCTTTGGGAGCAGTGGTGGTGCAGCCAGAGGCAGGGAGCACAAGGCAAGCAGATGCCCTGAGTGGCACCCACAGGTTCCCAGCAGGTCCTCTCTGGTGTCTGTCTGAGGATGTGTAATCACAGACCTGAAACCAGACTCAGACTAATCCTGTGCAGGCACAGAGGATGCTCTGCAGCAGCTTGGCTGGGTGACAGCAGACACCCAGGGTGTGAGAGAGCACGGGCAGGGGACAGTTCCCACCGCTGGCTGTGGGACTTGCAGGGCCTGAAATCTGATTTCTCCTGGGAGAAGAGTGTAACACTCGGTGCTTTGCTCTTATTTTTTTGTTCAGAGCCAGAAATCAAAGTCCAGAGCTGTGCTTCCCCAGCCAGAATCACTGAAAGGCACTTGCTGTTTTAGGGCCAATATTTAACTTGTGCCTGCCATGAGGAATGCCTGTTAGACTCCAAATATTTGCCTTAAGGAGGAAGTTTGAGGGAATAATGTCCACTGCTGGCAGGGAAGCAGAGGGGTTCAGGAAGCCAGCCGAAGTCTCTGTAGGTGCAAGTCGGTGTGGAACAGCCCGTGTTCCCTCTGGCACGGCCCGGGCAGGTACGAGGTGGCTCTGGCTGAGCTGCGGCGCAGGAGCTGCCGGGAGGAAATGTTTGTGTGCTCCGGCGCTGGAGCACTGGGTGTGTCTGCTCCCACAGCCCCAGGCCGCCGCTGCCAAGGGGATTTAAAAAGGCATACGGTTGGAGCTGCTCTCCGGCTGGGACCGGAGTGGGCAGCCGGGCTGAACTTCCTGATAAAAGCAGCTTATCAGGAAAAGAAATGCTCTGCTGCTTTTGTTTTTGCTGTGGTCTGTGGTGGTGAGGGTTTCATTAGCTGTGAAATCCTCTGCAGTGGATCCTGCTAATGGCAGGATTTCCCATTCCCTGGACCTGCTTGATGAGGTGCTGGTGGCTTCTCCTGTCCCCTCTCACCTTTCAGTGCAGTCCTTCACCTTGCTGTGTGATCCTTCTCGCAGTGTGCCTCAAACACGAGCCTGGAAAAGCCTGTTGGGGTGTTTGCTGCTGCTGGGCAGTGTTGAGCTTGTCCCAGGTTTCTGGGAGAGCAGCTGAATGGGGCTGTTGTGCTGGGATTGCTGGTGGTGTGTGTCAGAATTGAGGTCAGGGTATGGTTGTGGTGTGTGAGGACATGGGGAAGGAGAGGAGCCTGATCCTCTTCCCCGCTCTTCTGGCAGGGCAGGCAGCCCCTCTGTGCAAACAGGGCAGGTTAGCAATTCTGGGTCTGCATGGGAAGTCTGGGCTTCCTCAGCTCCATGGTAACCCTCTGCCCTGACTTGTCGTGCTCTGTGCTGTTGATTGGATGCTTTTGGCAGTGCTTGTCTGTTTAATGCCTGGAGACAGAGAGAACATGTTTCCTCTTGAAGCAAAACCAAAGGCACGCAGCTGTTTGCAAGGGGAAGGCTTTGCCTGGGCTCCTGCGGGCAGAGTTAGGCCCAGCGCTGAAAGGCTGAGTAGCAAAGGGCTTGCAGGCAGCCCCCAGGCCCAGCCTGAGGCTGTGCCAGGGAGAGCCAAGTCCAGCGTGGCTCTGGCTCTCTGGGACAGGTTTGGTGCTGGGGAAGCCCCACCCAGCCTGAGGGCTGGTGGGGTGCTGGAGTTCAGAGAGGAGCAGAGGTTGCACAGAACAATGGCAAACGGACTTCTCCTCCATTTGTGTTATCCTGTGGGCACCTGTGACGGTACCTGTGGTACCCCCTGTGACGGTAACTGGGCTGTGTCCACCCAGCCCAGAGGCCTGGCAGTGTCTGCAGAATCACAGAACCATTTTGGTTGGAAAAAGACCTTCAAGGTCATTAAGTCCAACCTGTGGCCATTCCCCAGCTTGTCACCCAGCCCAGAGCACTGAGTGCCATGTTCAGTTGTTCCTTAAACACCTCCAGGTATGGGGACTCCCCCACCTCCCTGGGCAGCTCCTGCCCCACAGCCCAGGGCCCCCCTGGGTGTGTTCCCAGTTTGAGAGGCTGAGGAGAGGCTCAGCCCCTCTGAGCACCCACCCACAGGGCAGGCAGTGGGTGAGCACCCAACAGCACTGTGCAGCTGTGGGAAGCCTTGGTCCCTTTCCCTAGTGAGCGGTGATGGGTTTGGGCCCACAAATTGGCTGCCTAATGAACAAGGGAGCCAGGGGAGCTGTGGCCTGTCTGCAGGGGCTGGCAGAGGTGGTGTGAACTAGAAACATGAGTAATTAACTCAAAAAAAGGAAAGGGTTTGGGTTTTGGATGGAAGTGTGTACTAGACAAGGGTGAACGTGTGTTGGCTGGGGTTTCTGGGACAAATCAGGGAAGTGAGAGCCCAGAAACGAGGGAGAAAGGACAGTTTGTTCGTGCAAATAATGTTCCAGGTATTAATAGCAGCAAGATGAAGTGGGTCCTCCTTGGGGGGTGTATCCTGAATGGTCCTTCACTGGGATGATCCCTCTGACTTTACAAATTAAACCCTTTGTTGTAGGCCCCAGAGAGGCAGGGAAGGGAAGGGGAGGAACCAGCGTGGTCTCACAGGATCTGCCTGTTTGAGAGTCTTTTGGGTGAACCCCTTGGAAGTTTCCTCTCCCACTCCACAGCACCAGCTTTGCAGCTGTGGCCAGTCCTGTGGTGTTCCTGTTTCAGTTCTGGCTTTCTCATCCCGTGCAAAAAAATGCACACAGGTGGGGGACAAGGGAGGATGAGAAACTCTGGAACGTGCCTGTCTGCTGTGGAGGGACTGGTGACAAACCAGAGTCCTTAATCCACAAAGCTGTTCCAGTGCTTAATAGAGGGTTGTGAGGCTGATCCTCTTCGTGAGGGATGGAGCAGTGAAAGGATTCTGAACAGCTTGTGGCATGACCAGGAATGGGATGGAGGTCTCTGGTCCCTCTGCTTTGAAGCTTATCCCACCCCAGCAGACTGGGGTGCTTGTCCAGGCCTTAGGAATTTGTCCCAGTTGGTTGGGAATCGCCCTTCTCTACCCCCCTTTTTATTTCTGAGCTCAGGGACACTTCCCTTCCCCATCTGTAAAATAAGCAGGTCGCTTCCATGCCTTTGAGAGCTTGCAAGGAAAACTGTAGTGGATTGCACTGCTTGGTCCTGAAGTGGAGGGGGTGGGACAACAAACACCTCATGGCTCACTCACTGCTCCCCTGAAGGTGCTGCTGACGCTCGCACGTAAGCTGATGGGTGCTGTCGTGCCACAGAGCTCCCCTCTGCCCCAGTTACTCTGCAGGGAAGAGTAATTGCATGGTGCTGCTCTTGTCTCCTCATGGTCTGGGCTGTGGGTCCTGTCTGTGGCTCTGGAATGCTGTCCCTGTTGGGGTAGAGAGCTGGGAGCCAGGGTGGCAGCGAGTTGGCTCCTGTGTGACTCTGCAGCAGGGGAGCGGTTCTGGCATCTCAGCACTAGGGGTTTGACAGCTCTTTTGGGAGAGGTTTCCCTGTGAGCCCCCCTGGATGCTTACCCTTCCCTCCCCCTCCTCTTCCCCTCCCAAATTCATGAAGTTTGGCAGTCACTTGAAGGGAAATGTGTGGGGCTTGGAGCAGCCTGGGGAGGAAAGCAGAAGGGGAAATGTGGGACGGCTCAGCGTGGCAGTGCTGCAGCTCTGCCACCCAGAAATGGAAACAGCCCTTGTCACCAGTGGGAATGACACCCCTTCCACCCACCCTGCTCCGGGCTTTCCAGGGAAAAGGGCCTGCTCTGGAGTGAAGGAACTGGGCTGGGGCAGAGCAGAGCTGATGGCGTTCCCCCCCTCCACGTGAGCATAGGGGAGGTGGGGAAGTTGCAATTAACTGTAGTTTGATGATAGAAGGGATAACTGGATCCAGGCACACCTTTTTCCTGGGCCTTGCCTTGCGAAAGGCCATCCCAGATCAGGCAGTGCAGCTGCTTCCTAACCTGGTTCTGTCAAGAGGATATGGGTTAAGGGAAAAAAAAAAATCCTACTACTAAAAGTGTTTGTGCCAACCCAGATCCTGCTGACAGAAAAGGGGCTGGTAATGATACACAAGACAGGAGGCCAGGCAGATCTCTGCAGAGTGACAGTCCCCAGATGGCTGAGGAGGGGGAACCCTGCTGTCACACGCAGCTCCTCGTCTCGGCACTCAGGCCTTTGGCAGCCAGGCTGGAATGGCTTCCAGCCCGCTGAGTTTAGTCCTTGTGGGTCCGTTTCCCCCTTTAAACTGTGGCTGGGGTGTGAGGGGCTTGTTAGAAACCCCTTTCAGAGAGCTCAGCTTGCCCCCATTTCCCTCTCCCAAATCCTGACGGTGGGAGATGAAGCTGTGGTTGTCATTCCTGCAGTGCTGCGTGTGTCTCTGCCTCTCCCTGCCCTCGTCCCCAGGCAGGGTGGGGAAGGAGCCCTGTTGTCTGAAGTACTGGGCAAATCTGTTACAGCCACTGTCCATGAGAAGTGATCACAGAATGGCAAAATTAGTTAGGTTGGAAAAGACCTCATAAAACCATTGAATCCAACCTGTGACTGATCCCCACCTTGTCACCCAGCCCAGAGCACTGAGTGCCACTTCCAGTCGTTCCTTGGACACCTCCAGGGATGGGGACTCCACCACCTCCCTGGGCAGCTTGTTCCGATGTTTAACAACCCTTTCTGTGAAGATATTCCTCCTGATGTCCAGCCTGTGTTGCTGACTGTGACAGGGAAAAGCTGTCTGGTTTCTCACAGCCTCCTAGGTGGGCTCCGGGTGCCCTGGCAGAAGCTGGTCGCTTTGCCACACAGAATTCCTGCCTGGAGCTGCCAGACCGATGGGCAGCAGCTTCTCCTGGCTTAGGCTGCAGTGCTGAGCTTTTGGGTACCCCGGGAGTGCTCCCAGTGCCTGCCTGGCTGTGCACTGGGCTCTCTGGGTGGTGCAGCACAGCTCACCCTCCCTGTCCGGCTGCTGGGCTGGGAGCCCCCCCTTTCCCACACCGCTGCCTGGTGAGAGCCCTGGAGTGGCAGAGCAGGGGAGGAAGCAGGAGATAAATGTAAGCTGGTGTCCCTCTGTATGCCCTGACAGAAGGACAACTACTTTTAGGGGTGGTGGCTGCCAGGGGTGGCACTGGTGAGGAGGAGGAAGAAGAAGCTGGCCGCAGGCGCGTGCTCCATCCACCTGCTGGAAACATGAACCAGCAAACAAACCTGAAACCAGTCTGGTAATTGCTGGGCCAGGCCTCTGACCTGCTCCTGGGGCTGTGCCCACTTACTGCCCTGTGCCCACTTACTGCCCTGTCCAGACAAGGTACCTGTGCTCAGGTGACCTTAGAGGGCACAGCAGCCTCTGGGGACTGGGCTTTTCTCTTCTGGGTGACGTGTGGCAGTGATGTGCCACCGTTCTCTCTTCCTAATGACCCTTCTGTGGTGACACACTCTTAGCCAGCTGCTGCAAGGAGCTGGGGGGCACTTGTCCTTTGGATCAGCTGTGTGGAAAGCCCTTGGAGCTGTGGCTGGGGACATCAGGAAGATAAGATGGCTAATGCTGCTGCTTGGATTGTTTCCCAGCTTGCTGGGAGGGAAGGAGTGTGTGTCCAGCCCTGGGAGCCGTATGGTGTGGATGCCAGCACAGGGCAGTGGCTGGGGTCTCTTTTGGGGTGTCCCAGCCAGTGTGATAGTGTCAGGGGTGTCAGGTACAGACTGTGAAACAGCAGCAGCCACACCTGGAATCATCCAGATCACTGGTGGAACAGAGGGGGTTTGCTCACGTGTGGCTGCCGGGAAAGCTGGGGTTCAGAGGAGACAAGACAGTCTGCTGGGGACATGCAGAGGGACTCCAGCTGGGGCAGCAGGGCTGTCCTGCCCTCCAGAGGTGGTGGCTTCCAGAAGAGTGAACATCACCTGCTCTCGGAGCAGGTTTGTGCCCTGGCACAGAAACTGTCAGGCTGGTGCAATGTGCTGATGGTTTGCCTCAGGCTTCTTGTCTGTCCTGCTGTGCCAGGAACCCCTGCACACGAGGGGCTGGGCCAGGATCCCCCTGTGCCCTGTGGAGCTTGTGCACAAGGAGGATGTGCAGGGGGTGACTGGAGGGAGCTCTCTTGCTCGTTCTGTGGCTGCTCAGAGGCTGCAGGGAGGGGAAATGGAACCACTGCTGGTGCCCTGCTGAACTTTGGTCTCCTGCTCCCTGGAAGCTGGGAGTGAGCGAGGATACTCCGGGTTGTTCATCCATTTGTGTTGTGGGGAGACCCTTGGTGTGAGACTCTGAGGGCAGCAGGCTGTTCCCAGTCTCTGGCTCCTGAGATTGTTTAGGAGCCCATCCAAAGGCTGTGAGGAGGAAGAAGTCCTGAGTGCGTCACTGTGTTTCCTCACTCCGTGGGGAGGAGAATGCCAGGCTCGCCCATGCTGCTGTCCAAGTTCCTCTGCAGGGAGGAAATCTCTTCCAGGTGGATTAAAAGTTTTCAGACCCAGCTTGGGCTTGAGGGAGGAAAGGAAGGGAAGGGAGACATCCAGGGATTTGCCTTTGTTACCAGAAAGGGGTTGGGAAATGTCCCTTTTACTTTGGAGAACAAATATTGAGCCCCTTGTCCTGGCTACAGCTGATCCCTCGCAATGCCAGGAGGAAGCTCATATGGGATTCAAGGCTGTAGGATCTCTCAGGACATCCTCATGTTCTTCTGCTCTTGTGTCTCTCCCACCACTTGACAGCCCTCCCTGTGAGACCCTGCCAGGATGGCTCAGTCTTCTGCTCCCGGTTGCTGCTCCTGGGGCTGTGGTTCATGCTCTGGAAGCAGAGGTGTGAGGAGCTCTCCCACGTGGGGGGACGTCTCACTCCGCCATGTGCTCAGACCCTCTGACTCATGAGCACCAAAACGCCTCTGCCTGGGCTCCCTCTGGAGCCTCATCCTGCTGTGACGAGGCTTGGATCATCCTGTGGGCAGTGTCCCCATGGATCAGCCCATGGGCCGTGTGGATCATCCATCCCATGGGCAGCATCCCCCTCCAGTGATGCCCACTGCTCCTGCAGGAGAGGGGCTGGATGGGAGGCAGGGGCTGGCACTGGGCGAGCAGAGCTGCTCCAGGGAGCCCCACTGGACTGTCACACAGAGCAGTCACTAACTCGGGGTGTTGGGGGCTGCAGGGATGTCCCCTTCCTTGCTCTCTGGGTGAGAGCTGCTCTTGACCTTCCCATCCCTGGGAATTGCTAAGGGAACTGAGGAAGGAGTTGATAAAGCTCCACCAGCAGGGAGCTGTTGTGGCATCCACTGGCCCTGATGGCTGAGGGGCTGGAGCTGCCATGGGTTGGGTTCACTGTGTCTTGTGACAAGGGGTGCAGATGGCACTGCAGCCCCTCCTGGGTCACACTGGGAGGGTTGCTGCTGTCACGTCCTGCCTCGTTTTCTCTCCCCGGGGGCCTGTGGTTGCTGAAACAGGAGGATGTTTCTTGCTGTAGGTCCTTGTCACTGGGCTGCAGACCCGGGGCTGTGGGCCCTGCTCTGCCCTCAGTGGAGTGCACAGAGCACTGTGTGTGCACAGCACTGTGTGTGCGATGAGGATCCATGATGGACCTTGTGGTGATGGGCTGGGCTGTCCCAGGGCTGGCAGAGCAGGACACCTTCCCAATCTCCCTGCTCTGGAGGGAAGAGCTGATTGCACGGGCTGGGATTCAGAGACCTGAATCTCTGAACAGTCTGCTGTTTGAACCATCTGTGTGCTGATTTTTCAACACAGCTGTGCTCTCCTGCACAACTGCAAATTCAGGGAGGGAGGGAGGGAGGATGCTGAGGTTTAACAACAAGCAGTGCAGGGCAGCCTGGGTGCCGGGCTGGGAAATAAGCCCATAATTGTGGCTTGGGAAGCAGACAGCCTCCTGTCAAAAGCTGCCCTGCCCCATGAGGTGTGGTGACAGTGCCAGCTGCTCTCCGTGGGTCACTGGGGCCTCTGGCTCCAGGAGATGCCGGGCAGGGGGGCTCAGGATCAGCTCTGGGGTGGGCAGTGTGGCCTGGCAGCTGCTGCAGTGTCCCCCTGTGTTGGTTTAAAGGTAAACCAGCAGGAGAAATGAACCCAACTCAAAGAGATTGTAAGTCAGAATTACAATTTAATGAAAATAATACAATACAGTTTTGCAAACAGCTGGTTTTTTAACCCACAACACTATGTA
>VZRE01002387.1:101405-112181 GCA_013396775.1 Cephalopterus ornatus
CGTCCCGGTCGAGGATGGTGGTTGCAGTCCAGTCGAGGTTCTGGTCCTCCTTCCTGGTTCCCACCAGTGGAGTCAGAAGTCCCCCGACTCCCAAATTGTATCCACCCAGGTTCAGGCAGGAATGCCCAGCCCCTCCCCCAGGGTGGGGAGTCCCACAACGGGTGATTGTGAGTCCTGGGTATGAGGACAGGAACATCCTCCTATCTCACAGGCCTCTTAACACCCAGCTTATAGCCTGAGGGGTCAGGTGTGCTCTGGGCAGCTGCTGCAAATGGCCTGTCCTTAGCAGTTTCTGGGGAGTGGCATAGAGGGTATAGAATACACAGTTTGGGTTACACCCACACAGTGATGAACCGCTCCCGGCTGCTTTAACTAACTGGGACACCCCCTCTCTGCTTTGCTGGGCCATTGGTGTGTTCCTTGGATGTTTCTTCCATGTCTGTTCCTGCTGGTTCTCTGGGCTGGCCGTCAAATCCTCTTTTAGCAGGTTGTCCCTAAGCCTTGTCCTTCAACTGGGCAGGTCCTGCAGCCTGTGCCCTCTGGAGAGAGGGCAGTTCTCAGCTGCAGAGCAAAGGTGCAGCACACCTCTGGCTGCAGTGGAGGGGGGGAGAGATCCTTCCCCTGTTTATCTGGGAAACGATGGCAGCTCTTCTTCCACATCCATTCCCGGGAAGTGCATTAAGATCCCTTATCAAGGGAAAAGCGAGCAGCGCTTCATCTTGTTTTTATGAAAAGTGTTGGCTTTTGAGGGCATGGGGGTATTCAGGGACAGGGCTGGGGAAGTGCTGTGCTGGTAGAGATGGTCTTAACATTATTTCAGGCTGCAGCAGCACAGGAGGAGGTGTTCCAGCCTCGGATGGGAGATGTGAAATGGAAGTGGTTGTTTCCAGCTGCTGGGTGAAAATTATCTACTTGTCTAGAAGTGGGGTTTTTTCACCACTGCCTGAGGACTGCAAAGCTGGCTGTGAGCTCTGGCGAGGGGAGGGGAGGGAAGGAGGTGGAAGGGGAACTTGCCTGCTCAGAAACCTGCCTGGTTCCTGGAGCATGGCCCGGCACAGGGGCCGTCACAGCCAGGCTGTGATCTGGGTTACAGGGAATCTGTGTGTCTGTGACACAAGTAGGATCATCCCTTCCACAGACAGGCTTTGCAGGGGGGTCCCACTGCTGCCACCGGAACCACCGTAGTTACCTGAAGTTAAACCTGCTCCCAAAACTCGTGTGGTGCTGGGCAAGGATGGAGAGGAGCCAGCGGTGCCCGTTCCAGACGTACCCCTGCAGCTCCCATTCCTCATCTACAGGCACTGCTTGGCTTTCACCAGCCGGCTGGATCCACGTGGTCCTGCAGGCCAGGCAGATGCTTGGAGCACATCTGGATCTGTCCCTGTCTGGCCTCCCAGGGCAGTAAAAGGGTGGCTGAGTTGTCAAGGGGGTTTTCCCCACTGGTGCAAAGGCTCAGTGTGTGGTGGCAGAGGTTGAAGGACAGGGTAGGACTTAGGCCCCAAAGGTGCTCTGGCTCTGTAGTCTGTGCTCAGCAGCTGTTGTGAGCAGGAGCTCTCCTTGGGCTTCTGTGTTTCCCAGGGCACAGATGTGACTCAGGGATTTGGGATGCAGACAGTCCTTTGGATACCTGCTGGCAGACAGAGCCTGTTTTGCGAGGAGTTACCAGGCGTGAAAGCAAACCCCGGGTGTTGCAGGAGGTGAGCATGAGGGACCTGCCCTTTCCCAGTGTGTCAGTCAGGTCTGGCTGGATTGTTCTGCTCCAAAACTTCTCCGGTTTGGTGTTGGCTGTGCAGCTGAGTCTTCAGCTTTATGCTCTGGGCATGAGTGGATTAAACAGCAGCGTTGGACTAGAAACCTTTGCAGGCTCTCCCCCAAGATGAGCATCTTTGTGACAATGAAATCCGTGCAAGAACTGGGCAGGATGGCCTGGCTGGGAAAGAGACAGGTTCTGCTCTTACCTCGGTGAATGTGTGCATGGGGGAACAGGAGAGGTGGAAGGCATGGCCCTGGTAAACAGCTTTTTGCTGGCCAACTGCTGTGGGCTTTTGGAAGGCAGCTGGTTCCTTTGCAGGCCAACCTTGCAGCAGCAGCATGGATTTAATCAGGATCCGGTGTCTCTCTGGAGCTCGGGGATGTATTGTGTTGTTTAACTGGAAAACCCTCTGGCAGAGCCCCCAGACCCGGCACATGCGAGGGGCTGGCGGTGGCTGAGCCCACTGAGTGGAGTCAGGGACTGAGCATGGAATGACGACATTCCCAATCAAATCCAGTTCCTGCCGTGGCGAGCGGGGGCTTGAAAGGACACGTCATGTCTTGGCTGGTGCCTGCGCGTGTCCCACGGAAACACTGGAGCAGATGGGAAGGGACGGAGAACCAGGAGCTGGACTCTGCTGCCTGTCCTTTTAAGGTCTCCCAGCCAGATCAGAGACTTGCCTTTGTCCGTAGTGAACTTCCTTTCCTCCGGTGCTCCCAAGCCTGTGTTAGCAAAACCGAAACCACCCGACATCCGGATGGGCTTGTTCTGTGCCGAGCGCTGGAGAGGTGGCAGATTGTGCACAACTGCTCACGGGGAGGTTTCCTGCTCTGGGCCCCTGTCTGTCACCTGTGCCCTTCCTCTTACGGCAAGAGCAAAGCCCAGTTGCGGTTCCCCAGACAGAGATTGTCCCCAGACACACAACGGAGTGACCCTGGACACCAGAGTGACCCTGTCAGGGGCAGTGGCACTGGAGGTGGGTCACTTGCTCATTCTGCCATTTTCCAGCTGGGTGTGCCAGAACCTCTCCTGGCCCAGCAGCCCTGAAGACAGCTGTTGCTGGTCATGGAGAAGGACTCCAGGAGTGGGAGATGCTGGTGACATCCCAGAGGTGTGATGTCAGGGCTAGTTGGGAAGGGGGAGTCAGGTATTAATTGCTCCCTGACCCCCTCCTGCAAGCAGGGGTTGTGCATTCCCACCACGCCACGGTGGTTTGGTGTCTCTGCTGTGTCCGTGCCGTGTGGATCTGGCATGGGAACTGTGGGAACAGCTCCCAAGGTGGACACGCTCAAGAACTGGGAGGTGGCTGCCCTGGGGCTTCACTGGGCACAATCACGTGTCAGAAAAAGCGTAAATCAAAACACAGAGCCCTATTGTGGGGTCTGTAGGGTCAGCCAGAGAGCTGCTTCCCTTCAGGTCATCTCTGGTAGAGCTTCAGTGTGTTTTCTGGTTATGAATCCTGTAGCTGGAAGTTTAAATTTTTGGCTGATGGGCCCCAGAAGGTGAATTTACTCTCTTAGGCACTTGGTTCATGGATGGGTTTGTCTGACTTGGGCTGGGTGGGTTATTTCCAGTCTAGGTTTCAGATCTGGTCTTGTTTTAGCATGTGTGTATTTACTGTTATTATTTTTCCTAGAGAAGTATTTTCAGCTTTTTGCTGGGTTCCTGTGCTGCTGCTGCTGCTGAAATTTCCAGCGTGGCATTTCCAGCACCTTGGTGGAGCACAGTTAATATTTTCCATCCAGGTGTAAGTGCCTTGGATGGAGATCCAAGGAAAAGAGTGAAATCCTGCAATGGGCTGGGAGCAAAACTGGCAGCTCACAGGGGTGGAGATGCTTCGTGACGTTTTCTTGGTGGCTGCTCTTACCAAGAGGTTTAGGAGGTGCCTGTTGACTCTGCAGGCTGGCTTGTGTTTAAAAACAGAAGGATCCGGCTTGTTCTGGCTTTGGATGTTGAGATCTGGGTTGTTCTGGCTTTGGATGTCAAGGATCTGGGTTGAGATGTCGAGGATCTGGGTTGTTCTGGGTTGGGATGTTGAGGATCTGGGTTGTTCTGGGTTGGGATGTTGAGGATCTGGGTGGTTCTGAGTTGGGACGTTGAGGATCCAAGTTGTTCGGAATTTGGACTGCCAAAAGCACATTGATTCCATTTCTTCTCCTATGAGCAGGGAGCAAACGTGCATCAAATGGTCCCATTCCTTGGGAATGCAGGTTAAAGAGGGGCCTGGTTCCTCCTTAGATATTTTTGGGTGCAAAATAATTCCTGCTGACCTGCTGCTGGGAAGCTGATGCTGTACCCGCACATCCCTGCCTGCTGGGCAGGGATTCTCCTCGTCCACCCTGAGCTGTGGTGTGAGTGGTGAGACCTCAGGGTGAAGTTCCTGCTGGTGCAGGGGTGTTCTGGCATGTGGTTTGTACGGCCCTCCCAGGCTCATCCCAAAAGGAGGAAATTGTTTGGTTTAAAATCTCACCGGTGCAGGGAATTTGCCCCATCGCATGAGTTCCTACCAGCTCTTCAGTGGGGCCTTCTGGTTCCAAACTGAAAACCAGTGGTTTGCCCCCTTTTCTACTTCTTATCTAGTTTCATTTTGGTCAGAGAACAGTTTCAGTTTTGCTTCCACTTCCCTTTGGGGCCCTCGGACCAGGGGACACTGCTTTGTGAGCACACCCAGCTCGCCCCACGGGAGGGTGGGGTGGTTGGGCACCGCCGTGAGCGGTGCTGGACTTCGAGGAGCAGCTGAGATTTTGCATTTAGAGCAGGTTGATGGTTTTGAATGTCCTTTAAGGTTCTTATTGAAACCAGGTGCGAGTCGTTGCTGGGTTTGTGCCGTGAGAACGTGGTGTGGGTGAGACCCCTGAGGTGGCTTCTGCCCTGCAGCAGAAGCGTGTCCCTGCTGCCAGGGTGAAACCCTGCTCCTCTCATCGTTACAGGGGGCATGATGTGGCACAGACCTTTAAAAAAAGTATTGAAAATTCCTAGTAATCCGTTAAAAAGCTGTATTTGGGTCCAGAGGCTGGGAGAAAATGTCTTTGAAACAATTTGCAGCTTGGTTTGTTGTACGTTAAGAGCTGACCAGAGTTCACAGCATCTCAGAAATCTCCTGGGGAAGGGAATAACGAGTAACAAGAGAACACTTCTAATTTAGAGAAAAGTTTAATAGGCATGAGAGCTGGGAGAGGAAGCCAGGAAGAAAAATCCATCTTCTTCCCAGCACAGCTTTGACTCTGGGGAGAAACCAAATGCTTTATTATTATTTTGTTAATGATTTTTTTTTTTTTTTTTTTTTTTAAATCCTGGTGGTTTTGTGACTTGGATGTGGCTGTGGGGGAAATAACCCTTCCCTGGGTGTAACCCTGAGGTGTTGGGGCTGCACATGGGAGAAGCTTCAGTGTCTGAGAGAGGCTCAGCAGGTTCCCGGAGTCATTTGTGTTTGCTCTGAGTTAACTGTGTAGCTGGAGGTGACGGTGTGTCTGCTTGTTTGCTCGGGTGGTGGATTTATGTTTTGAATTAGGGTGCTGGGAGCTGTGTTAGCCGTGTCTGTCCCTGCAGGGAGGCTGGGGGCACAGGCAGGAGGGCACTGCCAGGCTGGAGGTGCCAGGAGTGCCCCGTGCCCCTGCTCTGGGGGTGGGTGGAGTCCTCTCCCCTCCCCGGCTGTGTTCTCAGCAAAGAGCTGGGAAGGGAGGGGAGGTCTGGAACAAGGATGCTGGGATCATGTTGGATTAAAAGCTTTGCTGCTACAGTTTAGGTGTTTTGTGGGTTGGTTGTTTCTGGTTTGTTTTTTTTTAACTCTGAACACCAGAAGAAATCGTGATAGAAACATAAGCTTTGTCTTTATTCTTTCCTTCTTTTCAAGAAACAACTTGGATGGGCAAAAAAAGCCCCCATGTTTTGGACAAACTGCCCATGCAGATTTGTTGATTGTAAATATTGTGGGGCCAAGGTAAAACCCCGCTGAGTGGGAGAACCAGCCAGCACTGTTCTGAGTGGAAGGGGAACTGTGCTTCAGACACTCCTGGAGCAGTGGCCATGGTGACAGGACTGTGTCTGTGGTGTCACCGATGACTCAGCCCGGTGGCACCGTACAGATGAGCTGTGTCTGTGTTTGGGGGCCAAGGGATGCGGAGGATTGTGAGCAAGTGCTTGGGGAGATGGGCAGTCGGGCTTTGGGCTGCCCTCTGGGACCACACAGGTCTGACATGGGGATCAAACAGTACATTGGTGACTGATGGGTATTCCCTGCCAGTGGGCCCCTGTCCTGGTGTGTGTGCAGGTCTGGTGGGTGGATTTCCTGGGATGCTGTCCCTCTGTGGTGGGGGAATTCCTTCAGTCAGTCCCTGGGTTTTGTCTCTGTAGGAAAGGGGGAAGGGTTGCTGAGCTCTCAGCACCATTCAGGAGCCTAACGTCTCTCCAGGGACTTAAACGGATGAGGCCGATGCAGGGAAGTTGTTATCCCAGTGTAAGGGCCGGGATGTGAAGGGCCAGGGAGCCAGCACATGCCCAAGTCACTGGGGAGGTGGTGGCAGAGCCAAGAGCTCTCAAATCCCTGGAGCTGAGCTGCGAGGCTGCCCCGGCTCTCGGAACGCGCTGCACGTTCCACGCGGGTTCCCCGGCGGCTCTGCATCAGCAGTTAAGTAACAAACTATTTAACAAGAGCTTCCTGTTGTGCTGACACCAACACCAACCTACAAAGGAGGAAAGGGAGTAAACAGAGCTGTGCTGGCTCCAGCCTCGCTGGGAGCTGGAAAAGTGCTGGAGATGGAGAGGAGGCCGGGGAGCCGTCGCTGCTGAACCCGACCTGCTGGATCAGGGATGATGTTCTTGTGGCTGCAGCCAGCAGAAGCTGCTGGGAAAGTGGCTGCTTCCAGGACTGCCTGGTGTTGAAGGGAATTTCTGGGATGGCTAAAGGCCCCTTCAGCCCTGCCCTGCTGCTCCAGCTCCTCCACAAGGGCTGTTGTTGGCGAGAGGCAGCTGCTCCTCCATCCTGACAGGGTTGGCACAGCCTTCCTGTGAGATGCTCACATCCAGAAACTCCCTTCTCCACCAGGTTCCTGGAGCTCCTCAGTGAGAGCACTGAATCTCCTCTTTTTTTGAGGGATGGGGAGGAAATGGGGTCAGAACAAGCCAGTCTGCCTTTGCCATAAGGAATGTTCTGCAGCCCCAGTAGGTTTGCTTGGCCCTCCCGTGACTGGAGCTGTCGCTGGTGGAGGTCCAAGGTGGAGGGAGCTCCAAGTGCTGCCTCTCCATGCACAAGGGATGCTTCCCTGTGCAGGGGCCAGGATGAATTTTCTCCAGTGGATGTGTCCCAGCCTCTCCAGCGTGTCAGCTGTGGGAAGGAGCTGATGGTGAGCTGAGGAGAGGTGTGTGTCCAAGGGTGAAGGAAGCTCAGGAAATCCCTCTGGAACCTGTTGGATCACCACAGCCCAGCAGCAAAAGCAGGGAGAGGAGCTCATGCTTCCAACTTACCACTTTCCTGTTGCCCAAGCAAAGGCTGCTGTGAACTGCCCAAGTCCAAGTCTCGGAAGGACTCCTTGTTTAAAACAACAAAAACCCCTCCTACCAGTTGTTTCCTCAAAAAAACCCAAACCCTCAGCACGTTTGCCCAACAACACCAAGGTATGTGGTGTGGGAAGGGATGGGGCATCCAGAGGGTCCTGGACAGGCTGGGATCGTGAGACCCTCAGGAAGTTCAACAAGGCCAAGTGCAAGGTCCTGCACATGGGTCGGGGCAATCCCAAGCATGGATACGGGCTGGATAAAAACGGACTGAGAGCAGCCCTGCAGGGAGGGACTTGGGGCTGCTGGTGGATGGGAAGCGTGAAGTGACCCAGCCATGTGTGCTGGCAGCTGGCCTGGCTGTGCCATTACAGGGCTCCCCTGGGAAGCCTGGTGAGGCTTCGCATGGCCCCTCGTTTTGGGAAAGCTCTGTGTGGTGGCACAGCTGTCCCTGTTCCGTCAGGAGCGGGGCTGGCTGTCAGCCTGGAACTCAGGTACAAACTGTTTAACTCCAGCCCCTCGCAGGCATCATCTGGGGCTGTCTGCAGCTCCACTCTGAAGAGGTTTTAAGACTGTGCTTTGTTTTTAAGACTTTTGATCTCCCTCGGGAGCTCAGACTTCATCGGCCTCCTCAACTTCTGGAATGTATTGGGATTTGGTTCCAGCTGTGTAAGGCCACTGGTTGACTTTTGGTCTGGATTTCTGCACTGGGAGCCACCTGACGGGTCATCCTTTGGGACATCGGGGTGTTTGGGATTATTTTTAGCCTTTAATTGGCAGTGATCTGTCCTTGGAGCTGTGGAGTGTCAGGGGCTTTTCTCTTTTGTGCTCTCAAGAAGCTTTCCTTTCTCTTTCATCTGGGTGCAGCTGTGGTTCCCTGTGCAGAGTACAGAGGGAAACCGGCTCCCAGGAGCCATCCCAAAGGTTTGTGGGGATCAGGTCTCTCTGTGACAGGACAGGGAGCAGCTTGGCCCAGCCAGGGCTGCCCCATGACACCTGGGCTCTGTTCCGAGGAGCACTACGGACCTGCCCCCTGACTTTCCCCAGCCACTTCCCCTGCTCTGGGCTGCTGT
This sequence comes from Cephalopterus ornatus, assembly GCA_013396775.1. Taxonomy (NCBI): domain Eukaryota; kingdom Metazoa; phylum Chordata; class Aves; order Passeriformes; family Cotingidae; genus Cephalopterus; species Cephalopterus ornatus. Next base: position 109,725 of record VZRE01002387.1, read on the forward strand.
TTTTTCCTCTCCTCCTTCCTCTCTTTTGTCTTGCCCCGTTTAGCTGTAACCTCGTTGAGGCAGGAACATGGTGTGTGTACAAAGGGCCCAGAACAATGTGCCCCAGATGGTCCCTCCTCGGCAGCCACGAGCTTTCGCTCCACAGGAAAGGGATTTTTAAAAATACAGGTTTTCAGCGTTTTAGGCTTGCAAATTCAGGCAGGAACTTCCTGAGCCTTGATATTTTGGTCCCAGTCACTGGTCTGAGACAAGGGGTAGCACTAGAATTGGAGCTTTTTCTTCTTTGAAGAAAAAAAAACAACCAGCAACTCCTCCCAGCCCTCAATCCATTTTTCTCACCTTCGTGTCTGCAGGGAAAAGCTTGTAAATGCGACTGGGGCGGCCCTGAACTGCTCAAAACCAGATGGCAAAGAAAAAGAACCCGATATATCAACAAAAACAAGAACAAAACCCCCTCTTTGGGTTTCCGAAGGGGTGTGGGGTTTCCCCCTTTGTGGCACTTACAGTGTTTCTGAGGTTCTGTTTCGGGGGGTGCTGAAGCCCCTTGCACTTGCAGTTTGTTTCCCTTGCAGGATCCTGGCTTGGAGCACTGGCCCTGCAAACACCCCAGGGCACTGCTTATTTGCTTTAAGACCACAGCTTGCTTTGGAATTTCTTCTGCCAAACTTCAGGCCAATTCAGTTTTTATTTTTTTTTCTTATTCGTCCCCCTCCCTCCCAAAGAGAGAAACAAGTTTTCTTAGTCTCATCTTGCATCAGATTTGATCCCAGGCCAAAAAATCCAGAGTGGAAGGTGCTTTCCTGAGGCTGCTTTGCCTCTGTCTGACCTTCTGGGTGAGGATTCCTGTGCAAAACGGAACATCAGTTTTATCCGGGGCATCTTCCCTGTGCGGGAGGACGGGGTGGGTCTGGGTCCCTGTTGCTCATCCAGAGGCTGCTGTGTTTTAACAAACACAGGTTTTGTTTGCTCCAGAGCTCTTGGGAGTCCGGGGATTTTCCCAAAAGCTTCTGTTTCTAATTAGGCTGCTCTCAGTTTTAAAGGCCAGAGATCCCTTTGTGGCAACGGGGCGGAAAACCTGAGCAGTCACTGACACCGCACAGAGGTGGGTCCTGCTTTTGTCTCCACGTCCTGGGAGCCACTGTGTCTCCTTGGGATGTTAAAATAGATTCCTCCCAGCCCTTGGCTCACCCGTGGGGAAGCTGGTGGGCAGAGGCTGAGGGAGCATCACTTGCCCTGGCCTGACTCACTCGGATGCGGTTCAGTGGCTTCCTGCTGCTCTCACCGCAGGATTTGGGGAAGGGGGGATTGCAGGGTGGGGGTCTGGGCTGTGGCCTTGCTGGATGTTAACCTGGCCCAGCTGCCTCAAACTGGGCTTTGGAGCCAGGCCCTTGCAGGAGGGCTGTTCCTAAGGCCGGGCTCGCTCTGAGGCAGGATCAGAGCTGTGCTCTGTTGCCCGCGTTTGTCTGGGCCGGGGGAGGACGGCACAGCCTCCCAGAGCCCTCAGGGAGCCGGATTTAACTCTCCCCTTCTGCCTCACCTCGTTGTCTGACATCCCCGTGCACAGGGCGGCCCGCAGCTCTTCAAAGGAAATAATCCCCAGCGCCGGGGCTGGAGCTCCCTGAGCTCTGCCTGTGCGCACGGTCTGGGCCCGGGATCCCCCAGGACTGAGCACAGCGCTCGGATTGAATACCCGAACTCGGGGAGCAGCCTGGGCTGTGCCTCCCCGGCTGCCTCCCCCTCCCCTGGCCAGGCAGAGAGCTGCTCCGGGAGCTGGGAGGTGCTGCGGGAATGGCTCCCGGTGTCCTTCTGGAAGGCTGGCGGAGGTGGGAGAGGCGGGAGGCGGCCGGGAGGGCAGCGCCGTGTGCTGAAGCCGAGCGGAAACCCTCGGGGGAGCAGAGAAAGAGCAGGATGTCACGTGTGGGGCCGAGCGCGCCCGGCCGGGGCAGAACAAAGCGCAGGGAAGCCCCGCTCCTGCCGCTCCCACCCCGCTTCCTGCTGGCACGGGATGGGAACTGCCGCGGGAGGGGGAAGGGAATGGCAGGGCAGGAGCTGGCCCGCCTTTGGGGCAGCTGGAGGGCTCGGCGTGCCTGTTTCCCTCTGCTGGGGTGTGCTGGAGGCAGCAGGGTGGCCCCTGTTGGCAGCAGGGTGTTGGCCTGTTGTGCTCTAGGGATGCTCCAGAGGTGCTGGGAGTGTGTGGGGAAGGACGGGGCTCCCATCCCACATGGCAGCCCTGTTCCCCTATCCATGAACAGGCAGGCTGGGCTCTGTGGTCCCAGCACTCTGCCCCTTCAGAGCCTGCGGCTCCAGCCCCTCCTGGAGAGCGTGGTGGGCCATGAGGAGGATTTGGTGTCAGGAGAGGGCTGGGAATGGGGGGCAGCCCCAGGGAGCAGCTCCCATGGACCCTCACAGGGCCAGTCCTTCCCCCTGCTGAGCTCTGGCTTTGGTGTTTCCCCCCCC
>VZRE01002387.1:112199-126196 GCA_013396775.1 Cephalopterus ornatus
CCCCCCCCCATTTCCCCCATGCACCCTTTAGCACAAGAAGCTTTTTTTTTTTTTTTTTGTTATTAATAGCTATTGAGAGCCAGTAAAAAGTTTTGCCGGGTTTGGCCAAGCATTAGTGTGCTCATTTCCTGGAGCTGACACTGGAGGGGCAGGGGTTTGCTTGGATAACCCTCGGGGTTAACGTGGGGCTGAGGCCGTGGGGGCTCTTGGGGGGCATCGTGGGGGCTTTTAGTGGCGTTGCAGGAGCCTGGAGGGGAGCAGAGGAAGGTGGTGAGGGAGAGAGTGGGGCTGGGAGGGAGGACAAGGAGGGGTGGGAGGCTGCCAAGGGTCAAGCTGGGAGCAAAACCAAAGATGAATAGTGTGGTGGGAAATGGGGGCATAGGGGGGTCTGTGTCTCTCTTAGTGCTTTTCCAGTGTGTACCCAGCTCCTGCTTGAGCCCCTCCATATTTAGCTTCCTGACCATCCTTTCTGCCTCCCACACGGGCATCCCTGCAAGGAGGGACCTGACTGGCCCCCAGGCAGCTCCTGTGGGAGTCTGGGAGGGAGGGAGCGAGGGAGAGCTCAGCTTCCTTCTGGGAACCCGAGTGTGGAGCTGGTCAATGGATCTGTCATCCCACTCCTCTGGAGTGAGCAAGGGGCTGCACAGTGGTGTGTGTGGAGCCAGTGTCATGGAATCATGGAATATTTGAGTTGGAAAGGACCTTCAAAGGTCCCCTAGTCCAAGCCCTGCCATGAGCAGAGCTGTGCACAGGGGAAGGAGCTCCCTGGTTCAGGGGGCTGAGCAGAGTGCTCCCTGTTTGTGGGGAACTCCACCGGCAGCATGGGGCTTCCCACCGGCCTCCCTGGGAAGCCCTGGGAGTGGCACACAGCCCTGAGGCAGGGGAGGTGCTGCACCTCTGGGCAGACAAGCTCCCAGGGCCATCAGGTGCTCCCAGTGAGTGTCACACTGGTATCTGCCCAGGTGGCTGCCAGCAGCCCAAACATCCAGGTTGGTTAGTAAGAGCAGAGGAGGAGGCAGCAAGGCAGACCAGGAGCTCTCCAGGGAAGGGGGCAGGGTGTCAGTAAGTCCTGGGTTCCTGTTTGCTGCAGCCTGTTGGGTCCGGACTGTTGTGGGAGCCCCGAGCGTGGTCATTCCACAGAAACCCACTGTATCCTGGGCAGGGTCCCTGGCAGGAAGGTCCCAGCCCACCACAGCGGGGCTGGTGCTGGGGGGAAGTGCTCTGACTCAGCTTGTCGTGGCCTCTGGACCCACAGGGACCCTCCCAGCCAGGCAGACATCCTCTTTTCCTTTCCTGGGAAGTCCCAGGCCTGATGTGGGCCCCATAACACAGGATTTACATGTGTGCTCTGCTCCTGGGGGCTCCTGGAGTGCCTGGGCTGGTGCTTCCAAAGGTCTCCGAACAGCCCCTCCCCATGGGGACATTGTTGTCCCCATGTCTCTCCCAGCTGGCTCTGACAGGGAGATGCTCATCAAGCATTTCAGCTGTGGCCGGGCTTTCATTTATTTATTTATGGACACCAGGCACCTTGTGATGGTCCTGGTACCTATCCCAGCTCCTCCCAACCCTCAGCTGTGGCACTGTCATCGTCGTGGGAATTCTCTGTGGTGCTGGAGGGGCTCTGCAGAGCTAGGGGCTGGGGGCCTGGAGCCCACAACCCTCTGTTGCCCTCAGCCTCCTCGTACTGATGTTTCTCCCTCTCCTTTTCCGCAGCTGGGAGCCCGAGGAGCCGCGCTGGGAGGACCCTCTCCACAGGATGTTCTGTCCACCAAAGACCTCCCTGTGAGCGGCGATGATGACAGTCCCGGCGGGACCTCGGGAAGCACTAACATTTCAGTAGCCCAGCACCCTTGGGTGGCCGCTTTCCCCTCCTTCTCCACCCCCCGCCCTCCCTCCGCTCCCCGGGATGGTGTATTAACCAAGAAGAGCCCTGCTTCTGTCCTCCTCGCCCATCCATTTTCGGCAGCTCTGGGATTTGTATGGCAGCAGCGTAACCGTGGAGAGGCCGGGGTATCACAAACTTATGGATTTTGATAAGAGAGGAGGGAAAGGGGAGCTGGAGGAAGGTAAAAGGATGTCCAAGACAGGTGGAGGAAGGAGCGGTCATGGAAACCGGGGCACTGGAACCAACTCGGGAGTCTTAATGGTGGGTCCCAACTTCCGCGTCGGCAAGAAGATCGGATGTGGCAATTTCGGGGAGCTCCGTCTAGGTGAGAAGGGTCGTGTTTGTCCTTGCTGTACCTGCCAGTGCTGGCACTGCCCTGGCACCCAGCTCCTGCGGCTGGCAGGAGGGAGGAGCTGGCACAGGCCCGTGGTGGTGGGCACTGGGGTGTTGATGGTGCTGAAGCTCTGCCCGCGGCAGACAGCTCCTGTTCCTTCAGAGGTTCCTCCTTCACACTGTGCTTCATCTTCCAAGGCCCAGCACTGACCACAGAGGTGTTTCCCATCTCCTCCCCGTGCCTCTTGCCCTCTGGGTTTGTCAGGGAGAGTGTTACAGTTCAGCCCTGTCTGTGGGAAGTGGTGGCGGCCCACTCAGGTCAGGGTGTTCCCCCAAATCCAGGAGCACTCCCTGAGGAACGTTTCAGGGGATACCACTGTGTGCTCACCAACTCTCACCCTGCTTGTGCCCGGAGTGCTGCCCTCCCACTGTGCCCAGGAGAGGGGATGGAGCGTGTGGGGGCCTGAGGGTGCTCACTGTGCTGGGACAAACCTCTGGGCAGGAGGGTCAGTGTTTTATCCTGGGTGAATTCTCCAGTTGTTGCAGCTGGTTGGGAGACTCTCCTAAAATTCTGTGCAGGGGAGAGCAAGGGAGGAATGAAACCCCAGCACCTTCTGTGGTCACTTTTCTATTTTGAACCAAGTTTATCAGGAAACTCCTCAAGCAAATGCCAGTTTGGAGGGTGGGGAGGTTGTTCCTCTCCCATGACTGGGAATGTCCCATGAGGCTTTCAGCGAGCTGTTAACCCTTCACTTGGCATCAGGCAGCTGGGAGAGGCCTGGCAGTGCCAGGCACCACTGCTCAGCACAGCCTGAGTGTCTCCAGGAATGCACATTGGATGTGTGGATGGAGGCCCTGCCAGCCCGAGCCTTGTTCTTGGCTGTGAGTGCTTTGGGAAGGGGCTTGTGCCCTGGGAAGAGGGAAGAGAGCTGGTCCCTGGGAGCCTGTGACAGCCACAGGCCTTGTTGCTCTGTGGTATTTTAAGCAGGGCCTTCCCAAGCCGAGCTCTCAGCTAAACCTGCCCTGACTGTGCTCCCTGAGCAGGAGGAGCCCTGGCTGGGCTGGGGTGAGTCCCCCCCTGCCTGGGGGAGTTCATGTCATCTGGGGCCAGGCTGACCCGTCCTGTCCCCGAACTTCCCGATGGGATCACCCCTAATTGCAGAGCTGGGAAAATGCCCTCTTTAAAATCCAGCCAGGCGGTTCCCGCGTTCTGCACAGGAGCGTCTGTCTCTCCTGGTGTTGTGAGGAGCTCTGAGCCTTAATCCAGACCTTGTGGAAGGCTTGTGGAAGAAGAGGTGTTTGGGAATTTTGCTGCTTCTTTCAGTTCCCAGGTGGCTGTGGACAGCCAGTGCCTCCCTGCATGGCTGGCAGGGAGGGGCTGGCTCGAGGGCTCTGAGCCCTGTAGGGTCTACCTGTGTCCCTCCACCTCCTTTTCCCTGCTTGCCAGCGAGCATCCCACAGTGGGTGTGTGGGTCTGAGCTCTCTTCCAGGATCCTGCTCTGGGCAGGAGTCTGGAGCTATGGCTTGTGTCCCCCGCCTTGGCCTCCCTCATTTCCACCCCTGGTGTCACAGGGATCTGAGGGCTGTCTGTGGGACTGGCAATTTTGCTGCTCCGAGCAGAGCCACGGCAAGGCTCTGGGAGCAGTTGGGCCGGGTTTGCTCCTGGCTGGAGGGACAAGCAGGGAGCTCTTGCTCCAGGCACCGCAGCGGTCGATCTCACAGCGAGAGTTTGTCCTTGCCACCAGCAAGAAAAGCTCCCAGTCCCTTCACGTGGTCTCCCTGCCCTGGTACACCCTGCAGGGCCTGGCCATAATGTGGGGCAGGCCTGAGCACAGGATCTCATCACGGCAGGGGAAGCCACAGCTATGTGGCTTTTCTCCTAAAATCACATCTCCCTTCCGTAGGTGTGCCTCCTTCTGCAGCAGGGCTCGGGAATGCTTCCAGGGCTTCACAGGGAGTAGGGATTCCTCCAGCTGCAGATGAATGGCGAGGGACCAGAGGGATCCTGCTGTGAAGCGGTGGCATGAGCAGGGATGCTGTTGCTGGGCACTCAGTTTTCCCCTGGGAACGGAGGATTCAGTCCTCAGGGCAGGCTGGGTGTAGCTCAGTGTTGAAAAGCTCCCAGATCTTCTCTGGACTTTTTCCTTTCCTACCAAAAGACAGGAGAACTTGCGAAAACATGCGTGGAGGTGACTCCTGCAGCTCCCAGCAGTGGGGGTGGAGGAAGGTGATGTTCTCTTCCTAAAACAAGGGGCCACTTTGCCCAATTTCACCACCACCCTGAGAGGCACATGGTGATCTGTCTTTATGGTGCCTTGGCTCAGCTGCCCCTGGTCGAGACTAGTGTCCTCCCAGGCACAGAGGTGTCCAAAATCAAAAGTGATTAATGTTTAAAGATTAAATATTTTTTAAAAAAGTGGCATAAGGCACTTGTGGGAAGCCAGAAGGGGAATGACGTGTGCGGGAGTTGTGGCTGCCAGGGCTGTGCTGTGGATCCTGCCTCTCCACGTTCCTGCTGGCCTTGGCAGCCTGGGCAAGGCACAGACGTAGTGCCAGTCTCTGTCCCAGCCCAGCAGCACTGCTGGCCAGTTCCTCACTGGACCAGCACGACTGGAGAGCTGGGCTGGGGGCTGGAGTGGGGTGGCTGCCCCGGCCCTCTGGTGCATCAGGGCAGCTTGAGGTCATGCAGCTGCTGGGTCCTGTTCCCTGCTGATGTCGTGGTGCTTCACCCCGAGCTGCTGAGTGCCTGTCCCTACCCCTGCCAGCTTCCAGCTGTGCTCCAGTGCCAGCCCAGCTCCTTCTGGCCCCTTCCAATCCCATCCCTAGGCAGTGCCCGCCACCTGCAGCCCCCTGAGCTCCCCCCTGCCTGTCTCCTGTTCCCCTCTGAAACACAGGGCAGCAGGAAGCCTGCTGCTCCTGCCTCCTTTCTGGTGGCTCACGTTTGGTTTTCCTCCTGGTCATTCGGAGCCTCCTCTAGAGGAAGGTCAAACTCTGAAATAGGTCTGGGTTTATTTCTGAGGGTGTTAAACCCCTGGTGTTCCAAGGAGCTGTCACTGCCTGGCCCAAGGCAGCTCTGGCAGTGCTGGTCTGGGCCTGGCTGCCTTATCCAGTGCTCCTCTTCCACATCAGCTGCCACTGGGGAAGCCAAATTCCTGTCCCAGTGCCCAGCTGTGCTCAGTACAGCTCTGTGCTGCTGCTGCTGCTGTTGCAGGGTTGTGGCACAAAGGTTCCCAGCACGGGCACTGTGGTGACACGGTGGAGGGGCAGTGCCAGGCAGAGCACAGGGGAAGCCTCACTACTGCTCACTGCTCCCTTCCAGACAGGAAGGACATTGAGGGGCTGGAGCGTGTCCAGGGAAGGGAATGGAGCGGGGGAAGGGACTGGAGCACCAGGGGCAGCTGAGGGAGCTGGGGGGCTCAGCCTGGAGAAAAGGAGGCTCAGGAGGGACCTTCTCACTCTCTACAACTCCCTGACAGGAGGGAGGAGCCGGGGAGGTGGTCAGGCTCTGCTCCCAGGGAACAAGGGACAGGAGGAGAGGGAATGGCCTCAAGCTGCACCAGCAGAGGTTTAGGTTGGAGAATAGGGAAAATTTCTTCTCTGGAAGGGTTGTGAAGCATTGGCACAGGCTGCCCACAGCAGTGGTGGAGTTACCATCCCTGAAAGTGTTCAGAAAGTGTGGGTGTGGCACTTGGGGACAGGGGTTAGTGGTGAACATGGTGCTGGGTTGACAGTTGGACTTGATGACCTTAGAGGGCTTTCCCTCCTGAACGATTCCATGATTCCATGACTCCAGGCTGCCTGGATGGGGACCGGGCTGGGAGCAGCGCTCAGCTCCTGCTCGGGCTGCCCTGATGTGCAGGAGCAGGTGCTGGAGCCCAATGCTGCCAAATCCCTTCGGAGGGGACAGCAAAGCCACCTCTGGCATTGAAGCACAACACAGGCCCAGGCCAGGCTCCGCTGGCCTTGGCTCCGCTCTGCTCCGACGCGCCGTGTCCTGCAGCTGGATTCGGAGGCACCCCCAGCCCTGAGCAGGGCAAAGGCCTCTGCAGCGCAAATATTTGCTTTCTGCCTCCCATCTCAACACTTTTCTCTTCTGTTTCCTTTCACAAGCACCTTTTGTGCTGTCAGTCCTGCAGCGCTGCCTGACTGAGGCCTCCCAGGTGCTCCGAGGGCTCCACATTTTGGGTGTTAAAAGTGACCCTGTTGTGAGCACTGGGCGGTGTGGGAGCTGCTCCAGGAGCTGGAGTGGGGAATTCCCTGGCGAGGAAGGACCCTGCAATCCTCCCTCCTTGCTCTCTTGCTTTTTCTGTCCTGTTTTTTTATTTCTTACCACAGGCTGGTTCTGCTCTTTGCACCTTTATATAGTTGGGGAAGGGGAAGCAGAGGGGGGTGGTTGGACAGTTTGTGCTCTCGCTGCTCCCCATCTCATCCATCAACTGTGTCCAAGACTCCTGGGTATTACAGGAAGGGATGAACCAGGGGGGTATTGGGTGATTTGGACTCATTTTTGGGGCTAGGAGAATACTGCCAGTTCCTAGAGCCGTTTTGTGGGTGTCTTTCTGTGCCAGTGAGCCAAGGAGGAGGGGACAGTGTGGTGGGGACAGGACAGATGTCACCTCACAGGGACAGACAGGGTGGAGCTCTCCAATCCCAGCCCTGCTGGGGATGCTCCTGACTCCATCCCTTCTACCTCTCTGCTGTGCTGAGCTCTTTTGCAGGTATCCTGACATTTTTTCGCCCTCCATAATTTTTCCCCCTTCAGACCCAGCCTTCCCTCAGGGAAAATCCAGCTGTGAGTTTTCTGGTTCCATATTCTGCCCTGAAGGCAGCAGTCATTCTTTTGGACTGCAGGGCCCTGTGGGCTCTCTCTGGAGCCATTCACAGACCTGGGGCATGTCCTGCCTCCTCCCCAGGAAATGCCAGTCCATGATGGGCCAAACCCCCTGGATCTGGCACAGGCTGTACCCACCAGACGTTCCTCCTTCCCAAATCACCTACTCCCTAATCGCTCTGGAGGGATTTGGTTTGCGCAGAGGCAGGAGACAAAGTGGCTTGGCAGAGGTCCCCTGAGATGGGAGAGGGTCAGGGAGGCAGCAGGACTGAGCCCCTCCTTGGCTGCAGAGCCCATCCCGGGGAGGAGCCACTCCATTAATATCTCCCATTCATCCCTCTTCCCGTAATCCTGCCGCCGACTCTGGCGCTCAGCAGCTGGCTCTGATGTCACCCGGCGAGGATTTATTGCTGCTTCAGGTGGAGAGCAGCAGTCAGAGCAGATGAAATCTTATGCCAGGAGGAGCTTGTTCCCTAAGCAAATTGCTTGGAGAAAATCCGAGGAGACAGATGCAGCTCCATCAGATACGCAGGGATCGCGTGTCTGCTGGCTCCGAAGGGAACCTGCTGCCGTTAACTCCCAGCTTCCCGGGAGGAAACACTCAGGTCTGCTGCTCCTGCAAACCTCTCATCTTTGCCCTTTTGGGCCTGGGCAGAGGTTGTACTGACAGTGCCCAGGTGTGACCCTTTCTCAGGCATCCCTGGATGACATGCAGACACTGTGAGCTCACCCTTTCTGAGCTTACAGGTGGGAAAAGCCCAGTGCAGGTTGGAGCTCTCGAGGGGGCTGCCCCTTCAGCTCCCCTGGGCACTCAGAGCCAGGCTCCTGACGCTCCTTGCAGCTCCTCCTACCGTCTGGGTCACGCCATGGGTCTGCTTCTGCCTTCCCCTGCACCCTCGGGCAGGTGGGAGCATCCGCAGGGATGAGGTTGATCCACACGTGCACGCACACACACGCACACACGTGTGTGCCATCCCCAGGAGCGACTCCACCCCTGGGGAGGAGATTTCCACCCTCCTGCAGTGCCCTCAGACCACTGCCAGGTGCTCCTGGGGGTCCCTTCTCCTGGCCACCCACAGCCCGGTGTCCCCTGGCTCTGGCCACCCCTCCCAGAGCCCCTCTCCGTGAGGGGAGAAGCACCAAGGCCCAGCCTCATTCCTGCCTTGCCCAGTCACATCCCTGCAGGCCCGGACTGGGATGCTGCCCCCTCCCAGCAGCCTTGGCTCCGGCCCCCAGCATCCTGCCCATCCCAGAGGAATCCACATACCCCACCTGGGGGTGATAACCAGGCGTGTTGCAACTCCCCACAGTGGGTTCTGCTCCCACTCGTGCCTCAAGGCCTGTTCAGGTGCTGTGGGAGCTGCTGAACCTGTTCAGGATGTTTTTGAGCCCAGGAGCCCTCGGGGGCAGTGGTGGGGGTGGTGCAGGGACTGCCTTCCATTGCTTTGTCCTGTTTCTCCCTGCAGGAAAGAACCTCTACACCAACGAATACGTAGCGATCAAATTGGTGAGTAGCTGTCAAAGAGGGGAGTGTCTCCGTGGTCGGGGAGGGGGGCGGTGTTCAGGCCATGGGGAAGGAGGTTGCTGCCCCTCACCAGGAGTTGGGGAGGGTGGAGATGGGGGGGCTGGAATGTGGTGGATGGGAGGCTGCGGGGGAGCTCCGCTCACCGCTCACCGCTCGGAATCCAGGGCAGACTGGGAACACACGTCATTGCAGGTGGGGTGATCTGGGGCTGGGGAGGGAGGAGCTGAGGCTTCTCCTCTCCCAGCCCTGCCCGTGGCCTGTGCTGTGCTCAGCCAGTGCCGGCAGCAGAGGGAACTGAGGGAGGAGTGGTCCCACTGGTACCTGCTCCTATTAATGGCTACCCCAGCATCCGGATCTCTCTGGCCAGGGTGGATCTGGCTCCCGTATGGGCTGATTTTCATCATCCCCTGTGGCTTCATCTCTGTTTTATACTGTTTGTTCCCAACCCCAAATGCTCAGTGCAGCTGCTGCCAGCATGTGAAAGAGATGTCTGACACCCAGACCCCTTGAACACCCTGCCCCCTAATTAACTGTTCTCCTTCTCTCCTCCAAGGAACCCATAAAGTCCCGGGCCCCCCAGCTGCACCTGGAGTATCGGTTCTACAAACAGCTCGGCAATGCAGGTATGGGGCTGGGCAGAGCTGTGGGCTCCTGCCTGCCAGGGACCCTGCTGGGAGAGAGGCTTCCCCTAAATGTGACTCTGCAACTTCACTGCTGGCCCAAGCAGCTCCTGCCCATCTGCTCGGCGGGGAGGGGCTGGTTTTACACAGAGTCTAATCTTTGATCTCTTTTGATTTAGTTCTTTTCCCCCCCTACCCCCGTGGCAGAGTCAGGGATGCAGATGGAGCTGCCTGCAAGAGCAGAGCCAGGCCGTCCGGGGCAGGAGGGAGGGCAGTGTGGGGCCGTCCCCCCTCTGCAGCCCCCGTCCCTGCCGAGCAGTGGCACGGCTGTGACAGCAGGGCTCTGTTGCAGCCCCGCACAGCCCCTGCTCTGTGTCTTGCAGAAGGAATTCCTCAGGTTTACTACTTTGGCCCCTGCGGGAAGTACAACGCCATGGTGTTGGAGCTGCTGGGACCCAGCCTGGAAGATCTCTTTGATCTGTGCGATCGGACCTTCACGCTCAAGACCGTCCTGATGATTGCGATCCAGCTGGTGAGCTCAGCTCCTGCTCCTCCCCTGGGGCCCTGCACGGCTCACCTGGCACACCTGGCTGCCCGGGGGGACCGGGAGGGGGGTTGGCACAGGGGACACCCCACGGGGAGCTGGAGGGAGGAGGGGTGAGCCAGTGCCTGGCAGGTCGCGGGAGGCACATCCCAGACCACTCCCCCCACTCCTCACCCCCTCCCTGGTCAAGGAGGGCTCTCCTCACCCCCACACAGCCCCTCTCTGAGCATCTCCCTGTGTGTCCAAGGTGCAGCTGGGCTGGGGTTGTCTCCCAGGGCGGGAAGACCCAACGTTCCCCTCCTTTCATGCTGTGGGGAATGTCAGGCCGGGGAGAGCAGGGCAGCTGTCTGGGGCGAGGTGACCGGAGCAGGGCCCAGGGGAGGAGGTGCAGGGGTGTGTGCAGGACACGGGGTGTGTGTGCCGTGGCACTGACACCTCCCTGTGCCCCAGATCACACGGATGGAGTATGTCCACACCAAAAGCCTGATCTACCGAGATGTGAAGCCGGAGAACTTCCTGGTGGGGCGGCCGGGCAGCAAGCGGCAGCACACCATCCACATCATCGATTTTGGCCTGGCCAAAGAGTACATTGACCCCGAGACCAAAAAACACATCCCCTACCGAGAGCACAAGAGCCTGACAGGGACGGCACGTTACATGAGCATCAACACCCACCTCGGGAAAGGTGTGCTGGGCACGGGGCAGCCTTTCCTCGGGGCTGAGGGGGAGGGACTGCAGGGAATGAGATCCGCCCTGTCAGAGGTGGGGCTGGGGACAAACTGCCTCCCCTGCTGTTCAGGGTGTTGGCAGGACATTTTGGGTGCTGCAGGGCCTGGGGGGGCCAGGGACAGTGTCTGTAGTGGGAACATGCCTGTGTCTCTCTTTCTCCATGCAGAACAAAGCCGCAGGGATGATCTGGAAGCATTAGGGCACATGTTTATGTACTTCCTCCGTGGGAGTCTTCCTTGGCAAGGCCTCAAGGTAACTGCCAGCTCCTGCTGCCCGTGGGCCTGGCCCTGCCCTGGCATGGGGGGGAAGCTTTGGCCCTCAGGGTGTTGGAGGGTTGGCACCTCACCAGATGTGGGCTCCGTGCCAGGCCCTTGCTGGGCTGAGCAGCTGTAGGGTCCGTGTGTCCCCCCACTTTGGGGTGTCCCAGCTGCTCTCACCATGGCTGTTCTGGAACTGCACTCCCTGGTGGTTGTCCTCCAGACCTGCCTTGCTGAGGGAATTCCCTGGGAATGAGCTCCTGCTGTTACCTGGGGAAGGGGGGACCAAGAAACCGTCTGTGGTCTGGTTGCACCCGGTGCCTGCCCCTCCCTGGGGAGGTACCTGGCCCTCGCGCTGACCCTCTGTGTCCTCACCAGGCTGACACGCTGAAGGAGAGGTACCAGAAGATCGGCGACACCAAACGAGCCACCCCGGTGGAGGTGCTCTGTGAGAACTTCCCAGGTGAGAGCCCTGCCCTGCCTGGCCCCATCCCCAGCCCCGTCCCCAGCCCCTGACCCCCTGTCCCCGCAGAGGAGATGGCGTACTTGCGCTACGTGCGGCGGCTGGATTTCTTCGAGAAGCCCGACTACGACTATCTGAGGAAGCTCTTCACAGACCTGTTCGAGAGGAACGGTTACGTGTTCGACTACGAATACGACTGGGCAGGGAAGCCTCTGGTGAGTGGGGAGGGGCTGGGTGGGACAGAGGGCACCCCGGGGGCAGCGGGGTCAGAGCCAGCAGCCAGGAAGGATGCAGGTCCCAGCCGTCCCCTGTGCCTGAGGGATCAGCTCCACTCATGCTCACCAGTCCCCAGCTCTAGGCTGGGGCTGTTGTGCCACTGGGTTGGAGCTGTGACACAGGGATGGGAGGCTCCTGGAGCCAAGGGGACCCCCACAGCCGGGCTGGCACCTCAGTTTCTGCCATGGGCACCCTCCATGGGCTTACTGCAGCCAGATAGCACACGTGGAGCCATTGGGGCAGGGGTCAGGACTGGGATCAGGTCCTGGTTCTGGGGGGTTTTGTGTATTGGGGCAGAGGTGGGATCAGGATGCAGGGCAGCGGGAGGGCTCCGTGCTGGCACTGATGTTGTCCTTGTGTCCCCAGCCCACACCCATTGGCACGATGCACAGCGAGGTGCAGGTGCAGCCCCCGAACAGAGACAAAGCACAGCCACACACCAAACACCAGGTGAGCAGCCCGGCCGGGGCACGGCGACCACGGGCATGGGCAGCCCGGGCAGGGCCTGGACATTCCTTTTTCCCCAGTGCTGTCTGTGGAGAGCTCCCCAGCACAGCCATGGGTCTGTGGCTCGCAGGGGTCCAGGGCAGCGTCCCTGTGGCCTGGCAGAAGCAGAAGGAAGCACCGTGGGGGCTGTGGCAGGGCCGGGGGGTGCTGGGCCTGGGCATCAGCCACTGAGCTGCAGGGCCAGCCCAGGGTGGTGGGTGAGGGAATGGTTCAGGCTGAGGACCTGTGTCCCCAGCGCCGTGTCCCCGTGGGGGTAACTTGATGATCTGTTTGTGGTGCCACTTCCATTGCTGGGATGGTGACACGGGACAAGGGAGGGCAGGATTGGTGGGGCAGCTTGGCAGCGTTGTGCCCCATGCTGAGGCTGCCTCTGCCCAGGGTCCAGGGAGCTGAGCTGGGAGCAGCCAAGGGCAGGGATCAGGCAGAGCTGTGCCCACAGCTCCCTGTCTGGGTCACTGTGGGAAAGGGGCTGCACTGCCCAGCCCTTCTCTGGGGCCAGTGCCGTGGCCTGTCCTGCCCTGGTGCAGGACACACGGCTCTGGGAATGCTGGCACCCAGAGCAAACCTCATGTTTCCCAGCCCCTCATCCTCTTGAACCTCCGTGGGGAGCAGAGGTCCTGCAAAGGGGCTGGAGCCGGGGGTGCAGCTCTCTGTGCTCCCCACCCAGCAGTTCCCCTGGAACATCCTAGCTGCTCCTGGAGCCTGGCACAGCCCTTGCTCTCACTGGCCAGGGGCTGGGAATTGCTTCCTTAGGGAGAGGGCAACATCTTCAAATCAGCTCTGGCTCATTCCTGGGAACTCGCTCCCAGGAAGGTCTGCTCTCTCCAGCACCGTGTTCAGTATCCCTTCTCCAGAGCAGTGGGAAGAGCAAAGCACAAAACTCCTGGAGCATGGGAGCAGTGTCCGGCCTGGGGACACAGGGTGTCCCCACAGCCTTGGGGCCATGCCCTGCTCACCAGGGGAGGGTTTGGCTGTGGGAACAGCCGAGCATCCCCTGCCCTGGAGGAGCAGCACCGTTTGCTCCACACCGGCCCCACCAAGCTCCGCGTCGTCCTGGGGACATGGAGAGCGGCTGTGGCACCGCCTGGGCCCGGCTCTGCTGCCCCAGCCCGCTCCCAAACAGGGCCACCAGCCCTGCCTGGCACTGGCCCTGCTCCACCCTGCCTGGGGGTGGCTGTGAGGGGTGTGTGTGGGTGGTAGGGGGACACAGCCCCCGGTGTCACCGCAGGGACCGTTCTGGGAGCCGCCGGGTCGGTGCTGCACCGGGCGCCCTCCGCAACCACAAACCCGAGCTGCTCCGGTCATGGTTTTGCTTTTGCATGTCTTATTTTCTCGACTCCCTTTTTGCCACTTTTCCCACCCCTTCCCCTCCACTCCTGCCTTCTCTTCCCCATTCTTCCTCTTTTTCTTTTGTTTTCTTTTCATTCTGTTCCTCCTGCCTGTCGCGAGCAGCCGCCCGAGGGGACGGAGTTGTGGGATCCTCAGGCCGGTGGGCAGCCTGCCGAGGAGCCTGTGGGAGCTCACCTGGCAGCCGGCAGGCTCGGGGGGTCCGTCCAGGTACATAAATCATGCGCCGAGGACAGGGGCGGGCGCGGGAGGGGGCGGAGCCACCCGGGATCAGCCCCGCTCCCCCGCCCCGGGGCCACGCCTCATCCCGGGCTCCTGCCTCGGCCGCAGCACGTCCTGCCTGTCCCCGGTGTGTGACGTGACGGTCACGGCTCGCAGACGAGGCTGGTGCTGCTTCCCGGGGGCTGCCAGGCTCCCTTGGTGCTGCTGAGGGGACTCGGAGGGCAGTTGGAGATGGATGGGCGGATGGATGGATGGATGGATGGATGGACGGATGGAGTGCTGGCTCTGTGCCACACAGCAGTGTGGCAGTTGGGGTGGGCATCGCTCTGCCCTCAGTGCCGCTCGTCTCAGCAGTGCCCGACGAGCAGGGCACGTCCCTGACTGGAGCGCCGGCTCCGACCCTGCTTCTCCTCCCTTCCCTGGCCGCGCGTCCCCGCCTCGTCCCGCACTGGCGCCGT
>VZRE01002387.1:138754-155143 GCA_013396775.1 Cephalopterus ornatus
TTTTGGAGGATAGGGGGGTGGAGGGGGGAGGTTCCCCCCTCTCCTGCCACTGCTGTGATCACCACAGATACCAGAGTCACTCAAATTCAGAAAGGGGCCAAAGCTGAAGGAATTTCAAGGGAGTCCCTTGTTTAAGGAACAGCTGATCAGGTTTGGGGGTTTTGTCCATCTCTGAGGTTAAAGCGGATGAAGAAAACTGAAAGAGTTTCTCTCAAAGCACAGAGATGTGGCAGAGGCAGTTTGGGGCAGACAGCACGGGGAAGGGCATCCTCAGCTCAAAGGCTCCAACCCAAAGGTGCCAAAATCAACACGTTCCCCCCCAGAGAGAGAGCGGCACAAAATCAGAGGGGTTGAAAGAAACGAGGTCTGTAGAATAATGCAGAGATCTGCCTCCCTGACCAGGCTGTTTCTGAGGAGATCCTCATCCCCAAGGCCCCATCCCAGCTGTGACAGGCCAAAGAGAAAGTGGGGATCGAGTCTGAACACAGTTACTTCTTCCTGCCATCCCTCCTCACGTGGGAACAGGGATGTGAAGGACTGAGCAGCTGATGCCATCAGCCCTGAGGAGTGACCTGCTCAGGGAGGGGGCAGTGACCCCCTTTGCTCCTTTGTTCACAGCACTGCAGCCTAAAACAAGCTGCAGTTTTGGAAATGGCTCCACTGTGTCTTTCAGCATGAAAAGTATTCCAGCTGATTGCCAGCTTCCAATCCCCGGGGAATCACCAGAGGATGAAGTCAAAGACAGCAGGCAAAGAAAACAAAACAAAACAGCCTTTAGTGAAAACTGTTAAATGATTTGGACATCTTTGTAGAGCAGGATCTTAATGTAAATTTGAAAAATGCTTTGGGACACAGACTAAACAACACCAAGACTTCAGCTCACAGGACATTCTGCAAGTGTTTCTGATGGGGGGCTCTGCTCTGAATGGCAAGGCCTTCACCACTGTATTACAGGCAGAGAAACATCCCCATTCCTCTTTGGGATCAGGACACAATCAACACCAACTGCCTGCAACTCCGTTAGCTTTGTGAAGGTGAAATGCTGGGAGTGGTTGGGAAGGGAAGCAGGTGAACCGCAGTGTGCTCTCAGGTGAGTGGGACAGTGACCATGAGGACAAACAGCCAGCTGGGATCCCTCTGCTCCTCCCAGGGGAGCACCACAGGCTCTAAAACAAGGAATGGTCATGGAGGAAAACAGCATTTACACAGAAAATCTTGTAAATCAGTAAGAATGAATCATGGAATCCCAGAATGGATTGGGTGGGAAAGGGACCTTAAAGCCCATCTCATCCAACCCCAGGGACACTTTCCACTAGCCCAGGTTGCTCCAAGCTCCACCCAACCTGGCCTTGGACACTTCCAGGGATGGGGCAGCTGCAGCTGCTCTGGGCAACCCGTGCCAGGGCCCCACCACCCTCACAGGGAACAATTCTTTCCCAATATCCCATCTAACCCTGCTCTCCTACTGCTAAAGGCCATTCCCCCTTGTCCTGTCACTCCAGGCCCTTGTCTCAAGTCCCTCTCCAGCCTCCCTGTAAGCCCCCTTTGGAAAGACTGATGGGGGAGCTTGTGGCAAAATGGGGGGAATGGGGGCCAATGGGGGATAATTTCCTATTTAATTTCCTACAGGATACACAGAGAAAAAGCCACTTTCATGTCACCTGACTCTGTGCAGTTGAGAGAAAGCAAAGCCCAGAGCTGCCAAACAAACCTCTATTCAGTTACCTGCTGCAAACTCCTCGATAGTCATCAGTGGGAAGCGGATAAGGGAGAGAGCTTTGCCCAGAACCTTCCGCTTGTTCTCTGGAATCACCTGGAGCTGCTGCCGCTGACATTCGGCCTCGGACCAGCGAACGACGGCGTTGAACAGCCGCACCTCCCGGATCCCCAGCGTGTCCCTCTCCAGCACTGCCACCAGCGTGTCTGCAAGGCACGACAGACAGGGAGTCAGGTCACCCCAGGAGCAGCCAAGGGGACGCAGAAGCGACCGAGCAAACAGCAGCTCCCAAAAGTGCTGCCTCTGCAGCCTCTGAGGGGGAGTTATCTGCATATTCCATCAGCAGGGCGCTCACTGGAGCAGCAAACAGAGCCCATTTAATTGGCATGTTAATGCAAGTGCAGGAGGATGAATTGCAACTTACTTGGATGGAACAGGCAGTCTGAGAGCCAGAAGGTGACCCGTGCCTTACCTCCACGGCCCACCTCATTAGAGCAAGGTTAAAGTCTGAATTTTAATGTTCATTAACTGTGCCCGGCGAGTTTGGAAACTGCAGAGGATAATTAAAACAGCCAGTTCTCAATTCCAAAAAACACGACACCTTTTTAACTCTAAAACCTGACAAAGACTTGGGGAGCGAAGCCAACTGCACAAAAAAAGGCAAGTTAACACCCACCCAAAACCTGCCAACATCAACACAGGAAACGGGCTTTGTGTCATGCCCAGAAAACTCGAGTTGCACCAAAGTAAGCAGATTCCAGGGTATTTCTGCAGGCAAGCCAGCAAGCTCTTGGGCATATGCCCTGTCTCCAGCCACTTCATGCCAGGGACTGTTCAACAGATTGCTCCGGAACAGCAGAGTCACAGAGAGCCAAGAATCAACCTGTGACAACTCTGGAGACGAGCTGGTTATGAAAGTAGGGAGAGAGGGGTGAGGGGGGAGCAGAGCTTACCCAGATCAATGTCTGTGAACCCCTCTGCATTGATGGCATCTGAGGTGTTCTTGTCTATGTTCTCCAGGCACAGACTGGCCAGCTGGGGCTCATCAAACAGCCGGGCCTGCTCAGGGGATCAACAGAAACAGGCATTGCAACGCTCGCTCTCAGCACCCCCTTCCCCTGCCAGAGCCCATCTCCATTAGCAGTGCCATGCCTGGCTGCATCAGGAATCCACTGGGCCTTTCACAAGCAGTTAAGCATGACGAGGCAAACCCTAGAAAATTCTGCTGTTTGGCAGCAGCTCTGGCTCAGCTGTACACGTCTTCAGGCACGTCTTTGTTCCGGCGCTGCCTCAGTGCAGGCACCGATTGTACTTTCCAGCACCACACTGACCATGTCAGCTGAGCAGGGGCAATTTTTACATCATTTTTATATTTAGAAGAGAGCTCTGCCCGATGACTCCAGGCCTGCTCGCTCTAGGAATATGCAGAGACAGCTTAATTCTGTAAGAACTGCCACAGTGATCTCCTGTGTTAGCAAAAACACAGTGCCTGTGTCCCAGGGAGACCTGCAGCCCCGGGGGGGGACACAGCCTGCTTAGTGCATTTCCATGTTTTGCACAGAAACAGCCACTCTAATCCACTTACCTTACAGGATTCTCCCCAAAATAGGTTACTATTCCAAGCGAAGCCTGCACACAGTCCGGAGAGTTGCTCAGAATTTCCCTGCCCAGCTTTAAGTGCTGCCACTCCAGATCACCCTGCACCGCCCTGTGTTACCAACCCCGGGCCCAGCATAAGCAGGAAACGAGCTGGAACACCCAAAAATCGCTAAATGACCTCTTACTTCCAGTGCTCTGGTTTTGCTCTTTAGGAAGGAACTGCCCTGACATCACACCTGACAAGAATACGCTGGGACTTGAACTCACTGCCAAAAATAAGGGTTAGGGCTCGTGTTTTGGGCTGGGAATTCCACCACTCAGAAGGCACCTCTGAGCAGCTTCTGCTGGACCCTTGCTCGTGGGCTGCAGAGCTCAGCAAGGCCAAGCTTTGATGCCAAGACCTCAAGTGCAGAGAGCTGAAAAAACTGTATTTTCTCAGGGCCCAGGGAGGCTTCAGCAGTCGTCACCTGCTCCTGGGGCTGGAGCACTGCCAGTGCCTTCCACTCTTGGCACCAAGAGCTGTGACTGACTCAGACTTTACTACTGTAGTGGCTCTTCTGACACGTGAGCACTTCCACTACGCCCACAGGGCTCTCCCCCTCAGCAGCTCCAGGCAAGCTCTATTTCCTTGCTGATCAGAGTGACACTGGGATGTGGGGCTGGCATGGAAGAGGGTCATGGTCCACCACGGGGCACAATCAGTGAGGAAGGCTGTTTGCCACCGATGTTTCTGCCAGAGATCAGCAGCTGCTTGAGATGCTGTTGGTGACACAGTTGCTGGAGCAGCAGATTGGGCAGTGACACACTCGAGAGGAGGTTTGGGGCTCCACTATCTCAGCTCCTGTTGGGCAATGCCTTGTACAAGATCTACCTCAGGTCTGTGGTTCACTGTGCAAGTCGTTGATTTGACACAGTAAAAGCAGAAAACAGGCAGATTTTCACCCTGAAGGTCCAGACCCAAGAGCATTGTGAGAACAGATCCCTTCAGTGAGGTGCCAGCCATGGAGATACCAACACATTTCCCAAAGCACATCAGCCTCAAACCTCTCAGAGACTTGATACAGAGCAACAGCGAACCTAAACTAGAGGGGAGTCACCACTGATCATCAATCACCACTGATGAGTCACAAACACAAGGAACCAGGACAGCCTTTCCCCATCTGGCATCTCAGCTGCCTCAGTGCCAGGCAGCATCTTGGTTTTGGCACCTGAAAAACAAGGGCACCTTCCTCTTTCGCCAAAGAAGGACCTTTGTGACCTGTAAGGAAGTCCCCATAAAACCTAAATATTACCTTGCCAAAGCTTCAAACTCAGGTGCAGGGACTGAGCAAGCCACAAAAAAGAAATCCCTGCAGAAAGAACAGCACCAAAAGTTGACACCTCCAACCCTCATGAGGCAAAGGCTAGTGCAAGGGATCTCCCCAAAACTGCAGCCCTCGGGGAAGATCTCCTCCCAGCTCTTGGCCAACAGCTCCTGATCCTTCAGATTGCAGCTGCTGAACCCAAAGAATGGGAGAGCTGCAGCCAAGGAGTTACAATTGCCCTACCACAAATCAGATGGGAGCACAGATTTGGCTGCCACTGCCCAAGCAAGGGCCTTCAAGTCCTGAATGTTCCTCTGGGAAGTGCAGTGTGGATTCCCCCCATGTCCTGGAGCTGACTCACCTGCTTATGGCAGGTGGAAAAGGGCCAAGTTAAAGAGGATGTGTAAGGAGGGAGATGGTGTGCTGCAGCAGGAGCTGAATCCGAGCAGTGACGGGTGTCTACAACCACAACACGACGGGGAACTACTTTAACAACTTGATCCGAATATTTAAACTCAAAATGAAATCCCAGCCTAATCCCTAGCAAAGAGCTCTGCTGTGATTGCTTCGGGCCAACACTGCCTCAATATCTGCAAAACTCTGGTGTAGCCACTGCCACCAACACGGTGCCTACAGCCAGAGAGACACCTGTACTCCTGACGGGGGGCAATCCAGCAGACAGGAATGCTGGCCAAGCCCTCAGAACCAGACCACCCTAGCGTGCTGGTTCCCAGCTCAGGGCAGCTGGGCGAACAACTCTGCAAGGTTTGTCTGACATCAGACTCCGTGGCAGCTTTCCTGAGCTGGCTGATCAGGAATATCCCTCCAGGGCGAGTCCAGTCAGCCCATTCCATAAAGGAAAGAAACCTGCACCTAGTGCCCGTGTTCTCTGTTCCCACAGCACCCAGAGCAGGGTGCAACGCCACAGACACTGCCACACAGGTGACAGCACTGTGGGTGCCACCAGTATGCCATCAGCTGTCAGCACAGAGGGAAAAGGTGGGGCTGGGAAACGGGAAGGATTCTCATTTCATCAACCTGAATGCAAAGCCTGACCTTCTCCAGAAGAAGCACAGCTGTAAACGCTGTCTTCTGCTTTGCTGCTTCAAGAGTCCAATGGAGGATGGAGGAGCCCAACCCTCACAGAAGGGATCAGACACAGGGGCAAGAGGGTGTGCAGCTGGTCCCACAGAGAGCCAGGTCTGGGCCTGCAGTGCAGGAGGGTGAGCAGGGACTGGCAGAGGAAGAGAGCACCTTGCTGCTCTCCATGGAAAATAAACCGAAGCACTCGTGAAAAAGATGCTTTTTTCTTCCACTGCAGGGGAAGTGCTGCACAGAAGCCCTCTCCAAGGAATGGCTGAGCAGCCACACACGGCGCCGAGAGCGCACCCGTCCTGAATCCGTAACACAGGGAAATCCTCTCATCCCGCTTTTCTTCCTGGCAGATGAAATCTTTCCACCTTCATAACTCCATGCCCAGATCACACTCTGGAAGCAAACACCTGCCACAGCAAAACAGGGATCTGAAAGAGCAGCAAGGTTTGCTGTATTTTACTGCTCTCTGCAAGAACCTGCCCGTCAGCGCTGGGCTCCTGTGAGGAAGAATTCAAAATGACCCAGAACTGCTCCACTTGGGATGATCAGCTTTGTAACACTCAGAAAATTCCCGTTTTCCTGCTGTGCTGGACCTTGCTCCCCCAGACTCACCTGTGTTAACAGCATGAAGGCGTTGTCTGCTCGGAGGTTTTTTTTAAGGAACTCCACACAATGAGCCTCAAGGGCTGGAACTGCATATTTTTTAGCTGTGTAAAGTGTTGTCATAACAGTCTCTGGTCCAATCTGAACTTCGTCTGAGTAAAGAAATCTGAAACAGGCAAACAAACATCGCTATGGTGGACTGAGGTAACAGAGTAAAACCCCTGAAAATTCATAAAAAAACATGTTTGTGCCTCTGCCTGTCATCCTGGCCCCATTCCCTACACCAGAGAGATGGAAGGGTTTCACATCCTCTCCACCGACTCTGGTTTACCAAGGAGAAGCTTCTTTATCTTTTTTTTTTTGTTTTTTTTTGGTAACAGACACTTTACAGTAAAACTTTCAATAGCTGGGATACCCACTGGAGCACCTGGAACTGCCTTTCATCCAGTGAGCTCTGACCCTCCACTTACACTGGGCCAGAACAGCTTCTGGCCAAGTGCACCCCTTAAAATTCACAATTTTGGCTGCTCAATTAGGACAAAAATCCAACCCTGCCTTCAGAAGAGGAGCTCCATTTTACAGCACCAACTCAGAGGAGCTCAGAAGCACTCAAAGATATCCACCCACTGCACACGAGGTGCTTTGTCCACACCCCACTTTCTCCTCATCACTTTGGGGATCAAACTGTTCCATTTCATCTCAGAGGTGTGAAGTACAGCTCACAGCAGTGACCTCAGCATAAAGCAGCAGTTAATTGTAATGAAAAACAAGAGTTAATTGTAATGAAAAACAAGAGTCAATTGCAATGAGAAGCAAGAGTTAATTGCAATGAAAAACAAAGGCTGCCAGGCTGCAGCGAAGCTCAGCCTTCCCTGCCAGGCCAAGACAAGGAAGTGCATTCCTACCCCGTGGAAAAACAAAGGCAACCTGACCGTGCTCCCTCATACCTGAGCACACCGACCAGAGAGAGCAGGAACCAACAGGCTGAGCTCAGTAAAACCAGAGACACCCTGGTGTTAGTCCTAAACAGAGAACCCCAGACTGGTTTGGGTTGGAAGGGACATTAAAGCCCATCCACTTCCAACCCCCTGCCATGGGCAGGGACACCTTCCACTAGCCCAGGGTGCTCCAAGCCCTGTCCAACCTGGCCTTGGACACTTCCAGGGATGGGGCAGCCACAGCTTCTCTGGGAAACCTGTGCCAGGGCCTCACCACCCTCACAGCCAGGAATTCCTTCCCAATATCCCATCTCACCCTGCCCTCTGGCACTGGGAAGCCATTCCCTCCTGTCCTGTCCCCTCCATCCCTTGTCCCCAGTCCCTCTCCAGCTCTCCTGGAGCCCCTTTAGGCACTGGAAGGGTCTCAAAGGTCTCGCCAAAACCCTCCCTTCTCCAGATTGAGCAGCCCATGCCCAGTCTTTGTTTACTGTTTCCCCCTTAGCCAGTGGAGCATTTGCCAGTCGGGATCTCAGAGGCTCAAAGCACAGAGATGTGACATTAAGTGTGCTCCCTGTGCTTGGCATTCCTGTTCCACGGCATATTTGGGAAACTCCAGCCATTTCTCCTCCTGAATTTCTCGGAAGGGGACACAGCAGCACACTGTGTGGCCACTGCTCCTGGAGGGCTTTTCCAGCTTTTGCCAGGCAGGATTCCCATCTGCAGCAGTGGAACTCCTGCTCCTCCAGCCACAGAGGGCCAGGATGCCATTCAGGGAAGCACAAACAGCGGGATTCACATGAAGGGAAGCTGAAAGCAGGCTTTTGTGCTGCCCCAGAGCATCTGTCAATAGCAGCATCAGGTTAATCAATGTATTTTGCACACATCCCCTCCCAGCCCCGTTTGCACTGAGCAATCCTTTTTATTCCAGGATTAAAAGAACACAGTGGATCTAAAGCCAACTATTTATTTACTGCAGTGACTGTGTATTTCTTTTTGCTTTATGTTAGTATTTCTGCTTACAACAGTCCAAACAGTGTGTGCTAAGAGGGACAAGACAGGCCTAAACTGTGAGAAAGTGTGCTATCAATTTAAAAGAACATTTAGATTATAATGCCAGACAACCAAAAGTGTTCTTATCTTTGGGTTACCTTGAAAAAAATAATAATAACAAAAAGGGATCTCTTACACAGTTACAGCAGAGCTGTTAGAGGCCACTAACCCACAAACACCATCACAATCCAGCACCCAGGTGGGACCTTCTGCAGAACACTCAGGATGGGCACTGTGTCCCTGGATAAGCTCCTGATCCTACAGCATCAGATCATGGCTTGGACCAAGTCCAGAGACATATGTAAGGGTCAGCTGCCACTCCATATCAGTGTCTGGAGGGGCTGCTTTTACTCTGGAAAGGTTCACACCACGTCCTTGGTCAGCCTCCTCCTGGAGCGCAGCACCCCAAAGCTCTTCTGGCACGTTTGAGCTCTGAACACTTGAAAACTGACAGTTCCAACCCTGGATTTAAGCAACCCAAGATGTCACTGGGCCAGGGGCACTGCTGCTGCAGCTGAACTGCGGGCTCAGAGGTGCTGAGGTGATCCACACACCTCAGCTGAAATCCCCCTAAGCTCATCACTTTGGGGCTCTTCTGAAATCAGTTCCATCAAGCGATGAAATCTCAGGGAAACAACGTGACTTTTGCCTCTAATTCAATTGCTGTTTGAGCCTCCCTAGGATTTAAAGATAGTTACTAACCCTGCACTTCAGAGATCCACCTGCCTGACAGTCACACACCAATTAGAGGGATTCCCCACGTGCTGCTGTCTGCTTTAAAGGAGCCAAAGGGGAGGGGGCTCTGGGCTCCCAATTATTTCTGGCCTTTCATTCCAGCCAAGATCAATTTTAAAATACTCTCAGATAGCACAGGCACGACCAAAGCACTGCTGAAGGTAAAGCAAAAAGTGTGCCAGAGCTATATATAGTCACCGCTCCCAATGGGAAGCAAGCAGGGAACATGTCAAGAGCACAGGACTGGAAACCCCTGGAAGTAGGTTATAGAAATCCTATAGAACCAGGACAATGCCCTTCCAGCATCCATTCAGGATTGCTGCTGGATGTTGTACAGCACCAGCCAAGCTTAAAGGAATCGGTGAATAGGATGTTCCAGCCCCTTCCTCCTCCTCCTCCTCCTTCCCAGCCACACACATTGGAAATGTAAACTCCAATCCAGCTCTCCAAAAGAGGAATAAATCCCACACAAAGGGTGAAACCACACGGAATGGCTGACATTAATTTCACACTCCTGGCTTACCTGTTAGAACTTGCTCACAACCTAAACAGGCTCCGAGTGTTTGTAACTTACGGAGCTTTCAGAGGATCACTTTTCCTTTTCCCCCCTCTCTTCCCCCAAAGAATTTGATTTGGATCAAATCAAACCAATTAATAAACAATAATTTATGAGACAATGGCTGATATTATATATATATATATATATTTGTGCAGTAGCCCTCTCACAGTAAAAATCTAGTGACTTTTACCCATAAAGGAGAGATTTAACACCAGCATCAACCCTTGAACAGACCAAAGGGGCATTTTATTCAGAAAGTCAACTGCCTTCACTTTACAAAACAGCTCCTTGCTTTCATTAGGCAAGTTTTTTTCCACAATAAGTCCGTCCTTCCCAGTTATCCTGTACTTTAGGAGCAGCTTACTTGAGCAGGGCGAGGAAGGCAGCGGGCTCCACGTCAGGCAGCTCAATCTCTGTGGAGGTTGTGGCCATGCCACCATTAAACATGGCATCGAAGACAGCACTGCCCACAGCCAGCACAAACCTGGGGAGGAGAAACAAAGGAACAAAAACCTGATGGTAAATCATAGTCATTTAAAAAAAAAATAAATAAAATAAAAATCCCAGGCTTGTTGCTAATCCCCAAAGCCACCCTCGGGGAAGGCAGATCGTTCCTAGAGCTAAAGCTAAAGTGTTTTGCAAGAGCAGGGAGTGCCAGGCTGGCTGTTCCTCCACTGCAAAGCACCAAAGCTGCAAGGAACTTGTTCTGAGCCCTGTCCCGGGACACAGCACAGCAAAGGGTCCCCAAAGGCCAGATTTGGGGCATCAGGGAACAGAATACACGTGGCTGCTCTCCAGGAGGCTACAGGCCACCCGGAGGTTTAGAGGCTGAAAAAGAGCAAAGTTCATGAATTCAGGTTCTTCCAGAGCCCAAGTCGTGGTGCAACTCCACACAGTCACCTACTGGAGACCTGTCACCAGACAATGTCCATCCTCTCTCCTCCTCCCCAGGGACACATCTGTGCTGACAGCAGGGCAAGCTCCCAACACATGAAATGGCACTGGCAGCAGTACTGAGAGCTGTGGGCACAAGAGGTGCCTTCCCTGGACGTGCTGCTGCCTCCAGCCCTGCAAAACCTGCTCCAGGCTGAGCCCAGAGGGCAGAGCAAACCTCCCTGGGAGCAAACTCCCACCCCAAGGTGTACACAGACCCTCCCACACTGCTGGGAGTTCATGGTTGGTAACTACTGGGGAAGAGACACGTTATCAGCCCGAAAGAAACTGGAAGCAGGAATTTCCACAAACCAGGTCTGAGACCAAAAATTATATTCCAGCACTCCCATGAGAACAAGATGATTCCCTCCCTGCTAAACACCAACTCCTGCTTTAGGAGGAGGCCCAGACCTGGGCTGCTGGGGGGCCTGTGTAAGTTTAAGCTGCTATTCCTGCCTTAGGACTGAGAAAAGCCATTCTGAGAACCTTCACTGCTTGAAAATGCAGAGGTGAGTTTCTGCCAGGAAATTAATCTCACTCCTGGTGTCTGCAATCCCACAGCTCCCTGAAGTTAAATCCAGCCCTGGCCACAAAGGTGTGGGGAAGCAGAAGGTGACTGCAACAACTTCTCCACCAACAAGGAAAAGGAAGGAGCTGGAACATTCCAGGCTCGTGCTGCAGCAGTTTGATGCCCACTTCCATAGAGAAGGATCAAGAACTGTGGGCAGAAATCCATACAGGACATCAGGTCCCAGGCAACAAGCTCCAGTACCTGCAGCCCAAGGGAAGTCCAACACTGAAGGGGAATTCCAGTCAGATTTAGTATGAAATGACCTTTGAAAAGCAGGGATTTTCCATTTAAACAACATTCTTCATTTTCTCACTTTCCACTCCCCTCCCATCCAGAGGAGGCTTCCCATGGACACAATGGAGTGAAGCCCCACGGACGTGCCAAGGTTTGTTTGCTGTGGCACAGTCTGGCAGCTGAGCTGGTTGTATTGTTCCTGATGGGCTCAGGGAGCTCGGGACAAACCACAGTGTGGTCACCAAAAAGTACACACGCGCATATTTCCATTGAACAAGCCTCAAGAAAAACGTCAAGAACAAATAAAAACCTTCCTCACAATACCAGAACTGCCAGAGGAAACAAAAATCCTTGTTCTTCCATGAGCAGTGATGGTGGCGGGACAATCACGAGCTTTGTTTGCTACTCAAAATTAACATATATTAATTGAACTCTCCAATCTTCATCCTCACAGCCAGCACAGTATAGGTCCTCAATGAGCAGGAGCTTTCAAAGCTATTTGAAAAGGGCGTTCATTCAAAAAAAAAAACCTCTCAAATGTTTGCTTTCCTTTCACTCAGGGACAAATCAGTCAGTTTTTGGAAACTGCCGAGCCCTAACGGGATCTCGGGAGGGGCCAGAGAAACACAAGGCTCTCCACATTTGAAGTTCTCTTAAAACATTAAGAGAACACAATTAATATAAAAAAAAAAATCCCCCTGCCTTCACAGTGTTTTCTTAGTCTTCCTAAAATGAACATTTAGAGCTGCCCTAAAGACACTCCAGGAAAAGCAGGGAAGCACAATCCAAGAGCCTTCCCCAACCACGCAGGTCTGCAGAAGGAGGAGATGGGGCTTGCCTCAGATGGGAGAACTCAACAGAGGGTTATTTTAAAACACTCTGGTGGCCAAAACAAAGTGGGCTCCTGAAAGGATGCAGAGGAATCGGCAGAACACAGCAAAAGCAACACCTGATCCCTCGTCATTCCCTCTGCACACGGAAGAGTGAAAGCAAAGTGACTTCCAGCAGCAAGTCACAGGAACTCCCATGAGGTTAACAGTCTGATTTGTCCCCACGAGGATCCAAAGCTGCCTCCACAGGTTTGCTGAGAGCCCGCAAGAAAATGGTTCCTACCCAAAATCTTCACTGCTTTGTGTTCACCTTGGCACCTCCATCTGCCACCCGGTTTGATCTGCACCCCCACCAGTCCTGCCCCCTTTCCAGGCACTATGGTAACACCAACAATGCAAGGAACCACAACTACCCCAGCACTGCTGTGCCACCTCCCTCCTCCATCCGCTGCTCTGCGCAGAAACCTTAAAATATCTGTTCCTGATGAGCTGGCACAGGAACAGAGCTCGGTGAGACCATGGGTGATGAGAGGTTAATGAGTGATGATCGACTGCTGGCTGCAGAGGATGGAGAGCCCGGGGAGCAGGAGGCAGGTTCAGAAGCCCCCAGGAACAGCCCTGCACAGGAGCTGAGCCGTGGGACCCCTCAGCACACGATGCTGCAGGCACTGAGGGTTAATAAGGGTCCAAGAAAAGACAGGATGAGCTCAGAAGAGACTCTTGGAAGCAGCAGCCAGGATCCTACTCAGGCTGTTCCCGAGCTGCAGATGTCCCAGGCTGGAGCACACGCAGGGCTGCATCACCACACACTTGCCCTGCTGCCTTTGGGGCCCTGTTTTCTGGCCAATTAACAAGCCTCATTACGACACCCATGCAGCTCCTGGGTGACAAGATTTAGACATTTCTAATCTCACTGATGTTGTGCTCGATGAAGCAGATCTGGAAGAAGACACAAAAAGCTCTTCTCCCCTCAGTGCTGGGCCTAATCAATGTGCTGACCTTGGCCACGTCAGCACCGTGAGGCTTCGAGGCCCGGCCTTGACATGGAAAGAAGTTAAGGCCATTCCATCTTCTTCATGGCTGATTCAGCAGCAAGAGGGAATGAGCTCAAGGCTCAGAGATAGAGCCTGTCCCAGGGCAGGGAAGGGACTTCACAGGGTCTGGAGCCTCCTGAAGATGGACAACATCTGATCTCCTCAGGGCTGCAGATGCTTGGACAGGAGAAGCTTCAGTCCAACCCAGCAGAGGCACTTACCCCCATTTGTCTACAAACTGAGCTTCCACACACAAAATGAAGGTTTGCTCTTAGTTGCTCTGCGAGGTTTCTACTGTTTATCTCTGGGGCTTGGTATGAACTGCTGAGCCACAGCATCCCAGACTGGTTTGAGTTGGAAGGGACTTTAAAGCCCATCCAGTCCCACCCCCTGCCACAGGTAGGGACACCTTCCACTAGCCCAGGGTGCTCCTTTGATCCAACCTGGCCTTGGACACTTCCAGGGATGGGGCAGCCACAGCTTCTCTGGGCAACCTGTGCCAGGGCCTCCCCACACTCATAGAGAAGAATTCCTTCCTGATTTCTAATCTGAATCTCCCCTCCTTCAGATTAAGGCCATGAACCGAACGTGCCAGGCTCGCTCAGAAACGCACCTGAACCTCCAGCTGTGTCAGAAACCTCCTCCCTGCAGCACCAGGTGTGGACAACATCACCTGTGCCTGCTCAGCACACATCACTGAAACACCTCAGCCTACAAACACTCCACCCCTGCTCTGCTCCATCCTGGAGGAGCCTGGCCAGGAATCATCTGCACCATCACCCCCAGCTCCCACAGGACCGTGCCCCTCGGATTACCTGTGCTACCCACTCTGCTGCCAAAGCCACTCCTGACACACCATGCAGCTGGATCGCAGGTGACAGGAAGGATGTTGCAATCCACTCCCCAAGGCACCAAGAGCAGCTGTCCAAGAACCCTGCTCAGGACCTGTTCCTCCTGCAGCCACACTTGGGACCCAGCCTGGTCTGAAAACTGACACAGTAAAACCAGACTGCACAAATACCTCCCTGAGAGCTGTGTGCTTACTGTGCCAGGGGAGATTTAGATTAGATATTAGGGAAAATTTCTTCACAGAAAGGGTTGTAGAGCAATGGAACAAGCTGCCCAAGGAAGTGGTGGAGTCACACCATTCCTGGGAGTATTCAAAAAAAACCAAACATGTGGATGTGGCACATGGGTTATGGTGAACATGGTGCTGGGTTGACAGTTGGACTGGATGATCTTAAACATCTTCTCCAACCTTAACAACTGTGTGATTCCATGACTTTATGATTTCAGACACCCAACGCCAGCCCTGGTCACTGAAGCCAAACGGTGCCTCTCAAATCAAATCCACGGTTGCAACTCAATTCCAGCGCAAAGCATCTTCTGCTGTCGGGCTGCTGCGGGAGAGCTGAGCACAGAAGGGGTCTGGGTGGTTTTATTTTAAGCTCTCTTGTTTCTGAAATAACCACGGTACTTCATGAATCACCAGGATATCCCAACTGTAACATCACACGGGCGAGTTTTACTCAATTCCATAGAACCCTTGGGTGGGATGGCACGGCGTGACACACTCCATTCTATCTTTACCACCCAGAGCACCAGATGGATTTCAGAGCAATTAAGCAGCAGCTCACTTCAGGGCCCAATTTTTTTTATTATTATTATTATTTTAAAGCTTCATTTATTTTCCATTTGTCTTTGGGCTGAACATCGCCCCTCCCCACCCAGCAAGCCTAGTTCTCAGGACAGGAGCAAGCTCAATCAAATATTAATTAAGCTTCAAATTATAAGAGAGCAGAGCTGTGACACCCTGAACGCTCAAACCAGCCTGGAACAAGTGTGGTTTGTTCTGTCTGAAAGGGAGAGAAAAGGGGAAATCTGAAGGGGGAACTTCCAGGAACGGGAGAAATGTGATAGTTTGAAGACGTTTGGAGCAAGGCTCCCTTTGCCAAGCAGCACGTCCAGGTACACCAAGTTTCCTCCCTCACCCCAATTACAAGAGGTCCTGTCTCTGAGTGAACAGCTCTTGCTCAGGAGGCCTTTCCTGAAGCGGTGGGGAGTGGGTGGCACACATGGATCCTCCAGAGCTCCCTCAAGGAACCAGCCCAGTGTCAATCAGCCACAACAGTTCTGCATCATCCAGGTGGAGGCGAGTCCCGGCTCCTCTGAGCTGCAAACTCTTAAATGGCAGCTCAGCCTTAAGCCTTAAAACTCGAGGGGTTACTCAGGCTCAGGTGTCATTCTCAACACGGCTCTTTATAGCAGTGCACTAACTCCCAAAATACAGGGCTTCGGGCAAAATTCAATAAAGGTTAGTTTAAAAAACAAAATGCTGTGGCAGAAATTTGGGTTCTCAAATCACTGCCCTTTCCTTTCCACCCCCCTGACGCTCTCCCCGATCCATTTCTGCCAGCAGGGATCAGGCAATCTGGGAGACTGTTCCTCCTCACCTCCACTACCCACAAAATCAAGGATTACTTCCAAGCAAGATCCAGGGATTTGGGGGGTTTCTGCGCTGTGCCTGCCCCACTCACACCATCCCTCCAGGGAAAACACTCTCGCCCCAAAACACCAGGCCCATCCTCAGGCTGGGACCGTGAGGAGAGACTCAACACTGGGATAGATTTGGGGTGACACTGACCGACCACGGTGAGGGGCAGAGTCACCTCTCAGGGTGCTGGAGGGCAAACTGGGGGGGTCCCACACTCTGGACCCGTGTGCATACCCCCAAGCAAGGGGATAAAATGTGGGATGCAGTTTCCCAACCCCACTTTCGCCCCTCGCGAGGGAGGCGCAGCAGCCCAAACCCTGCACCAAACCCAAGCCCTGCCCCGCTGCACCCCCCTCCCGGCCGGGGCGTCACCCCCCGAGGGTGCAGGGGAGCCCCCACACCCATCCCACGGCCCCCCCGGGGCATCTCTGAGGGGCAGTTTGGGGGACGAGGGGCGATCCCCGAAGAAGATGAGAGACCATGCCTGGGGGGCAGTTCTGAGGATAAGGAGGCATTTTCCTGAGGAGCAACGCGGGGGGGCGACGGCAGCAATCCCTGAGGGGCAGTTTGGGGGATGAGTGGGTGATCCCCGAGGAGGGTGAGGGGCGATCCCTGAGGGGCAGTTCTGGGAGATAAGAGGAGGCAATTCCCTGAGGAGCAGTGTGTGGGGAGGGGGGGGGGCGGTGAGGGGGC
>VZRE01002387.1:156021-166244 GCA_013396775.1 Cephalopterus ornatus
GAGGCGGCGGGCGGGGCCGGGCGGGAGGGGAGCGGGGAGAGCGCGCAGGGGGAGGACGGAGGGAGGTGCGAGGGGGTGACACCTTAAGGGGGCGAGCTTCGGGGAGGGCGAGGTGCCCGAGGGGCAGTTTGGGGGATGAGGGGGCGATCCCTGAGGAGTATGGGAGCACATCCCTGAGGGGAAGGGCCCATCTCTGAGGAGCATAAGGAGCCATCTCTGGGGGGCAGATTTGGGGGTTAGGGGGCAATCCCTGATGGGAACGAGGGGCCATCCCCGAGGGGCTGTTCTGAGAGTAAGGATGCATTTCGCTGAGGAGCAACATAGGGGAGTGAGGGGATCAACCCCTTAGGCCCAGTTTTGGTGGGCAGCTCCTGAGGTGCGGTTTGGAGGATGAGGGGGCGATCCCTGAGGGGGATGAGGGGCTATCCCCGAGGGGGAGGTTTGAGGGTAAGGCAGCATTTCCCTGAGGAGCAATATAGCGGAGCAGTCAATCCCTGAGGGGCAGTTTTGGGGGAAAAGGGGGCGATTCCCTAAAGGAACAATGTGGAGGAGTGAAAGGAGCAATCCCTGAGGGGCAGATTTGGAAATGAGGGGGCGATCCCTCAGGGTGATGAGGGGCAATCCCTGAGGGGCGGTCTGGGGGATGAGAGTTGATCCTGGAGGCAGAGTAAGGAGGTGATGATCCCTGAAGAGGATGAGGGGCCACCCCTGGGGGACAGTTTTGAGGACAAGGAGGCATTTCGCTGAGGAGCAACATGGTGGGGGCAGGCAAGAGGAGCAATCCCTGAGGGGCAGTTTGGGGTGATAAGGGAGCAATTCCCTGAGGAGCAGTGTGGGGGAGGGATGGGAACAATCCCTGAGATGTGAGGGTGCAATCCTTGAGGAGCAATTTTGGGAGATAAGGGGGCATTTCCCTGAGGAGCAGTGTGGTGGGGGGCGCAGGAAGCAATCCCTAACGGGAAGTTTGGGGGACAAGGAGGTGATCCCTGAGAAGGACAAGGGCTCATTTCTGAGGGCCAGTTTTATAAGATGAGCGGGCAGTCCCTGAGGGGCAGTTTTGAGGGATGAGGAGGTGATTCCCTGAGGAACAATGTGGAAGAGTGAGGAGAGGAATCCCTGAGGGGCACTTTGGGAGACAAGGCAGAGGCTCCTCATTTCCCTGAGGAACAATCCCTAACAGGCAATTTTGGGGGATAAAGGGGCCATCCTGTGAAGGGGGTCATTCTGGAGAGGACGAGGGGTGAGGGGGCCCAGAAAGCAGTTGGTGACAGGATGAGAAATGGGGGTGGAATTCATGGAGGGGAAGTTGGGACTTGAGGGGCTGAAGGGGCTCGGTGCTGGGGGTGAGGAGCCAGGGAGGTTTGGGCTGTGGAGAGGGGCAGTGTGTGGGATTGAGGTGAAGGGGGGGCTCTCCCTTCATGCTCTCACAAACCAGCAGACCCAGGGCCTTTGCCATCCGCAGACGTGCTTTGTGCCCAGCAATTCCTCACAATAATTAGCTCGGAGTTCCTGACTGCTGCCGCTGACACAGGCCTGGAGCTCCGCAGGGACACCACATTACCAGGATCGCCACAGGTATTACCCTGCACGGAGCAGGGGGCACAGCTCTCCTCGGAGACAGACTGATCCACGGCAGCCTGATCCATCACCTGGGCATGCCCTGCTGCTCCCAAGGCCCTGCTGGATCTGCTCGGCTGGTGTGTCCCCACCATGGGGTGTCCTCGCCAGGGTGAGGTGGAGATGGAGCAGGGGCAGGAACAGGCTGCAAAGCAGAAGATTAATTAAGAGGCTGCGCCACTGCCTCGCTGTGATCTCAGTAACTGAACCGTTAAAGTGATTTATTCTTCACGGGGTAATTACATCCCCCCTCTCCCTGTTATCCGTGCCCTGATCTGTGTTGCACTCACACATCCATTCCTGTGGTCTGGGATTCAGCATGTCAGCAGAGAGGTGGCCTGGCTGCCCCTTCTGCTTCCTGTCCCTCGGTGTTACACCTCCTGTAACACGCACTGATGTGCTGTTTGTATGGCTTTTATGCTGTTTGTATGGATTCAACGCCTCCTGTAGCTCCAGGATCTCGCCACGAACCACCACGGCCGGGTGCAGTGGTGGTGTCACACCACTAATTTTGATCAAGAGCTTTCCAACCTTGTTTTGTGTTTATAGTATCAAATGCCCATTTTCTGCTTCGCGGGCTGCAGTTTTTAAAGCTGTGCTGCACTTCACGTGGACAAGTTTGGGAAACTCCTGTGGCCGCAGCCGTGCAGAGCTCAGAGCTCCTGTCCCAATAGTCCCTGTGCAGGCAGGAATGAGTAGAATCATAAAATCACAGAATCATTAGGAGTGGGAAGGACCTTTAAGATCATGAAGTCCAACCATCAACCCACCACCATCACGTTCACCACTAAACCAAGTGCCAGATCCACACGTTTTTTGAACATTCCCAGAGATGGAAACAGAGTATTCCAGAGTATTTATTTAGGGTATTTAAAAAAATAGCATTTTTTAGAGAAACGGTCCTTTTTGCTGTGAAATCTTTCATTTATTGTTACTAACCGAGCATTAAACGCAGCCTTTCGCCTCTCACGCCCTTTGCTCGGCACATCACACGCACACACTCCCCCCTGTGCCGGCCCAGCCGCTTCCACACGTTTTC
The DNA here is from genome assembly GCA_013396775.1 of Cephalopterus ornatus. Classification (NCBI taxonomy): domain Eukaryota; kingdom Metazoa; phylum Chordata; class Aves; order Passeriformes; family Cotingidae; genus Cephalopterus; species Cephalopterus ornatus. The sequence continues at coordinate 158,678 of VZRE01002387.1, forward strand.
AGCGTCACATTTTTCCCTCGGGCCGCGCTTTCCTGGCCGCCCGCCCGATCCCTGCTCGGGCCTGTCCCGCTCCGGGATCCTCCTTTCGGGCCAGAAACATTAGAGGGAGCTGGAGCCTCGCTGTGCCCGGCTGGATGCTTGGACCGGGTGGGGGGGAGCCTGGAGCCTCACCCCTCCGTGTGTGTGTGTGTTAAAAGCAGCGTTAAGCAAGAGAGAACGCACTTTTCCCAAAGGAGGAAGAAGATCATCCACCCTTTATGACAAAGAGGTTTCCCTTTGGTGTTTTTGTTTTTGCTGAGCGTGGCAGAGCAGAGATTCACTGTGAAATCTGGCAGAAGGAGTGAGCTTTGACGAGGGGATGCACTTCACAGTTTTGTTTGCTCGGTGTCTTCAAGAACCGCTCTAAGACTCAGGTTGGAGACCACCAAGCAATGCAGGCTCCTTTGATTTTGAAAAGCCTTACTGGCAGATATATTTTATGTTTTCCAGTGACATGTTTTCTGTGTGTTGCATTTTGAACTGGCAGTTTCTTCGTGCAAAGCAACCACTGCTTGGGGGGCATGTTCTTTTACGTGCAAGCGCAGGCAGGACAGAAACCCAAACCCAGCAAAAGTGGGGTTTTGCACAGTTATACTGTGCTGCACCTCTGGCAGCAGGAAGCAGGTGGTGGGCACTGTCTCCATGGTCCCACATTCCTCCAGCCTCAGGAGTGCTGCAGGAATGTCACCCACCCAGGAGGTGCAGGAACATCCAGCCCAAGCCATGCTGGTGGGGAGGGAGGTGATGGAGGCTGAAGCCTCTCCACTGTAGCCTTCCCTGCTCCCACATCCCAGCAAATCCATGGCCATCCTCAAGCAGCTGTGGTGTCTGAGAGGATGGTGTGCCTTGGCAAGGAGGATGTGTGGTTCTCCCATCACACAGGGATTTGGCGTCCATTGGATCCTTCCCCGTTTGATGCTGATCCCAGCAGCACCACCCCCCTGCTCCGTGCCAGCGCTCCAGACACATCCTGGTTATTCGGTGTGTGATGTAACAAACAAGGGTGATTTTTCTTGTGGCAGGAGCCAGACGCTCAACTCGGGTCCAGCGTAAGGACATACAGCTGTGGAAATAAGGGATAATCCAGATGGCACAGAAATCCCTGTGGGACACACCTTGGCGCTGTGGGATGGGCTGAGGTGTCTGCTGCACAACCCTGGACCAACACCAGGGAAATACAAACACTAGTGCCAGGCAGGAGACCTTACCATCCCAAAAATGGAGCTGGGAGCACAGGGTCATTATTTCCGGATCCGATAGCCAACGGGTTCCTCCAGACCTCAGGCACTGGGCAGAGGCAGCGCTGTTTTAGCTGGGCAGGGGTAGCAAAAACCTCTCTCCCGCAGTCAAATCGCTGGGGTTCAGCTGGTGGGAATGGAGCACTGCCCACATCCAGGGCTGGGAATAAAGGGTCTGGGATGCCCAGGGCTGAGAGGCGCTGGAATGAAACTGGTGGGACTGGGGTGCTCAGAGTTGGATTGGGGGGGACTCCAGGCCCTTCGTCACCTCTGAAGGCAAACGTACATTTGGGATATGTGTTCCAAGGAAAAGCTGGGAAGGCAGAGGTAGCTCTCTCCTGGCTGACTCAAGGAGTCATGTTAAGACATAAGGAAGCTCCAGGAAGCTCCAAGGAGGATGTGTGGCAAAGCTGGAGACATCCCAGGGGTGATCCAGAGGAGGGCAAAGTGGGACCTGCCAATCCCTGTGTGACAGCACCGGGCCTTGATTTAAACCTCCAGCCAGGAGAGAAAGTGACTCAGGAGCCCACGGCCAGCACCAGCCACGGGCACAGCGGAGCCTCCAAGGGGCACAGCCAGAGATGCTCTCCTGGGTTTTGGGAAAACCCGGCACTGCTCCACTCCTGCTGATCAACTGCAGCTCCCAAGGCCTGTGTGACCTGAGATCCTGTGGGAAGGCCAAACCTGCTCCACGTGGCTCTCCAAAAGCCACCTTTCACCATCCAAAACCATGAACAAGGCTGACCAAGGGCTTTTCCAGGCAGCAGAGGAAACATTTGCCGTGTCATGCCGATGCCACCAAGGCTCATCCTGGTGCAGAGGGACCAGCTGGCCACAGGCAGAGCCAGATGTGCACACAGGGCTCTGCCAGGGAGCACTCACTCCCTGAGATGGCTCCAGAGGGAGAACCTACACACACCAGCCACAGAGTGACACCTTCTACCGAAAAAAACCCAAACTGGTTTGTTTTGGTTGCCTGGACACGAGAGGTGACTCACTGCAAAGCACACAGGGGTTCTTTTTTTCTCTGCCTCATCCCAGAAAACATTTTAAAAGCATGAAAAGGAAAACTAAACCTTTTTTTGATCCAAACCAGCCCTTCGCTCCTTCCTCTCCAAGTGCCCAGCATGGGTTTGGGGCTCATGGATGGTCCAGGAGGGCGGTCCGGGCTGAGGGGATGCACATTCCTCACTCCAGTGAGGACAGGAAGAAAAGAAAACTTTGGTTTTTGGGCAGATAGTGAATCAAAACTTTGGTTAGTCACCTGGATCATCATCTGTCACCAGCAGGGCCAGGCTTAAACCCAAAATACCGAGGACACTTCATGTGCCCTCGTGCCCACCCACCTCGCTGCCCTGGGCTGACCCCAGGTGTGACCCCAGCAGCCACCCCAATCCCATTGGGACCCACTGGCTCCATCAAATCCTGAGAACTGGCACGAGCCACCACGTCACCCAGAGCCTGACTGATTCCCCTGCGTCACCCAGGTCACCCCAGAGGCTCTGCAGTGGCCCCTCTGCTCCAGGCCAGCGTGGGTGGCATCGCCTCTGCTCCTCTGCAGGGCTTTTCTCCGGTGCAAATCCATGCCAGCATATTTATAGTGCCCTTATCCCGCTGGAGCCTATTTTGGGCCGATGCTCAGGCCCCAGAGCAGCGCAGGTTATTTTAACCCAGCGCTGGGTTTATTTTCGGGGCTGCCCTTCTCCGCACGTGCTCCGGGATGGGTTCCAACTGCCGGGCACTGGTGGAGGCAGGGAAGGGGGAAAGAGGGACACACAAAAGAATTGCAGGGATTAAAACCTAAAGCAGCCTCTGCAGCAGAGCTGCCTTTGGCACACCACCTGCCTGGGATCCACCTGGAATCTTGGAAGGTGGATTTTCTGCGGGATAACCCATGAGCAAAGAGCAGGAGAGGAGGGGTTTCTGTGTGGGGAGACAACATACAGAGGGGAAGGAGAGCAGGATGCACAACAGGGAAGGAGAGCCAAGAACTGGATGCTCCAAAAATGTTCAAGGTCACCAGTTGGTGGCCCCAGGTCCAGGAGGGAGCAAAAAAAATGGCTTTGTTCAACAAAGGCAGGAAGAGCACCATGGGATGGGACTGGGAGACACTCCTCATCCTCTGCATCCCGGGAACCACGGCTCTGCTCCCACCAGGGGCCATCCTGGAGCAGCCAGAGAGGGGAGGCCCTGGAGGAGTCCCGTCTGGATCCAGCTGCTGCAGGAAGCACCATTTCCCAAGCAGTGAGCCCGGATTTCTGGGCACTGTGTGGGGCTCTCTCGGCTCAGAGCCGGGAGCAGCAGCTGGTCCACAGCAGATCCCACAGCCCATCCCCAAAAAGCAGGGGTGCCACGGGTGGGGGTGTGCCAGGAGAGCAGTGCCATCCAGGGCATCCCCACCTGCCATAGCAGTGGCATCCAGAGGGATCCAGCGCCATCCTCCTCCCCAACATGGCAGCAAAAGTAATTTGCTGGGCCAGAAAATACCTTAAAAATAAGAATACATTGAAAAACACCTCCACCTGCCCAGGGAAAAATCCCTTTCCCATCCCCTGATCCGCAACCCTCCCAGATCCCACCACACAATCCTCCCTCTTGCCTCAGTTTCCCCCTCCAGCCCCTGGCAGGTGGATGTGTGGGGAAGATGGATCAGGGGGCTGCTGGGCAGCCTCCCAAAGCTGTTTGCAGCTGGCAGGGAGCACAGCCCAGGGCAGTCAGGGATCTCACCATCCCGCTGGGAAAAGTGAGTCAGGGCCAGAGTTGCCGCCAGCCCCTATTCCTGGATCCCACTCCACCCCCCCTCCCAGCCCCTCCGGACCAGGAGCCGCTGGAAGCAGGGAAGGCCAACAGTGGGAAGGGCCCAGGGGTCTCTCTCCCCTTCCCACGCTGCCCAATCTGCCCCGTGCCACCCACCTGCCCTAAGCACCTGCCCACCACGTAGGTCTCAATGCATTTTTATTAAATTCTTACAAAACAGAATACAAAATTCTGGCATCAACAATTGTTATAAAGGAAAACTTCAATTCAGCTGTATCAGGTCACCTGGTACATACAAGTAAAGTGCTTATTTTTGTGTGGGTTTTTCTTTTTTTTTTCCTTTTTTTTTTTTGTTTTTTTGTTGATTTTTTTGTTGTTGTTGTTGGTTTTTTGTGGGGTTTTTTTTTTTTTTTTTAGTATTTTCAGTTTTTATTTCCCAGCCAGCCCCCAAGCAGAGGCTGCTGCTGCACAAACCAACAGTGCGATAACGTGACTCCTGCGGAACCAGCTTTGGCAGTCTTCATCAATTGTAAAGAGGAGAGAGCTTCTCCTGGTTTGATAAAATAATAAAAAAAAAAAAAAAAGAGTTAGAGCTTCACAGTAAACGTTTCTAACCAGTTCTAAAGTCGAGTTAGTTGGCTGAAGGAAGGGTGGGGGGGAAGGAGAGGAAGCCAAAACGCTTAAAGGTTTCCAGCGTAAAAAAAAAAAAAAAAAGAAAAGAAAAAAATTAAAAAAAAAAGATCTTTTTGAAGATGGTTTCCAAGACAGATGCTCTATGGGGGTGGGGGAAGCTTGGAAAGAGGAAGAGGAGGAAGAAGGGTGTTGGTGAGAAGGGCTCGCTGGTGCTGGACCACGGGAGCATCTGTCTGGAAACCGCCCCGGGAGAGGCACTGGCACGAGGGTCTCCCCACTGCCACCCCTGTCCCACTGCGGCACCCACGGGGGCCCAGCACTGCCACGAGTCACACTGGAGCCGTTCCAGAGTCAATCCTCAGCTCTAGAGGCAACTAAAAGATTCTCTCCCAACACCCAGACCCTGCCACGGGTCACCCCGAGCGCCGGGTCCACAAACCCAACCCCTGCCCCAAACACGAAGCCAAGCCTGGGCCGAGCTCGGATGCCCCCCTGGCACATCCGCCCCCTCGCCACCAACCCCCAGAGCACCTTCCAGTTGCACATTCCTGGCCAGGGGCACCCCAGGTGCCCACGGGACACGCTCCCAGCACAGCACAGGTCACCCAGGCCACACACCTGCCTCCTCCAGAGAGGGTGTGTTTACATATTTATTTAAAATATCACTCCTACACGTGGGGGGGAAAGGGGGGAGCTCAGCTTGCCAACATCAGCAGCACAGGGGGGACAGATAAATCCCAGACATCCCCCTGCCATCCCCCTTCCCGCGGATTTTGTGTGATTTTTTTTTTCTGTTAAAAAAAGGCTGCGCTGTGCAGCATCGACGATAGCTTCACAATACCAGCTCAAGGCATCGCTGTACTGTACATCATTCAAGTATTTCTTAATATAAGACAACGAGGAATTATCTACAACTGATAAAACAAAATAAGCTATAGAAAGTAACAATGTACAATCAAGGTGGACTTTTTTTTTTTTCCTTTCTGTTAAAGGAGGCCTCTCCGGGGTGTCCCAGTGCCTGTGTGGGGGGGTCTCCCCTCATCACCACCTTGCTCCTCCCCACCCAGCCCACTGGGAGAGGGCTGACTGCAAGGGCGAGGCAGTTTTTGGGGGGATGGGATGGGGATGGAGCCGCCCTCCCTGACCCCCACTGGGTCAGCAGAAAGGCCAGGAAGGGTGAGAGAAGACAGCTCCTGCCCTAAAACTCCACCTACACCCCGACCACCCTCCCCCAAGGTAACTCACACACACCTCCCTGAAACAAAAAACAACATATATTGCATAGTATTGCTGTCAGCAGTCTTAAAATAAAAAGGAGTTTTTTTTTTTTTTTTCCAGAGACAGGGACTGACTTCAGCTGAAGACCCAGGGAAGCCTCTTCTCCCCTGGCTCAGAGCTCCCAAACCCTCACCTGTGCACACGAGGCTGCTTTTGCAAAATATAAAGCTCCAAGCACTGAGTGGGCAGGGGCTGTGAAGGGGGCACTCCCTTCCCGGCGGGATGGGGGGTGGCAGTGGGCACAGCTTGGCGGCCCAACCCACAGCCGTGCCTGTGGTGGGGAGCAGGGGGTGTCGGGGGGATCTGGAGGCACTGGAGGGAGCTGGAGCCCAGCCCAGCACCAAGAGCCTCCTGAACAGACACAGGAACCAGCCAAGGGCCTCATCCCAGCTCAGCTTCCAAGCCCTTCCCTGCCACGCATTCCTTCCCTTCCCCAAAGCAAGCCCTAAGGAAAGGGCACCGCCTGAACACACGTGAACACGGATGCACATCCCTGACCACACACACCAGCACTCCCCACTGCCCTGACCCCAAACCCTCCAGCCCCACATCCCAAGCTGTCCCCAGGCTGCTCCCCCAACGCTGCAGCCCCTGGGTGCTGCCACCAGCCTGGCCGCTCCCCCACTGGTACCCCCAGGGCACTGGGCACCCTCTGTGCCCCCAGACCCTCCTGCCACAGCAGCCTCGGGGCCAGCCCAAGGCCACAGCAGGTCTCACTGTCCTGCAGCAGGTCCCGGTGCCCCTGAAGTGGCTCCTTGCTTTCCCACAGGGCACAACTATTCCCAGAAGGAGCTCCTGGCTGCTCTGGCCACCCTGAACACCTCATCCCCCCCTCACACCTCCACCAGGGCACAGCCACCAGCCACTCCAAAACTAGGGGGGGTACAACACCTGCCCTGGCACAAGAGCACAGCCCTGGGTGCCTGTGAATCCCCCGGCTCTGGCCTTACCCCCGGGAGCCGCCACTGGAGCGCGGGAGGGAGGAAAGGAAGACGTTTCTCTGTGTCCTGTAGAGAAGCACAGAGCACAACAGCTAGCAGTTTAAAACCAACAATCATCAAAAACAAAAGAGAAAAAAAGGAAAAGGAAAGAAAAGAAGGGGGTGAATAGCTTATTCTGGGATGCCGAGGAGAGAGGGTGGCTCGGTGGGACAGGGCACTGCTCCCTCGCTGGCACCGTCTCCCCCCGGCCCGAGCAGTTCCCTGCACAACGCCCACCGTGTCCCCCCGGAGCGGAGCCAGGGACAGCCCCCAGCACGGGACGGAGGTGCCTCCCGGACCCCCGGGACAGGGGGGTTCTGTGGGATCTACCCCAACATCGGAGAAAAACCTGCAGCTCCGGGGGGAGGGACGAGGTTAAAACGCGACTCCCGTTGTTGGAAACGCGACCGAGGGTCTTTTGTTCACAGTATGAAATGAGCTGAAATCGTCAAAGCAGCCGCGGGTACAAAGAGTCCTTTGGTGTCGGGGAGGGGGGGAAATGTCAGAGGAGAAACCAAGAGTCGGGGAACAAAAGTCCATGTGTCTGTCAGATGTCCTTGAGTGTGCCCTGGGTGAAGCAACCTCACGCTTGATTTAATACCTTAAAAAAAAAAAAAAAAAAGATCTTAAACAAACCCTCCC